>CP032576.1:46684067-47207292 GCA_008044935.1 Gossypium turneri | reverse complement strand
CTCTAAAAATACTACTAGCTTCATACATATCAGACAAAAGAAAAACCTCCATTAATACAAGCTCTTGTTTTTTTTTTTCCTAGTTCTTTCTATCTGATTTATCTTATTTCTGGTCCTTCGTATGTTTAACATCCTTAGCATGTGTCGTGTCTTCTTGTTTAGATTCCAGAATGTTATGATATATTATAAGACTATGCCAGCTGTCGAATCGAAATCATTGCTTTTTTTTATTTTTATTCTGATGTATAAATTATGCTGGGTTGTTTCGAAAAAATTCATCAATCATATTAGTGATATTATTTGAAAATTAATAATAATGGATTTAACATGATGACTAGCAGCTTATATAGTTAAATTTTAATTATGAGAATATTAATAATCTAACTTTGCTTAGCCAAGTGAGATTTTGTATCCGGTTGATGTTTTGGTATAAATGAGATATTGCAGTTTCTAAGTTTATCAAATTCAGTATGTTGGTTCGAGATTCTTTTGATATTACAATGATTACTCTTTAACAGTTTATTTGTGTTTAGTTGAATAGATTTTGCGGAAACACCCATTTCCTTTGTTTTTATCTGGTTTTCATAATGTTTGCTGTAATATTAATTTTGAATCATATATATTCAAAGCTGCCAAGTGGTAATTTAATAATCTAAAGGACTGGTTACTAAAAGAGAGGCTGCTTTGGTAAAGTGTATGATCAATTTATATAAACTGATTATTTTTGTAACATCGATTTCCCTTTATTGGTTACAGGTTCTTTGTTCCAACACTTCTACATCGCAGTCGTCCCCGATTTGCTCATTACAGGTTAGTTTTCCATTGGTATTCATGTTTTATAGTATGTTTTCCCTGTATGGTTATGTTTGTATTGCTGTAGCAGCTTCTGTTGTTTCCCAAACGAATATGGTTTGTTTGTATGTTTGTATTGCTCATTACAGTTTTTGTTTGTATGGTTGGTTATGCTGCATAATTATTGTTCTTTTTTATCACCAATTTGCATAATTATGGTCATTACAGCTTCTATTGTTTCCCAAATAGGTTATATGTTTTTACTAATAGGTAACATTTTTTTTAAAGAAAGTAGTATGTATTCAAATTATTGGTGTACCAATGCACCAACTTTTACTAATATATAACTTATTAGTGAAAGCGTACATAAAATCAATGTGATACAAATTTGATATAATTTATTAGTGAAAGAGTACATATAAAGAGTACATACAAATTGATACTAATATATATTATGTTCAACCTTTAATTGATATTATTCAAATAATAATGATTATGTTCAACCTTTATTATGTTCAATCTTAAAGAGCATTATGCCTACAAATAATGGGCTTAAATAATATTAATTTGTACATGTAAATACAATACTAGATTTCAATCTTTTCCAATCATAATTGTAAATACAATACTGTTAATATAATTTGTACATGTAAATGAGATAAAAGTTATATATATTTTTACAAATAAAATTACCATTTAAAATGTTATAAAAGTTTTAAAAACTTCAATTTCATTATTAAACCAAATCTTCATTCTTCATTTTTTTTATTTTGAAATAAAAAAACCTTAATTAAACTAATCATCAATAAAAAAAATTATTCAATGATCAAACTTTGATACTCACCTTTATTAATCTTAAATTTCATTATACGAAATTATATTTAAATTTAAATTTAAATTTAAATGTCCAAACTATCAATGTTCAAACATTGAACATGCTTTAATTAACTAATCAATATATTTATACGAAATGAAATGTTCAAACTAATTGAACATGCTTTATAATTTTAAATTATATTGAGTTCAGTTATAATCTAACAAATACCAACCTTCAAATTTTAGGTCAATTATACATATTATATTAAATTTTAATATATTTAAAATGTAATAAATATTCTCTTAGAATGGGTTTTTGGGTGATTGATAAAGAAATGAAATTAAAGTTGCAACGATATCATTTAATAGATATTTTTTTTGCTTCGTGTGTTCTAAATTCGTGAGTTAAACTATGTGTGTTCTAAATGTTGCAGTAATGGCTCGTCTGCCTTTAATTGCACAAAGTGTGAGGTAAAAGAATTGGTATTGCTGTGACAATATGGTTGGAAATCTGTAGAATCGCGATTTGGTTCTTATTTAGAATGGGGTGCCAGCCTTAGCCTTCATAGACCAAGGATTAGGTCCTATACTGTAGATTTTTATGCAAAACGGGATTATGTGAAGAGGCTTGTATATGCTAGTGACGAGACCTGTATTGAACAAGTTAGGATGAATAGAACTGCCTTTTTTAAACTATGTGAGATGTTAGAATCGATAAGGGGATTGAAGTCGACAAGGTTCATGCTTGTTGACGAGCAAGTAGCAATGTTTTTACATATCATCTCCCATCACCTGAAAAATCGAGTTGTCAAGCATCACTTTAGAAGGTCTGAGGAAACTGTTAGCAGAGCATTTCATAGTGTTTTAAATGCTATCATACGCTTACAAGATGTGTTATTTAAAAAAGCCGGAGCCAATTACAGCCGATTCTTCTGACACAAGGTGGAAATGGTTTAAGGTATTGGACTGAGTTTTATATATAGCTTCAACAACATTTAGTTGATTTAGATTTAAATTAGTATTCTAACTCAAGGTTTTATATCATGTGATATAGAATTGCTTAGGTGCTATTGATGGAACCCACATCAAGATTAGGGTTCCAACAGTTGATAAACCTAGATATCGAACGCGAAAAGGTGACATAGCAACAAATATGCTAGGTGTTTGTACACCTGAGATGCAATTTGTTTCTGTTCTTCCTAGTTGGGAAGGTTCAGTTGCCGATGGACGGGTTCTTCGAGATGCCATTAGTAGAAGACATGGATTAAAAGTTCTTCATGGTAAAGTGTATAGTTAGAGGACTTTGAATTATTCATTAAGATCAAACTTTGTGTGCTGAATTAATCATTTTTAAAAAAAATTTATTTTATAGGTTGTTATTATCTAGTTGATGCTGGATACACAAATTGTGAGGGATTTCTTGCACCATTTAGAGGACAGCGATATCATTTGAACGAGTGGCGTCAGGGTTATCAGCCAAGTTCTCCGCAAGAGTTTTTTAATATGAAACATGCCTCAGCATGTAATGTTATTGAAAGATACTTTGGCTTATTAAAACTTAGATGGGGAATACTTAGGAGTCCATCGTTCTATCCTGTAAGGGTGCACAATAGAATTATTATTGCATGTTGTTTGCTCCATAATTTTATTCGAACCCATATGAGTATTGATCCCATTGAAGCGGAGGTGGGAGAAGGATTACCTACAAATAATGTGGTGGATGACGATGAACCGAATATCACAAATATTCATCCATCGGATGCTTGGGCTACTTGGAGGATGGAAGTAGCCAACCAAATGTTCGATGAATGGCAAGCATCTAGAAATTAGTTTGTGAAACTTTTGTGAAACTTTTGTATTGATTTTTGTATTGTACTAAACTTGTTGAATTTATAATATAATTTCTTCTAATTCAGCATGTGTTATAATTTAAATTTTTTGTGGTATGGAGCTTTTGATTCATGATATTCAACTTAATTCCTTAGATTTTATAAAGTGTTGACCTTTTGAATCATGATATTAAAATAGTAAATATAATATGTTTTTTTTTTTGTTTTAAGATCATTATGTCAGGTGTTCCAGAATCAAATGCTTCTTCTCAAGCTTCTCGAGGAAGCAAAAGAAAATGGGTTCCAGAAGATGCAGCATTAGTTCCTGCATGGCGGACCTGCACAATGTTGGAACATTTAATGCTAATACCGGGTTCAAAGCCGGTTATTTAAACAAGTTGGAAAGAATGCTACAAACGGTTTTACCAAATGCAATGTTGAAGGCGAAACCTAATATTGAATCAAGGATTAGGTTACTAAAAAGGGAGTGGTCAATCGTCTATGACATGCTTAATGGCCAAAACAATAGCGGTTTTGGTTGGGACGAGCATAGGCAGCTCGTTGTTGCTGAAGATGCGGTTGGGAGTCCTATTTAAAGGTAAGATTATTTCAAGTCTTTATTATCTTATTTTTACCAAACTTATGACTAATATGATTTCCTCATTTTTTTAGAGTCACAGAGAAGCCGCTCAATTCAGATATCATACTTTCCCCTACTCCGACCAGCTTACTACCATATACGCAAGAGATCGAGCAACTGGGAAAGATTCTCAAACAGCTGCTGATGTTCTTGAAGAAATAAATGCTGAGGATGTTCGTACTACAGGTATGGATGAAGAAAGAAACTCATTCTATGACTGCGAAGCTGACATCCCTTTGGATGACATGGATGTTTCTGCTGCGGAGCCGCAACGAGATAGAGACCAAGGGGTTCCTTATCTTCAAACAAGAGAAAGAAGAAATCTGATGCTCGTGATATGTCTTCTTCATTTGATGAGGCTGCCACTTTATTGGCCGAAAACATCAAGGCCGTTGGCGATCAAATCAGTAGGAGTATTGCCTCCGAGGTGGTAGTTCAGCAGAAGTCAGAAGAATATCAAAAGATGGAAGAGAAAGCTTCAAATTTATATTCAGCCTTATGGTCAATTGAAGGTTTAACCGACGATCAGCGGTATGATGCTTTGAGTAAAATTCCCGATCATCCAACTCAAATGATCGTTTTCTTTAGTTTACCTTCTGTTGCCCGATTGGAATGGGTCAGAAGATTTATTTCTCACCATTAAATATCCAAACTTTTTGATGTTGTAAAACTATATAACATATGGATTATGATGTACAATTTCATTTTCATCTAACCTTTTTCTTAATATAAGTTAATTATGTTTATGCAGAATATAATTCTCAAGTTATATATTGATTTTAGTAAATTCATATAAGAACATTTTATTATTAAGAATTTTATGAAATTATATATCATTATTAAATTATATTTAATATTAATTATTTTAAATTGTATAAATTCATATAAGAAAATTTATTATCAAGAATTTTATGAAATTATATATTATTATTAAATTATATGTAATAATTATTATTTTAAATTATACAAATTCATAAAATATAATTTATTAGTTATAATTCTTTTAAATTTTATTAAATCATATTTTAATTAAAATATATTTAATATTAATTATTTCAAATTTTCTTTTATAGTATCATATATTATGATTTGAGTAAATTCATATAAGAATATTATATTAAGAATTTTATTAAATTATATATTTTAATTATAATATATTTAATAATAATTATGTTAATTTATATTTTTACAGTATCATATATTATGATTTGAGTAAATTCATATAAGAATATTAATTATTAAGAATTTTATTAAATTATATATTTTAATTATAATATATTTAATAATAATTATGTTTAAATATGATTAAATTATTTATTATTGATATTAATAATCTTATTAAAATTTAAATAACAATAACAATAATATTTACCAAAACAAATTTCTGCTAATTATTAAGAATTTTATTAAATTATATATTTTAATTAAAAATATATTAATAATAATTATGTTTAAATATGATTAAATTATTTATTATTGATAATAATAATCTTATTAAAATTTAAATAACAATACAATAATCATTCACCAAAACAAATTATGCTAAGGGTATTCTAGTCATTTTAGTTTTTCCATTATGCTATTACACCTCTACTCCATCCAACCAAACACAAGATTACTATTACGCCTCTATTCCATTACATTCAACCAAACAGTTGATTTGCTATTACACCTCTATTCCATTACACCTCTATTCCATTACACCTCTAATCCAATATAGCGAACCAAATGTGCCCTTATATTTCAAACTGATGTCTTTATTCATTTCATTTTAGCCATTTTTGGATGCTTGGAAAGAAGCATGTGCCTCTGTAACCCCATCAACAGTTGTGATTCCTAAAGGGACATATTTATTAACAAAAGTAAACCTAGAAGGTCCATGCAAGGCTCCTATTGAGATTAATGTTCACGGCACTATACAGGCTCCAGCTGATCCTAGTGCTTTCAAGGACCCTAATTGGGTTCGATTCTATAGTATTGAAAATTTCAAAATGTCTGGTAGAGGAATTTTCGATGGTCAGGGAAGCATTGCTTATGAGAAGAATAAAGATCCCCACAATCGTGAATTTCGTTCCAAACTTCCCGTTGTCAGCTATCTTCCCTCTTGCCGAAATTTATTTATTCTTTTTCCTCTTATTATTATCAAAATATAATTATAACTAACATCTTTGTTTCATGTGTTACTTTGTTAACTCCAAAATTACACAGAGTATAAGATATGACTTTGTGACCAACGCATTGATACAAGATATAACTAGCAAAGACAGTAAACTATTCCACATTAATGTTTTTGCATGCAAAAAATTACCCTCGAACGTCTCAAGGTAGAGGCACCGGCAGATAGCCCAAACACAGATGGGATTCACTTGGGCAAATCAGACGGGGTCAATATTATTGGCTGTGACATTAAAACTGGTGATGATTGTATTTCTATCGGAGATGGCACTAAAAATATGAACATAAAAGAAATAACTTGTGGACCAGGACATGGTATAAGTATCGGTAGTCTTGGAAAGTTCCCAAATGAAGAGCCAGTTGAGGGAATTAAAGTCTCAAACTGCACCATCACCAATACTTCGAATGGAGCTCAAATCAAAACTTGGCCAGGCGAATCTCCTGGGATAGTATCAGATATACATTTTGAGGATATTATCGTGAATAATGTCTCTTCCCCTATCCTAATTGATCAAAAATATTGCCCATGGAGTAAATGCAAGATAAATGTATGTACATTCTTATCAAAATCCTAATAGAGGGAAAATATTTAATCGATCATTGAATCATTATTGTGTTGATACAGGAAGAATCAAAAGTTAAACTAAGTAACATTAGCTTCAAGAACATCCGTGGCACATCTGCGCTTCCAGAAGCTTATTTGCAGCGGTTCTTCGCCATGTCAAAATGTGGAACTTGCGGACATTGATATTAAGCACACCGGAGCTGAACCCACAACATCCTAATGTTTGAATGTCAAGCCTATAACTCGTCGCAAATTAAACCCGACTCCATGTTCCAGCCCTGTCCCAAAAACCCTTAGCGCCACCGCTTAAAGCATATCAACAAATTCAATGCAATTGTAATTAATATATTAATTCATATTATATAAAAACAGTTCTTTTTCATTTTCATTCTTTGCTATTATTAAACTTTTGCTATGAATTCAATGCTTTTAATATACACATCAGTACAAAGAGCCGAAATGTGACAAGCTTTAGTTCATTTAAACTAATAACAAAACAATTACTGAGTTTCTATATTGAATTAGAATTAATTATTGAAGTTTTCTTTATCTAAGTATAATTTTTTTTATAAAAACCGTCTTCCAACAAAGTAGTTTTAAGGAAAAATAAAATATTAAATTTGAGATTCTAATTAAAATAAAAGTTCGTCGTCCAAATTTTTTGAACAACATATTCCTGTATTATTTGTGTGCTTAAACATATGATTATATTTGTGCATTGGTTTGTTTCTTTTTCTGTCGACTTTACATTTTTCATGAAAGAAGATGTGATGGTTACCATGAGATATGATAAGATCATTTTGGGTGAATGGGTATAAATGAAAGGGCTTAAGGATATCCTATGAGGCTAAAGCACATACGAAAAATTCATTGGACAAGCACTTGGTGAGTTGTTTTTCATAATGATATATAATAAAGCGAGGTCGGTCATGGCACTTAAGTACAAATTATTCGAGCTCTAATTTTATATCCAGTGGGCCCCTATACTCTCTCTATACAACCTTGACGGTTTGCATTTGAATTGATGAGATGAATAAATAATATTGATGATTTACAGAAAAAGATCGAATGTATCATTATCCATAGTGAATGGAATTTCTCGTTATAAAAGAGAGATGACTTAAAGACCAAATTAATTTATTCGAATTATTATTTACTTAATAGTAGTCATTTAACTGATGTTTGAAGTAAAAATTAAATTAATTAATTAACGCAGTCTTGTTGAACAAAATAATTACATCCATTTACTCATAGATTCTAGTCTGGTAAACATGTCATGAATTTAACGGAATTAGAACTACGTTTGGAAAATAATTTAATTGTGTGAATTAGTAAAATTTATTTCAATTAATTAATTAAATTATTAATATTGTGGGAAATAGAAAATTTTTTATTTGGTTGGTTAAATTATATGAGTCGATTAAATTTCTAAATAACACATATAACTATACCCAATACATGAGATAGACCCAATGACCCATCTCTCGTAAGATGGGCGACAACCCTATCTCTAAGAGAGGGTGTTGAAGCCCATACATATTCCTACTAGAGGATTATGTGTATTCTCTCTTAAAATGTTATTATATTTCTTTCTTCTTCTTCTTGTTCGACCAAGACTCTTGCGATTTTTCTATAAACAGAGACCATAGGCTAGGTCAACCACACACGATGTGAAGCATCGACATCGTAAAACTTTATTGAGATTTGATTCCAAAAAAAAAAATCTAAATATGAATGTTTACGTTTTCAGTTTTTGGCCCATAAAGGGACATCGATATTCGCCACTCCAACAACAAAAGAAAGTTTTCATAACTTTCATCCGTTCACGGGTTAGAGCGTACGCTTTAACTGGCTGAGGTTTGTGAATAGTTGAGAAGATCGTGTTGGTAGAATGCTAAGAAACAACTTAGACCGCCTAATCCAGAGCACAAGTATGATTTTGGTAAAAGGGTTTGTCCCTATAAATATGACAACTGCTTGGTTTTAGAAATTTTTAATTTTTTGTTGTTTAAAAAAATCACTTTCTAAACTAATGTTTCCAACACAATCAAGAATGATCTCTAATTTCTAAATTTAATAGGTCACTAATAATTACTTGGTCTTTACAGTCCACAGCCAAACCTAGCGCTTTTCTAATCTCCCAAGCTTCTTCGACAAACTTACACAGTGTATGTCTTCTCGAATGTATGAAGCTATTAAGGACTCATTAGCCACATTATTCGATAATGACGTGACACCATTTTATGTTTAATTATTACATATAAAAAAAGTGAACCCCAAAATGGAGAATGAGAGAAAATTTTGTGGAACTGTAAAGAGATTTTTAAAAAGGAACAATATTTACATTGAGATTAAGTGTAGTGTTTGGGTATCTTGCGATTATCACTTAAAGACCCCTAAATTTGTTGATACGATTTGGAGTTTTTGCTTTTAGATTCTCAAAGGTTAGTCTCTTTTCCTTATTTTTGTGTGTTTGGCTTCAAACTTTTTTCTTTCATGGTTTCTTTTCTGATTCGAGGTTCATGCTGGAAATGCATTTAGAAAAGTAGCCAAGGTAGGAACATTAGAGTTTTAATTTCTATTGTAAAATGGGCATTTAACGTGATATCTAAAGTAATAAATTTGATCAAATTAAATCGTTATGTTCCAAGGCTTAGGAGATGTCCAAGTCGCAAGGAAAGTTTGGCAGATGCCTTCACTGTCTTGATCAATTCGAATAGTAGTCCAATGTCTTCAAACTTTCTACTGAATGATTTTCTTCCCTATTCTTGAACACTCAGATGCTTGGAAAGTGGGATGTTACCGAAAAAGTAAAACACAAGACGTGAATCGAGACTTCTCAAGGAGCTATGCATCTAGCTCTTTGCATCCTACCCAAAACTGAAAACAAGACGTAAATCGAGACAAATCAAGGAGGTATGTCAACTACCTTTTTGTGTTCTAGCCAATCGAAAACAACTTCTATAATTCAATTATTTTCTTTAGAAGAATGTCATTATAATCTTAAAAATCTATATTAAAATGTCTAAAAAGATAGAATTGATTTGAGTTGACAGAAAATAGAATCTAACTAATATTTCAACAAATTTCAACAAAGTTTTCTCTTAGTATATATTGCCCTTGGTTTTTTTTTTTTACATCAATTGGGTATTTATAAAGAAACATATGCAAGAGTTATATTTGTATCTGATGTACATAAAATTATTAATATAGAAGAACTAAAGTCTAACTAGGACATTTTTAACCCCACGACCAGCGACTCCAAGAGAGAATTCTCTTTGTGTGCGGAGGCACACATACCTGAGTGGTCTGTTCTCCAGTTTCATTACACGAACTTACCTCTCTCGACTTAAATAGGAAATCAGTACCATATGATTATCTAACCCAATAGCATATATTCTTCCATGAATTAAGTTTTTTTAAATTAATTATAGAATTAAATTAAATTATTTCCGCTCCTTAATTTACAAAACCCCATTCAATTTTTGTTGGAATCATGAAAACTTTTCCATACTAGAATTTACATGCAAATTAATTTAATTATCCGAAAAAAAATAACTATGTTAGCTACTTAATTTAATCCTCACTTCGGACTTATTTATTTTATTTATTCATTGAATTAAATAGCAAACCGATGGAATTAAATTAATTCCGTGTCATCTTTTCCATTCTCAGGAAATTGCATTTACATGGAATAGTAATTCATTCCATCTAATTCTAAAATATCATATTCATCCACACATTCAATCAGTTCTTATTATGCAATCTACTTAGAGTTATATTAAGGTAGCAGAGGGATCGATCGTACGTAAATAATTAGGGCTTAGATAAAATCTTAATTAGATTTTATTTAGTTGTAGAACCAATCCACTAAAAGTACCATGATCGATCTCCCCAATATATAATGTTACGAAAGCTAAGCGCGTAAAGCTTTGTCCGTTTACCTTGTCAAATGCATGTTACTATCGTAGAATGTCGATCATCTGTGTAGATTCAATATTTTCCCACTAATTCGATCCATTTTATCTCATGGTCAGTTTGTATCTTCTAGAATGAGGGGTGAGGATTCATAAATGGGTGATAATGAAAGGGGTGGTGTTGGTGATGAAGAGTCATACATTGGGAAATTAGATACGTGTTAGATGGGGATGATGATACGAAATTACAAAATGCTTTAGAGAAGTTGAGGAAAATAAAAGATAAATGTAAATCTATTTGGAAAGAGAAGTCAAATGCCCATCAGGTTTTCACTAATAATTGTTACGTGGGTGAAGTTTAGGCTAAAGTCCAGGGTGAATGTTAGCTCGACTAGGTATTATAGGGTGTAATACCCAAAAAAAATTACTATAGTAAGAAAGTAAGATAATATTCCTGATATAGTAAAATAAGAAAATAAAGTGATAAAAAGGGTAATTTTGAGTTATGTCAACATTGAGAAGTATATTTTGAGATATTAATTCAAGAAAGGATTAAATCGCAAAAGTGAGAAAAGTTTTGTGGCCCAAGAGTAAATACTCAAAATTTATGGGTTAAAGTGTAAAAATGAAAAGTTGCAGGACCAATAGTGCAAATATTTTAAGGGTAGAATAATCTAGAAACCAAGGAAAATGGATGAATTAGGACCAAATTGAAAAGGTGAAGAATTTTGAGGGACTAAATCGTAATTTTACCAAATTAAGTGATGACTCAAGAATGGAATTTTAAAAGAACATAAAGGGCAAAATGGTCAATTAGAAGAGAGAGAAATCTAGAAGGCAATGATGATGTTGGTGATATTTTAGATTAATTAATTAAATAAATATTAGTTTATTAATATTGTAATTTGATTTTTAAATGATATTTTATTATTTTATTATTAATTTGTTTAGTATATATATATATGTGGAAAGAAAGATGAAAAGCAACCAACCCATCATCTTCAATGCATCCAACGTGAGGAGAAGAGAGAAAGAAGGAAAGTTTTGCTTTCTTTACAATTTGGTCCTTCCTCCAAAAACTTACCATTTTCACCTAGAAATCAAAAGAATTTCCATATCCATCAAGAGAGAAAGATAACAAGAAGACTATGGGGAGCTAGAATATCAAGTTGGATTCAAGAAATTGAAGCTGGAGGGGAGAGCAAATCAAGTTAAAGAATGAAATCAATAGGACAAGGTAAGAACATTGTGATTTCAATATATTTTTAAGTTTGATATTATTGAAATAGCATGGCAAAGATGTTATAGTAGAGTTTTCTTATATAAGGTCTTATGTTCTTGATATATTAGTGAAGAGAAATAAGTGAAAGTGATGGGAAATATTATAGAGAAAGGGAATAAGGAAGTTATAAACTTAGTAATTAACATTTTTCTCTAAAACAGTTTTGTACAGTAGCAGTAGGTTAACTTTGAAAAATCACCATAAATTGTTGAAATGAAATTAGAGGATGAAAAAAATATGGATTTAAATATTACTAAGTCTAGTTTCTCATATAAGAAACAGTGTAAGTAATTAAATTGTAAATCATGAGATACAATAGATTTTATGAGACAAGGTCAGAATGATTTCGGGTTCCCTTGTTCTGACTTTGGAAAATCATAAACATTGTAAAAAAATAATTATGGGTTATAATTTATATGTTTAAAATCCTTAAAGAGTCTATTTTCAAGACAAATAAACAAGAATATCATCTGAATTTTCTACAAGTAGATAATTAAGTTTTAGTGAAGAAGGGTCAGAACTGTCATATAGCAGATCAGAGGTGAATTTAAAGAATAAACTGTACTTATTGGCTAAAAAAAAATTCTAAAAATTTTATGGTAATAAGATATGTAAGTCTAGTCTCAGAGAAAATTAACGGATCTCAATTTGGAGTTCTGTAGCTCAAGATATAAATAATCTAGTGACTATGACTCAAGTGGACAGTTTTGAATGAATATGTAAATAAATGATGAAATTATAGATAATGTTACATATAAGCATGTTATATACATTAAGGATGTAGAATGGAGAGGAGGAGGAGGAAAATATAAGATTATTCAACTAGCATGAGTTTTCATTAAAAATGACCAATTTACATGTTTTCGGTTCAGGGACTAAATTGAACAAATGTGAAACTTTAAGGGTAAATTTGTAAAAATGTCAAAAAGTGACCAAATTGCATGAAATGAATTGTTTTATTATTTAAATTATTAAATTGAATGAAATATTAATTTAGATCAAGATTGGGTGGAAATTCGACAAAAATAGAAATTTTCCAAAATGTCCCTAAAATTTGCTATTTTTGCAATTTAGCCTGGTAAGTTCGTATGAACTATATTTTGTATAATTTTAATAGAACTGAATACTATTTGGTAATGAATATTATATATATGTGTGTTTTATTATTGGAATTGAATTATTATTGGTAATAGGTATAATTATTAGATGTTTTGAAATGATTATCGGAAGCTCAATTGGGTTGGAAGCTTGTTGGAGAGATATATCACATTATCCATTGGTTCTATTGGTAATTTTGGATGATTTGATTCTGGTTATAATGACTTGTATAAGTTAAATTGGTTAATGTTAGCTCATAAATGTTTTGATTTTGATTGGTTATAAATATAAATGCTTGATGAAATGAAATGTCTGAAAATTAATTTCTAAACTCCGGTAATGCTCTATAACCCTATTCTGGGGAAGGATACGGGTTAGGGGTGTTACATAGGGCCTGGAAAACAGTGATTGAGAAGAGTGCCAGAAACCACCAGAATTGCTTTCGGCAATATGGTGTGAACCTTCGTCAACCACCAAACCACATTCCTGTATCAACAATTTTTATTGAATAATTAGGATTATAATTTTTGAAATAACATTTATAAATTTAACGGAACATAATTATATTCACCACCATCTAGTAAAGATATTATTTTGAAGATAAAATGTAAAATAATGCTTTTCAATCTTTCCATAGTAAAATCCTTTTACATAGTTTAAATTATTAAAGTTGTAAAAATATTAACCACAAAACTACCTAACCGTGCGAAGTTGATATTAAAGAAACAAGCTAATCATAGAAATTGAAGCTTGGCCGTATGACTTTTCCACATTGAATAAATAGTAATATATTTGATTGGTTGTAATTTTCTCAAACTTTCTATATATTTGGAAAAAAACAAAAGGAAAAGCCATTCTTCCTGTAATTTCAAAACCAAATAAAAACATGGCACCACACATTAATATTGTTCCTTCCATGTTTGTGCTTTTATTATTATTCATTTCAGCCTCTAAAGTTCAATCAGACGCTATTGATGTTGTTGCCAAGTTTGGCGCAAAAGCTGACGGGAAAACGGATTTGAGTAAGGTAAGTTCTATTGCTCTTAAATTTGTACCCAAAGGTGAAAACATGAAAAAATTATATTTCAAACTGATGTCTTTATTCATTCCATTTTAGCCATTTTTGGATGCTTGGAAAGAAGCATGTGCCTCTGTAACCCCATCAACAGTTGTGATTCCTAAAGGGACATATTTATTAACAAAAGTAAACCTAGAAGGTCCATGCAAGGCTCCTATTGAGATTAATGTTCAGGGCACTATACAGGCTCCGGCTGATCCTAGTGCTTTCAAGGACCCTAATTGGGTTCGATTCTATAGTATTGAAAATTTCAAAATGTCTGGCGGAGGAATTTTCGATGGTCAGGGAAGCATTGCTTATGAGAAGAATAAAGATCCCCACAATCGTGAATTTCGTTCCAAACTTCCCGTTGTCAGCTTTCTTCCCTCTTGTCGAAATTTATTTATCCTTTTTCCTCTTATTATTATCAAAATATAATTATAACTAACATCATTTTTCCGTGTGTTACTTTGTTAACTCCAAAATTAAACAGAGTATAAGGTTTGACTTTGTGACCAACGCATTGATACAAGATATAACTAGCAAAGACAGTAAACTATTCCACATTAATGTTTTTGCATGCAAAAACATTACCCTCGAACGTCTCAAGGTAGAGGCACCGGCAGATAGCCCAAACACAGATGGAATTCACTTGGGCAAATCAGACGGGGTCAATATTATTGGCTGTGACATTAAAACTGGTGATGATTGTATTTCTATCGGAGATGGCACTAAAAATATGAACATAAAAGAAATAACTTGTGGACCAGGACATGGTATAAGTATCGGTAGTCTTGGAAAGTTCCCAAATGAAGAGCCAGTTGAGGGAATTAAAGTCTCAAACTGCACCATCACCAATACTTCGAATGGAGCTCGAATCAAAACTTGGCCAGGCGAATCTCCTGGGATAGTATCAGATATACATTTTGAGGATATTATCGTGAATAATGTCTCTTCCCCTATCCTAATTGATCAAAAATATTGCCCATGGAGTAAATGCAAGATAAATGTATGTACATTCTTATCAAAATCCTAATAGAGTGACAATATTTAATCGATCATCGAATCATTGTTGTGTTGATGCAGGAAGAATCGAAAGTTAAACTAAGCAACATTAGCTTCAAGAACATCCATGGCACATCTGCGCTTCCAGAAGCTATCAAGTTTATTTGCAGTGGTTCTTCGCCATGTCAAAATGTGGAACTTGCGGACATTGATATTAAGCACACCGGAGCTGAACCCGCAACATCCCAATGTTTGAATGTCAAGCCTATAACTAGTGGAAAATTAAACCCAACACCATGTTCCAGCCCTGTCCCAAAAACCCTTAGCGCCACCGCTTAAAGCATACCAACAAATTTAATGCAATTGTAATTAATATATTAATTCATATTATATAAAAACAGTTCTTTTTCATTTTCATTCTTCGCTATTATTAAACTTTTGCTATGAATTCAATGCTTTTAATATACACATCAGTACAAAGAGCTGAAATGTGAGAAGCTTTAGTTTATTAAAACTAATAACAAAACAATTACTGAGTTTCTATATTGAATTAGAATTATTTATTGAAGTTTTCTTTATCTAAGTAGAATTTTTTTATAAAAACCATCTCCCAACATAGTTGTTTTAAGGAAAAATAAAATATTAAATTCGAGATTCTAATTAAAATAAAAGTTCGTCGTCCAAAATTTTTTGAACAACATATTCCTGTATTATTTGTGTGCTTAAACATATGATTATATTTGTGCATTGGTCTGTTTCTTTTTCTGTTGACTTTACATTTTTCATGAAAGAAGATGTGATGGTTACCATGAGATATGATAAGATCATTTTGGGTGAACGGTAATAAATGAAAGGGCTTGAGGATATCCTATGAGGCTAAAGCACATACGAAAAATTCATTGGACGAGCACTTGGTGAGTTGTTTTCATAATGATATATAATAAAGAGAGGTCAGTCATGGCACTTAAGTACAAATCATTTTCTAAACTAATGTATGACAACTACTTGGTTTTAGAAATTTTTAATTTTTTGTTGTTTAAAAAAATCATTTTGTAAACTAATGTTTCCAACACAATCAAGACTGATCTCTAATTTCTAAATTTAATAGGTCACTAATAATTACTTGGTCTTTACAGTCCACAGCCAAACCTTGCGCTATTCTAATCTCCCAAGCTTCTTCGACAAACTTACACAGTGTATTTCTTCTCGAATGTATGAAGCTATTGAGGACTCATCAGCCACATTATTTGATAATGACGTGACACCATTTTATGTTTAATTATTACATATAAAAAATTGAACCCCAAAATGGAGAATGAGAGAAAATTTTGTGGAACTGTAAAGAGATCTTTAAAAAGGAATGATATTTACATCGAGATTAAGTGTAGTGTTTGGGTATCTTGCGATTATCACTTAAAGATCCTTAAATTTGTTGATGCCGTTTGGAGTTTTTGCTTTTAGATTTTCAAAGGTTAGTCTCTTTTTCTTATTTTTGTGTGTTTGGCTTCAAACTTTTTTCTTTCATGGTTTCTTTTTTGATTCGAGGTTCATGCTGGAAATGCATTTAGAAAAGTAGCCAAGGTAGGAACATTAGAGTTTTAATTTCTATTGTAAAATGGGCATTTAACGTGATATCTAAAGTAATAAATTTGATCAAATTAAATCGTTATGTTCCAAGGCTTAGGAGATGTCCAAGTCGCAAGGAAAGTTTGGCAGATGCCTTCACTGTCTTGATCAATTCGAATAGTAGTCCAATGTCTTCAAACTTTCTACTGAATGATTTTCTTCCCTATTCTTGAACACTCAGATGCTTGGAAAGTGGGATGTTACCGAAAAAGTAAAACACAAGACGTGAATCGAGACTTCTCAAGGAGCTATGCATCTAGCTCTTTGCATCCTACCCAAAACTGAAAACAAGACGTAAATCGAGACAAATCAAGGAGGTATGTCAACTACCTTTTTGTGTTCTAGCCAATCGAAAACAACTTCTATAATTCAATTATTTTCTTTAGAAGAATGTCATTATAATCTTAAAAATCTATATTAAAATGTCTAAAAAGATAGAATTGATTTGAGTTGACAGAAAATAGAATCTAACTAATATTTCAACAAATTTCAACAAAGTTTTCTCTTAGTATATATTGCCCTTGGTTTTTTTTTTTTTTTACATCAATTGGGTATTTATAAAGAAACATATGCAAGAGTTATATTTGTATCTGATGTACATAAAATTATTAATATAGAAGAACTAAAGTCTAACTAGGACATTTTTAACCCCACGACCAGCGACTCTAAGAGAGAATTCTCTTTGTGTGCGAAGGCACACATACGTTAGTGGTCACTTCTCCAATTTAATTACACGAGCTTACCTCTCTTGACTTAAATAAGAAATCAAGATCATATGATTATCTAACCCAATAGCATATATTCTTCCATGAATTAAGTTTTTTTAAATTAATTATTTCATGAAATTAAATTATTTCCGCTACTTAATTTACAAAACCCCATTCAATTTTTGTTAGAATCATGAAAACTTTTCCATACTAGAATTTGCATACAAATTAATTTAATTATCTGAACAAAATAGAACTACGGTAGCTACATAATTTGATCCTCACTTTGGACTTATTTATTTAATTTATTCATTGAATTAAATAACAAACCAACAGAATTAAATTAATTCGTGTCATCTTTTCCATTCTCAAGAAATTGCATTTACATGGAATAGTAATTTTTGTTAGAATCATGAAAACTTTTCCATACTAGAATTTGCATGCAAATTAATTTAATTATCTGAACAAAATAGAACTACGGTAGCTACATAATTTAATCCTCACTTTGGACTTATTTGTTTCATTTATTCATTGAATTAAATAACAAACCAACAGAATTAAATTAATTCGTGTCATCTTTTCCATTCTCAAGAAATTGCATTTACATGGAATAGTAATTCATTTCATCTAATTCTAATATATCATTTTCATCCATACATTCAATCAGTTCTTATTATGCAATCTACTTAGAGTTATATTAAGCTAGCAGAGGGGTCCATCATACATAAATAAGTAGGGCTTAAATAAAATTTTAATTAGAATTTACTTAGTTGTAGACTCAATCCACTAAAAGTACCATGATTGATCTCCCCATCATATAATGTTACGAAAGCTACGCGTGTAAAGCTTGTCAAATGCATGTTACAATCGTAGAATGCCGATTATCTATTTAGGTTCAATAGTTTCCCACTAATTTGATCCAATTTATCTCATGGTCAGTTTGTATCTTCTAGAATGAGGGGTGAGGATGAGGGTAAAGCTGAATGTGAAGATTCATAAAAGGGTGATAATGAATAGGGGTGGTGTTGGTGATGAAGAGTCATGCCTTGGGAAATTAGATACGTGTTAGATGGGGATGATGATAAGAAATTACAGAAGCTTGAGAGAAGTTGAGGAAACTAAAAGATAAATGTAAATCTATTTGGAAAGAGAAGTCAAATGCCCATCAGGTTTTCACTAATAATTGTTACGTGGGTGAAGTTTAGGCTGAATTCTAGGATGAATGTTAGCTCGACTAGGAATTATTGGGCTAGGAAAACAGTGATTGAGAAGAGTGCCAAAAACCACCAGAATTGCTTTCCGCAATATGGTGTGAACCTTCGTCTACCGCAAAACCACATTCCTGTATCAAATATTTTTATTGAATAATTAGGACTATAATTTCTGAAATAACATTTATAAATTTAACGGAACATAATTATATTTGCCACCATCTAGTAAAGATATTCTTTTAAAGATAAAATGTAAAATAATGCTTTTCAATCTTTCCATAATAAAATCCTTTCGCATAGTTTAAATTATTAAAGTTGTGAAAAAATTAACCACAAAACTATCTAACTGTGAAAAGTTGATATTAAAGAAACAAGCTAATCATAGAAATTGAAGCTTGGCCATATGACTTTTCCACATTGATTAAATAGTAATATATTTGATTGGTTGTAATTTTCTCAAACTTTCTATATACTTGGAAAAAAACAAAAGGAAAAGCCATTCTTCCTGTAATTTCAAAACCAAATAAAAAAATGGCACCACACCCTAATATTGTTCCTTCCATGCTTGTGCTTTTATTATTATTCATTTCAGCCTCAATCAGACGCTATTGATGTTGTTGCCAAGTTTGGCACAAAAGCTGACGGGAAAACGGATTTGAGTAAGGCAAGTTCTATTGCTCTTAACGTTGTACCCAAAGGTGAAAATATGAAAAAAATATATTTCAAACTGATGTCTTTGTTCATTTCATTTTAGCCATTTTTGGATGCTTGGAAAGAAGCATGTACTTCTGTAACCCCATCAACAGTTGTGATTCCTAAAGGGACATATTTATTAACAAAAGTAAACTTAGAAGGTCCAAGCAAGGCTCCTATTGAGATTAATGTTTAGGGCACTATACAGGCTCCGGCTAATCCTAGTGCTTTCAAGGACCCTAATTGGGTTTGATTCTACAGTATTGAAAATTTCAAAATGTTTGGCGGAGGAATTTTCAATGGTCAGGGAAGCATTGCTTATGAGGAGAATAATGATCCCCACAATCGTAAATTTCGTTCCAAACTTGCCGTTGTCAGCTTTCTTCCCCCCTTGCAGAAATTTATTTATTCTTTTTCCTCTTATTATTATCAAAATATAATGATAACTAACATCTTTGTTCCGTGTGTTACTTTGTTATCTCCAAAATTAAACAGAATATAAGGTTTGACTTTGTGACCAACACATTGATACAAGATATAACTAGCAAGGATAGTAAACTATTCCACGTTAATGTTTTTGCATGCAAAACATTACCCTTGAACGTTTCAAGGTAGAGGCACCGGCAGATAGCCCAAACACAGATGGGATTCACTTGGGCAAATCAGACGGGGTCAATATTATTGGCTGTGACATTAAAACTGGTGATGATTGAATTTCTATCGGAGATGGCACTAAAAATATGAACATAAAAGAAATAACTTGTGAACTAGGACATGGTATAAGTATCAGTAGTCTTGGAAAGCTCCCAAATGAAGAGCCAGTTGAGGGAATTAAAGTCTCAAACTGCACCATCACTAATACTTCAAATAGAGCTCAAATCAAAACTTGGCCAGGCGAATCTCCTGGGATAGTATTAGATATATATTTTGAGGATATTATCATGAATAATGTCTCTTCCGCTAGCCTAATTGATCAAAAATATTGCCCATGGAGTAAATGCAAGATAAATGTATGTACATTCTTATCGAAATCCTAATAGAGTGACAATATTTAATCGATCATTGAATCATTGTTATGTTGATGCAAGAAGAATCGAAAGTTAAACTAAGCAACATTAGCTTCAAGAACATCCGTGGCACATCTGCGCTTTCAGAAGCTGTCAAGTTTATTTGCAGCGGTTCTTCGCCATGTCAAAATGTGGAACTTGCGGACATTGATTTTAAGCACACCGGAGCTGAACCCGCGACATCCCAATGTTTGAATGTCAAGCCTATAACTAGTGGCAAATTAAACCCGACACCATGTTCCAGCCCTATCCCAAAAACCTTTAGCGCCACCACTTAAAGCATACCAACAAATTTAATGCAATTGTAATTAATATATTTATTCATATTATATAAAAACAATTCTTTTTCATTTTAATTCTTTGCTATTATTAAACTTTTGCTATGAATTCAATGCTTCTAATATACACAACAATACAAAGAGCCGAAATGTGATAAAATTTAGTTCATTTAAATTAATAACAAAACCATTACTGAGTTTCTATATTGAATTAGAATTAGTTATTGAAGTTTTCTTTATCTAAGTATAATTTTTTATAAAAACCATCTTCCAACGTAGTAGTTTTAAGGAAAAATAAAATATTAAATTCGAGATTCTAATTAAAATCAAAGTTCTTCGTCCATATTTTTTGAACAACATATTCCTGTATTATTTTTGGTGCATTGGTTTGTTTATTTTTCTATTGACTTTGCATTTTTCATGAAAGAAGATGTGATGGTTACCATGAGATATGATAAGATCATTTTGGGTAAACAGATATAAATGAAAGGGCTTGAGGATATCCTATGAGGCTAAAGCACATACGAAAAATTCATTGGACGAGCACTTGGTGAGTTGTTTTCATAATGATATATAATAAAGGGAGGTCGGTCATGACACTTAAGTAGAAACTATTCGAGCTCTAATTATATATCCAGTGGGCCCCTATACTCGCTCTATACAACCTTGATGGTTTGCATTTGATTTGATGAGATGGATAAATAAAATTGATGAATTACATAAAAAGATCGAATGTATCACTATCCGTAGTGAATGGAATTTCTCGTTATAAAAGAGAGATGACTTAAAGACTAAACTAATTTATTCGAATTATTATTTAATTAATAGTAATCACTTAACTGATGTTTGAAGTAAAAATTAAATTAATTAATTAACACAATCTTGTTGAACAAAATAATTGAATTCATTTACTCATAGATTCTAGTGTGGTAAACATGTCATGAATTTAACGAAATTAGAACAAGGTTTGGAAAATAATTTAATTGTGTGAATTAGTAAAATTTATTTCAATTAATTAATTAAATTATTAATATTTTGGGAAATAGAAAATTTTTTATTTGGTTGGATAAATTATATGAGTCGATTAAATTTCTAAGTAACACGTATAATTATACCCAATACATGAGATAGACCCAATGACCCATCTCACGTAAGATGGGCGATAACGCTATCTCTAAAGAGAGGGTGTTGAAGCCCATACATATTCCTACTAGTGAATTATATGTATTCTCTCTTAAAATGTTATTATATTTTTTCTTCTTCTTGTTCGACCAAGACTCTTGCGATTTTTCTATAAATAGAGACCATAGGCTAGGTCAACCACACACGATGTGAAGCATCGACATCTTAAAACTTTATTGAGATTTAATTCCAAACACTTTTTTCTAAATATGAATGTTTAATTTTTCAGTCTTTGGCCCATAAAGGGACATCGATATTCGCCACTCCAACATCAATAGAAAGTTTTCATAGCTTTCATCCGTTCATGGGTTAGAGCCTACGCTTTAACTAGCCAAGGTTTGTGAATAGTTGAGAAGATCATGTTGGTAGAATGTTGAGAAACAACTTAGACCGCCTAATCCAATGCACAAGTATGATTTTGGTAAAAGGGTTTGTCCCTATAAATATGACAACTTCTTTGTTTTAGAAATTTTTAATTTTTTTGTTGTTCAAAAAAAATCATTTTCTACACGAACACTATCAAAAATGATCTCTAATTTCTAAATTTAATAGGTCACTAATAATTACTTGGTCTTTACAGTCCACAGCCAAACCTAGCACTTTTTTAATCTCCCAAGCTTCTTCGACAAACTTGCATAGTGTCTTTCTTCTCAAATGGTATGAATCTATTGAGGTCTCATTAGCCACATTATTCGATAATGACTTGACACCATTTTATGTTTAAGTATTACATATAATAACAATTGAACCCCAAAATAGAGAATGAGAGAAAATTTTATGGAATTGCGAAGAGATTTTTAGAAAGGAACGATATTTACATCGAGATTAAGTGTAGTGTTTGGGTATCTTGTGGTTATCACTTAAAGATCTCTAAATTTGTTGATGTGATTTGGAGTTTTTGCTTTTAGATTCTCAAGGGTTAGTCTCTTTTTCTTATTTTTGTGTGTTTAGCTTGAAACTTTTTTTTTTCATTGTTTCTTTTCTGATTCGGGGTTCATGCTGGAAATGCATTTAGAAAAGTAGCCAGGGTAGGAACATTAGAGTTTTAATTCTATTGTAAAATGGGCATTTACCGTGATATCTAAAGTAATAAATTTGATCAAATTAAATCATTATGTTCCAAGGCTTAGGAGCTGTCCAAGTCCCAAGGAAAGTTTGGCAGATGCCTTCATTGTCTTGATCAAATTGAATAGTAGTCCAATGTCTTCAACCTTTCTACTGAACGATTTTCTTCCCTATTCTTGAACACTCAGATGCTTGGAAAGTGGGATGTTACTAAAAAAGTAAAACACAAGACGTGAATCGAGACTTCTCAAGGAGCTATGCATCTAGCTCTTTGCGTCCTACCCAAAACTGAAAACAAGACGTAAACCGAGACTAATCAAGGAGGTATGTCAACTACCTCTTTGTGTTCTACCCAATCGAAAACAACTCGTATAATTCAATTATTGTCTCTAGAAGAATGTCATTATAATCTTAAAAATCTAAATTACAAAGTCTAAAAAGATAGAATTGATTTGAGTTGACAGAAAATAGAATCTAACTAATATTTTAACAAATTTCAACAAAGTTTTCTCTTACTATATATTGTCTTTGGTTTTTTTTTACATCAATTGGGTATTGATAAAGAAACATATGCAAGAGTTATATTTGTATTCGATGTACATAAAATAATTAATATAGAAGAACTAAAGTCTAACTAGGACATTTGTAACCCCATGGCCAGTGGCTCCAAGAGAGAATTTTGTTTGTGTGCGGAGGCACACTTACCATAGTGGTGATTTCTCCAGTTTAATTACACGAGCTTACCTCTCTTGACTTAAATAAGAAATCAAGACCATACGATTATCTAGCCCAATAGCATATAGTCTTCCATGAATTAACATTTTTTAAATTAATTATTTAATTAAATTAAATTATTTCTGCTACTTAATTTACAAAACCCCATTCAATTTTTGTTAGAATCATGAAAACTTTTCCATACTAGAATTTACATGCAAATTAATTTAATTATCTGAACAAAATATAACTACATTAGCTACTTAATTTAATCCTCACTTTGGACTTATTTATTTAATTTATTCATTGAATTAAATAACAAACCAACGGAATTAAATTAATTCCTTGTCATCTTTTCCATTCTCAAGAAATTGTATTTACATGGAATAGTAATTCAATCCATCTAATTCTAATATATCATTTTCATCCATACATTCAATCAGTTCTTATTATGCAATCTACTTAGAGTTATATTAAGCTAGCAGAGGGATCAATCGTACATAAATAATTAGGGCTTAAATAAAATCTTAATTAGAATTTATTTAGTTGTAGACTCAACCCACTAAAAGTAACATGATCGATCTCCCCAACCTATAATGTTACGAAAGCTAAGCGTGTAAAGCTTTGTCCATTTACCTTGTCAAATGCATGTTACTATCGTAGAATGTTGATCATCTATTTAGGTTCATTATTTTCCCACTAATTCAATCCATTTTATCTCAAGGTCAGTTTGTATCTTCTAGAATGAGGGCTGAAGATTCATAAATTAGATACATGTTAGATGGGGATGAAGATAAGAAATTACAAGATGCTTGAGAGAAGTTGAGGAAACTAAAAGATAAAAGTTAATCTATTTGGAAAGAGAAGTCAAATGCTCATCAGGTTTTCACTAATAATTGTTACGTAGGTGAAGTTTAGGCTGAAGTCCAGGGTGAATGTTAGCTCGACTAGGTATTATAGGGCCAGGAAAGCAGTGATTGAAAAGAGTGCCGGAAACCACCAGAATTGCTTTCGGCAATATGGTGTGAACCTTCGTCAACCACCAAACCACATTCCTGTATCAACAATTTTTATTGAATAATTAGGATTATACTTTTCAAAATAACATTTATAAATTTAACAGATCATAATTATATTCGCCACCATCTAGTAAAGATACTATTTTGAAGATAAAATGTAAAATAATGCTTTTCAATCTTTCCATAATACAATCATTTCACATAGTTTAAATTATTAAAGTTGTGAAAATATTAACCACAAAACTATCTAACTGTGTGAAGTTGATATTAAAGAAACAAGCTAATCATAGAAATTGAAGCTTGGCCATATGACTTTTCCACATTGATTGAATAATTAGGATTATACTTTTCGAAATAACATTTATAAATTTAACAGAACATAATTATATTCGCCACCATCTAGTAAAGATATTATTTTGAAGATAAAATGTAAAATAATGCTTTTTAATCTTTCCATAGTACAATCCTTTCACATAGTTTAAATTATTAAAGTTGTGAAAAAATTAACCACAAAATTATCTAACTGTGCAAAGTTGATATTAAAGAAACAAGCTAATCATAGAAATTGTAATAGTAATATATTTGATTGGTTGTAATTTTCTCAAACTTTCTATATATTTGGAAAAAAAACAAAAGGAAAAGCCATTCTTCTTGTAATTTCAAAACCAAATAAAAACATGGCACCACACCTTAATATTGTTCCTTCCTTGCTTGTGCTTTTCTTATTATTCATTTCAGCGTCTAAAGTTCAATCAGACGCTATTGATGTTGTTGCCAAGTTTGGCGCAAAAGCTGACGGGAAAATAGATTTGAGTAAGGCAAGTTCAATTGCTCTTAACTTTGTACCCAAAGGTGAAAATATGCAAAAATTATATTTCAAACTGATGTATTTATTCATTTCATTTTAGCCATTTTTGAATGCTTGGAAAGAAGTATGTGCCTTTGTAACCCCATTAATAGTTGTGCTTCCTAAAGGGACATATTTATTAACAAAAGTAAACTTAGAAGGTCCATGCAAAGCTCTTATTGAGATTAATGTTCAGGGCACTATACAGGCTCCGACTGATCCTAGTGCTTTCAAGGACCCTAATTGGGTTCGATTCTATAGTATTGAAAATTTCAAAATGTCTGGCGGAGGAATTTTCGATGGTCAAGGAAGCATTGCTTATGAGAAGAATAAAGATCCCCACAATTGTGAATTTCGTTCCAAACTTCCCATTGTTAGCTTTCTTTCCTCTTGCCAAAATTTATTTATTCTTTTTCCTCTTATTATTATCAAAATATAATTATAACTAACATCTTTGTTCCGTGTGTTACTTTGTTAACTCCAAAATTATTAAGATTCACTTGGGCAAATCAGACGAGGTCAATATTATTGGCTGTGATATTAAAACTAGTGATGATTATATTTTTGTCGGAGATGGCACTAAAAATAAGAACATAAAAGAAATAACTTGTGGACCAGGACATGGTATAAGTATCGGTAGTCTTGGAAAGTTCCCAAATGAAGAGCCAGTTGAGGGAATTAAAGTCTCAAACTGCACCATCACTAATACTTCGAATGTAGCTCGAATCAAAACTTGGCCAGGTGAATCTCCTGGGATAGTATCAGATATACATTTTGAGGATATTATCGTGAATAATGTCTCTTCCCCTATCCTAATTGATCAAAAATATTGCCCATGGAGTAAATGCAAGATAAATGTATGTACATTCTTCTCGAAATCCTAATAGAATGACAATTTTTAATCGATCATTGAATCATTGTTGTGTTGATGCAGGAAGAATCGAAAGTTAAACTAAGCAACATTAGCTTCAAGAAAATCCGTGGCATATTTGCTCTTCCGAAAGCTGTCAAGTTTATTTGCAGCGGTTCTTCGCCATGTCAAAATGTGGAACTTGCGGACATTGATATTAAGCACACCGAAGCTGAACCTGCAACATCCCAATGTTTGAATGTCAAGCCTATAACTAGTGGCAAATTAAACCCGACTCCATGTTCCAGCCTTGTCCCAAAAACCCTTAGCGCCACTGCTTAAAGCATACCAACAAATTCAATGCAATTGTAATTAATATATTTATTCATATTATATAAAAACAGTTCTTTTTCATTTTCATTCCTTTCTATCATTAATCTTTTGCTATGAATTCAATGCTTTTAATATACACATCAATACAAAGAGCTGAAATGTGATAAAATTTAGTTCATTTAAACTAATAACAAAACCATTACTGAGTTTCTATATTGAATTAGAATTAATTATTGAAGTTTCTTTATCTAAGTGTAGTATTTTTAAAGAAACCATCTTCCCACATAGTAGTTTTAAGGAAAATAAAATATAAAATTCGAGATTCTAATTAAAATAAAAGTTCGTCTTCGAAATTTTTTGAACAACATATTCCTATATTATTTGTGTGCTTAAACATATGATTATATTTGTGCATTGGTTTGTTTCTTTTTCTGTTGACTTTACATTTTTCATGAAAGAAGATGTGATGGTTACCATGAGATATGATAAGATCATTTTGGGTGAACGGATATAAATGAAAGGGCTTGAGGATATCCTATGAGGCTAAAGCACATACGAAAAATTCATTGGACGAGTACTTGGTGAGTTGTTTTCATAGGTCTCCCATGTGTGTCTGATTTGTTCTAGAATATCATATGGGAAGTCTTCAATTTCCATGTCAGCTAACCTTTTTAGTAGTCGAATGGATTCTTCATTGTTTTCTTCAATAATATGAGAATGATAAGCCATTATCCTTCTTCCATCAGTTCTGAGTTGATAATCTCTTTCTTGGAGAAGGTATTTGGCTTTGGCTATTAAATCAATCCCGACTTGGGTTTGATAATAGTTTAAGTTATTCTGACACCTGTCAATTGTTGTTGCCAAGTGTTCTTTTTCTTCATTAAGAGCAAATAATTGGGGGCTTCCGAGCATCTTATGAATAACCCAAATTTGATATGGCTGATAAAATTTTTCTTTTTCAGCAATACCAATGAAACTACTAATTTGAATATAAAAATAGTAGAAAATGTCATCATTGCTTATGATGGTTTGTAGTAAGGATTTTACTACTGCTGGAAAATCTTTTATAAGATGAAAAGAAAGATTTTGTACGAGTATTTCTCTTACAAATCCCCATTCAATACTGGTTATATCGAACGGTTCCTGATCCAATCTAAATTTCATAGTTGGAAAACTTTCACCTATAAAATTTGTAAAAACATAAGATTGTAGAAAATATTCAGAAAAAGATTTTTGGGATTGAGTCTGCTGGTTACAGATGATTCCATTAATTTTGTTGAATATTTCTACC
Organism: Gossypium turneri; assembly: GCA_008044935.1. Taxonomy (NCBI): domain Eukaryota; kingdom Viridiplantae; phylum Streptophyta; class Magnoliopsida; order Malvales; family Malvaceae; genus Gossypium; species Gossypium turneri. The sequence goes on along the minus strand of CP032576.1, from coordinate 47,179,233 downwards.
GATAAAATCTGTCTAGATTTGTTATATAAACAGATTCTAAATACCTTATTCATAATAGGAATTTTTTTTTCCTTTATGAATAAAATATTGAAAAATATCAAGAAGATTGTTTATCTCCTTAATATCCATGAATTCCAATTGAAATTCATCCCATTCTCTGTATAAAATAGATTTTAGTAAGAAATCTTCAGCTTCATTTTCCTTTGTTGTTTTTTCAACTAAAAATAATGAAAACTATGTAAGAGCTCTCTTGAAATTGGCTCTTTGATTTGAAATATGGGTTTTCCATATCTCGTTTATAAAACTATAAAATTCTGGTGGTATACCAGGATTATAAAAATCTTTTATTTTTGAAAGATCTTTTGTTTCTTGAATTTGTTGTTGTTTCAACAAATTTTCTGCTCCCATAATAATTTCAGCATAACTGGTTTGTGATGCCATATTTTGATTTTGGGACCATTGTGATTGACTCTCCTTTTTTGGGGTCAATGAAGAAATATTTCCAACTGGTTGGTTTACCATTGGATATTTTAAAACATTTGTTCCAATTGGTTGTTTTACCGTTGGATTTGTCAAAAACATTAGTTCCAAGTGGATGGTTTACCATTGGATAAGATACATAATATCCCTAGTTAAGATAAAATGGTATTTGAGCAGGTACAAATCCTTTTTTAGAGTTTGATTCTGCTTTCCCTTTGTTGGATTTTTTGTGAACGGTAGTCCATTCACCAACTATTTCTTGTAGAGGTTTTTTACCTCTATCCATAGGGCCTACTAAGATAATCAGCAATTATATTATCTGTACTTTTTATATATAAAACTTCAAAATCAAAAGTACATAAACCATTGTACCACCTAATTCTTCTTGGTACAGTTTCCAAACTTTTATTAGTTAGGAATTGCTTTATCGCCTGATTATCAATTTTTATAATAAACTTTTCGGGTGCTAAATATATAAAGAAAGTTTTTATTCCCTTTTTAATTTCTAATAATTCTTTTTCATATATAACATAATTAACCTCATTTGGTTTAAATTTACTAGAACTATGACCACATATTAATTCTTCATTATTAGCAATTTTAGCTTTTAAAATGCATCCCCATTAGTTTTGCGACGCATCAGTTTCTAAAATTAATTTATCACATTGTTTAGGTAGATAAACTTTCGGATTCTGATTTATTTCAGATTTTAAATTTTGTATAATTTCTGAGTCTTTTTTAGACCAGCTAAAAGGTGTATCCTTTTTTAATTTCTCATATAACTCATCTATTTTTTCAGATAAGTTATGAAAGAAATTTCTTCCATAATTAACAATTCCCAAAAATTGTTGAAGTTATTTTTTGTCTTCAATCTTTTCAGGAAATTCTTTTATTTTTACAATAATATGATCTTGGAGTTTAAGACCATCCGCAGATAATTTTAATCCTAAAAATTCTATCTTCGTTTTTTCTAGCTTTATCTTTTTAGGGCTTAATGTGATTCCATGTTTTAGGAATTTTTGAGAAATAATATTTAGATGTTTTCTATGCTTTTCTAGTGTTTCTGAAAAGACTAGAATATCATCTATATATACCACACAAAATCTTTTATACTTTTTAAAAATGGAATCCATCGATCTCTGAAATATTTGTGGAGCATTACATAATCCAAATGGCATTACCCTCCATTCATAAGGACCATTAGGAGCACTAAAAGCCGTTAAAGGTTTTGATTCATCAGTTAGCATGATTTGCCAAAATCTCGATTTACAGTCAAATTTACTGAAGTATTTAGCTTTTTTAGCCTGATTAATCAAAACTTCTTTTCTTGGGATAAAGTATCCATCAAAAATAGTATTTTGATTTAATCTTTTATAATTAATTACCATCCTAGCTTTTCCTCTTTTAATTTCGGCATGGTTTCTTACCAAGAAAGCTGGACTAAAATGAGGACTTTTAGTTTTTTATATTAATCATTTTTCTAATAGTTCATTTATTTGAACCTCAAACTCATCTATATCTTGTTTAGTATAGGTCATGGGCTTAACCCTAATGATTTTTTTTAGGATTTTCTAATTTTATCTTACAGTATCTAGGGCTATTTTCCCATAATTTTAGTGGTTCTTCACTAAAATTATCTTGTAGGATTTTAAACAACCAATTATTTGTTTCTAGTTGTTTAATTTGTTCCTTTTGAGTTGGTGTAAAGTTTTTATCACACACAAACTTATGGTTTTCTAGAAATGGTATTTCCACTGAGAAATTTTCTACGAATAAAGTGACTAGATTTTTATCTATAGAAAATGGTAGATGTTGATATATAAAATTATTTACTAGTAATATGTCTCCATGCATTTCAGGAAAACATAAAATCATAGGAATTACAAATTTAACATTGTTTATGTAGATTGGTATATTTCTAGCTTTGAATTGTATTATGGTTTCGTTACCATCTATTCCTATTGCTCTTATAGGATTATTCATAGGTTCCCATTTTTCTATAGGAATAACATTTTTTCTGCAACTACTGGTTGTAGCTCCAGTATCTAATAAAGCATGTAAAGAATATTTTTTATATTCTCTGAGTTGAAAATTAATTTCAATATATGTATAATATTTCCTGGGTTGGAAATTTGAAAAGGTAATAATATCATTTTTTTCCAATTTTCATTTGTTGAATAATTGTTTTTAACATTCCAATTCTAGTGTTTCTAGAATTTTCTAACAGAAATATATTTTCATTAGTATCAATTTTTTATTTTGATTCTGATATTAATTCATATAATATTTCATTAGGATTTGTTTCCTCTTTATAACATATTTCTAAATCTTGTTTTTCAAGACTTTTAATTCTTTTTCTAACGTCTTTTCTTTTGTTAGAAAAGTTTTTAATTATATGACCTTTCTTAATATCTAAAATACCTTTAAGTTTTCTAGAAGTTTTTCTTCTAAAAGACTGACTATTATTATAACCAATTTTTTTTTTATTTCCTAGTTTCCATTTGACTAGCTTATCGTATTTTTACTTTTTATGCCTATGATGAGCATTAGGTCTTAATGTTTTATATCCTAATAAATTTTTACTAAATGATTTTCCTATATTTTCAGGATTTAACTTATTAATAGTTAAGTTTTCTATTTTTCTGGTCAAAATACTGGTTGTATTTTGAACTTCCTCAAAATATATATTAAAAGATATCAGATAATCATCTGTTTGAATATTCGATTCTATTTTCCTTTTTTCATAAGGATCTGTTGGTTCAGTATCCATATGATCTGAAATATCTATATTATCAACTTCAGATGAAGTGTTTTCTTCATCAGAATTTTGACTAATGACTTTTATGTCTTCATCCTGATCTGTTGAAGTTTTTTCTTCATCAGATTGATTACTAGTTTTTATATCCTGATCTGCTGAAGTTTTTTCTTCATCAGATTGATTACTAGAACTACTGTTTGTAGTATCATAGTTTAGTATATAATGATAATTAAAAAAAAAGTAAATAGATCTTTATGTTTTTCATAAAGTTCTTCTATTACCTTTAAATATTCTACTTGTTCTAATTTATCATTACTATTAGTAAATTTTTCTTTCCAATGTTCTATAAGTGTTTTATAGGACTGGAAATCATATTTTTGTTGTTTTCCAAATTTTTTATGTTTTTTATAATTTTTTAACATAGATTTTTTTATAATTTTTAGACGATATAATAAAGAGAGGTCGGTCATGACACTTAAGTACAAACTATTCGAGCTCTAATTATATATCCAGTGGGCCCCTATACTCGCTCTATACAACCTTGATGGTTTGCATTTGAATTGATGAGGTGAATAAATAATATTGATGAATTATAGAAAAAGATCGAATGTATCATTATCCGTAGTGAATGAAATTTCTCGTTATAAAAGAGAGATGCCTTAAAGACTAAATTAATTTATTCGAATTATTATTTAATTAATAGTAATCACTAAACTAATGTTTGAAGTAAAAATTAAATTAATTAATTAACGCAGTCTTGTTGAACCAAATAATTAAATTCATTTACTCATAGATTCTAGTGTGGTAAACATGTCATGAATTTAACGGAATTAGAACTAGGTTTGGAAAATAATTTAATTGTGTGAATTAGTAAAATTTATTTCAATTAATTAATTAAATTATTAATATTTTGGGAAATAGAAAATTTTTTATTTGGTTGGTTAAATTATATGAGTCGATTAAATTTCTAAGTAACACATATAATTATACCCAATACCTGAGATAGACCCATTGACCCATCTCACGTAAGATAGGCGACAACCATATCTCTAAAGAGAGGTGTTGAAGCCCATACATATTCCTACTAGAGAATTATGTGGATTCTCTCTTAAAATGTTATTATATTTTTTTCTTCTTCTTGTTCCACCAAGACACTTGCGATTTTTCTATAAATAGAGACCATAGGCTAGGTCAACCACACACGATGTGAAGCATCGACATCGTAAAACTTTATTGAGAATTAATTCCAAAAAAAAAAATTCTAAATATGAATTTTACTTTTTTTAGTTTTTGGCGCATAAAGGGACATCGATATTCGCCACTCCAACATCAATAGAAAGTTTTCATACCTTTCATCCGTTCACGGGTTAGAGCCTACGCTTTAACTAGCTGAGGTTTGTGAATAGTTGAGAAGATCGTGTTAGTAGAATGTTGAGAAACAACTTAGACCGCCTAACCCAGAGCACAAGTTGATTTTGGTAAAAGGGTTTGTCCCTATAAATATGGCAACTGCTTGGTTTTAGAAATTTTTAATTTTTTTGTTATTCAAAAAAATCATTTTCTAAATGAATGATTCCAACACAATCAAGAATGATCTCTAATTGCTAAATTTAATAGGTCGCTAATAATTACTTGGTCTTTATAGTCCACAGCCAAACCTAGCGCTTTTCTAATCTCCCAAGCTTCTTCGACAAACTTACATAGTGTCTTTCTTCTCGAATGTATGAATTTATTGAGGACTCATTAGCCACATTATTCGATAATGACGTGACTCCATTTTATGTTTAATTATTACGTATAAAAAATTCAACCCCAAAATGGAGAATGAGAGAAAATTCTGTGGAACTGTAAAGAGATTTTTAGAAAGGAACGATATTTACGAGATTAAGAGTAGTGTTTGGGTATCTTGCGATTATCACTTAAAGATCCCTTAATTTGTTGATGCGATTTGGAGTTTTTTGCTTTTAGATTCTCAAAGGTTAGTCTGTTTTTCTTATTTTTGTGTGTTTGGCTTGAAACTCTTTTTTTTCATGGTTTCTTTTCTGATTCGGGGTTCATGCTAGAAATGCATTTGGAAAAGTAGCCAGGGTAGGAACATTAGACTTTTAATTTCTATTGTAAAATGGGCATTTACCGTATATCTAAAGCAATAAATTTGATCAAATTAAATCGTTATGTTCCAAGGCTTAGGAGATGTCCAAGTCGCATGGAAAGTTTGGCAGATGCCTTCATTGTCTTGATCAATTCGAATAGTAGTCCAATGTCTTCAACCTTTCTACTGAACAATTTTCTTCCCTATTCTTGAACACTTAGATGCTTGGAAAGTGGGATGTTACTGAAAAAGTAAAACACAAGACGTGAATTGAGACTTCTCAAGGAGCTATAAATCTAGCTCTTTGCGTCCTACCCAAGACTGAAAACAAGACGTAAACCAAGACTAATCAAGGAGGTATGTCAACTACCTTTATGTTCTACCCAATCGAAAACAACTCCTATAATTCAATTATTATCTTTAGAAGAATGTCATTATAATCTTAAAAATCTATATTACTAAAAAGATAGAATTCATTTAAGTTGAAAGAAAATAGAATCTAACTATTATTTCAACAAATTTCAACAAAGTTTCCCTTTAGTATGTAGTGTCCTTGGTTTTTTTTTTTTTTACATCAATGGGTATTGATAAAGAAACATATGCAAGAGTTATATTTGTATCCGATGTACATAAAATAATTAATATAGAAGAACTAAAGAGTAACTAGGACATTTTTAACCCCATGGCCAGCGACTCTAAGAGAGAACTCTCTTTGTGTGCGGAGGCACACTTACCTTAGTGGTCAGTCCTCAAGTTTAATTACAGGAGCTTACCTCTCTTGACTTAAGTAAGAAATCAAGACCGTATGATTATCTAACCCAATAGCATATATTCTTCCATGAATTAAGCTTTTTTAAATTAATTATTTAATTAAATTAAATTATTTTCGCTACTTAATTTACAAAACCCCATTCAATTTTTGTTAGAATCATGAAAACTTTTCCATACTAGAATTTACATGGAAATTAATTTAATTATCTGAACAAAATATAACTATGTTAGCTACTTAATTTAATCCTCACTTTAGACTTATTTATTTAATTTATTCATTGAATTAAATAACAAACCAACGGAATTAAATTAATTCCGTGTCATCTTTTCCATTCTCAAGAAATTGCATTTACATGGAATAGTAATTCATTCCATCTAATTCTAATATATCATTTTCATCCATACATTCAATCAGTTCTGTCGAAACCACTTTTAAGTTTAAAAAAATGGGGATCGACTTTCAAAATAAAAATGGGGAGTCGCCACCGATCTTTTATTAAGGTGTGGTCGGTTCACCATTAAAAATTTTAGGTCTGCGAGATTTGAGAAAATAGGTCCGGGAGTCAGTTACGCACGAGGAAGGATTAGCACCCTCGTAACGCCCAAATTGGTACCGAATCAATTGTTTAATGCCTTAATGTCGAAATTTTGAAAAGATTTTAATATACGATCCTTCCCCTTTCTTATTAGTGTTAATTTTATAAAAGATGCATGGATAAATCGATACGAATACCAAAGACCTCCTTATCTTAGAGTAATAAAATGACACACCCAATACATTAGGGCACGACATTTTTAGTCCCTGAGAATAAGTTTGTCTTTTGATTTTCAAAACTTGCGTGGTGAGATTTAAAAAGGATATTCAATTGCTTTAAGTCCGATGAAAAATTGAAACCCAATACATTAGGGCACAATTTCTCAAAGTTCCGAGCATTGAATATTGATCTTATTATTTTATAAATCCTCATTTCGAGAAAACGACGTATCACATCCAGTACATTAGGACACGACTTATCGAATTCCCGAGAGTGGGTTTTACGTATTTTGGTTAAAGAAAACTTTTGATCATTTAGATTCAACGAGAAGAATTGGAACCCAATACATTAGGGTTCAATTCTCTCGAGGATTCTAAATATCGAGTATATGCGTTACTTATGAAAACTCTTTTTGGATAAAAAGGCTTTTGACATTTGAATGTTATGAAATGTGATCTTTTGAATAAATAAAAACGATGGAAGAATAACATACAACACGAAATAGTAATTCATAAATTGAAACGCGCACCAATGAACAATAAGTAATCAATGAACTAACTATACCGTACTTATAATGACCCTAATTACATACAAATACTACATCTAATAGCTAAAGAATTAAAATCAATAATATACACACATATATGCACATATATGAAAATATACATACAAAAATATATACGTACACATGTATAAAAAAGTGAAACGAATCAAAAATAGTGTTTAGATAAATACCACCTAAATTAATAGTATCTAAATAATCTTAAAGCAAGCCAAAAATACATAAAGTAATATATGTATTAATTTTGACAAATCAAATGCAAAACAACATCCTTAGTATAAATAATATATGGCGCACCAGGTAGGATGTTGTTTTGCATGTGATTTGTCGAAATTAATACATATATTACTTTATGTATTTTTGGCTTGCTTTAAGATTATTTAGATACTATTAATTTAGGTGGTATTTATCTAAACACTATTTTTGATTCGTTTCACTTTTTTATACATGTGTACGTATATATTTTTGTATGTATATTTTCATATATGTGCATATATGTGTGTATATTATTGATTTTAATTCTTTAGCTATTAGATGTAGTATTTGTATGTAATTAGGGTCATTATAAGTACGGTATAGTTAGTTCATTGATTACTTATTGTTCATTGGTGCGCGTTTCAATTTATGAATTACTATTTTGTGTTGTATGTTATTCTTCCATGGTTTTTATTTATTCAAAAGATCACATTTCATAACATTCAAACGTCAAAAGCCTTTTTATCCAAAAAGAGTTTTCATAAGTAACGCATATACTTGATATTTAGAATCCTCGAGAGAATTGAACCCTAATGTATTGGGTTACAATTCTTCTCGTTGAATCTAAATGATCAAAAGTTTTCTTTAACCAAAATACGTAAAACCCACTCTCGGGAATTCGATAAGTCGTGTCCTAATGTACTGGATGTGATACGTTGTTTTCTCGAAATGAGGATTTATAAAATAATAAGATCAATATTCAAGGCTCGAAACTTTGAGAAATTGTGCCCTAATGTATTGGGTTTCAATTTTTCATCGGACTTAAAGCAATTGAATATCCTTTTTAAATCTCACCATGCAAGTTTTGAAAATCAAAAGACAAACTTATTCTCAGGGACTAAAAATGTCGTGCCCTAATGTATTGGGTGTGTCATTTTATTACTCTAAGATAAGGAGGTCTTTGGTATTCGTATCGATTTATCCATGCATCTTTTATAAAATTAACACTAATAAGAAAGGGAAAGGATCGTATTTTAAAATCTTTTCAAAATTTTGACATTAAGGCATTAAACAATTGATTCGGTACCAATTTTGGGCGTTACGAGGGTGCTAATCCTTCCTCGTGCGTAACCGACTCCCGGACCTATTTTCTCAAATCTTGCAGACCTAAAATTTTTAATGGTGAACCGACCACACCTTAATAAAAGATCGGTGGCGACTCTCCGTTTTTATTTTGAAAGTCGATCCCCGTTTTTTTAAACTTAAAAGTGGTTTCGACAGCTTGGCGACTCCACTGGGGACACCAAGAGAGTCAGGCCGTAAAATTGATTGTTTTTGTCTTATTGTCGAATTTTAAAAATTTAATTCTTATGATCTTCTCTTTGAATGTGTTTGTATGATTATGGTGTTTTATAATTTGGCATCATATTGCATAAGACTGTTAGTCTTGCCCTTTTAAGTGGGAGTGAGAAACTAGTCCTTCGTGAGGTTTTCACCTCTGTGCAGGATAGTGGATCGCTTCCGGGACACATCCGTACCTATGTCTTCGTGAGATTTTCATCTCCGTGCAGCCATAGGGAAATGTGTTCCCCTGAGCCGAACTCGGTCCGTATGAGCCTATAATGGGTGAGGATCGAGGAATCTGCTGGTTCGGGTACCTCAACTCTAGAACCAAACCACATATAAAAAGCCCTCAGAGCCCACCTTTGATTATATTGCAGAAACCCTAGCGGTTACCCAGATAGGTGTTTAATGCTTTTTACTTGCTCGAAGTTGAGTTTCTATGTTGTGCTAACGTGTAGTCTTTTTGCTTTGATTGCATGTCATTTCATATACAAAAGAGTGTCGATTCAGGTTCGATTACTAAATTAGAAAGCTTGGCATGGAGAACGGTTTTCTTGATAAAGTAGAGGACAATGCTGCTGTCCGTGTGTGGTCAGAGAAAGCACAATCAGAGAAAGGAGATAGTCTAGCCGAAGGGTATACGTCGGAGTTATGGGACTACACCCGCATCAGTGTAATGCAAAACAGCCTTCAGGAATTAAAAGTAATATGGGATCATTGGAATGACGAAACTAAGTAGCTGTTCAACTTTAGTTACAGGGATTTGCCGTATCTACTCGACATTAAGGTAGATGAACGTTTATTTCGGGCTTACGTTCAGTATTGGAACCCCGCATATAGTTGCTTTACCTTTGGAAAGGTTGATTTAGTACCCACTATAGAAGAGTACACAGCTTTGCTTCGTTGCCCGAAGATCCAAGTTGATAAAGTCTACTCTAGAGCCGTTAATGTAACACCCCTTACCCGTATTCGACACCGGAATAGGGTACGAGGCATTACCAGAACACATACACTTGTAAATGTATTGAACCGAGTTATAAAAAATTCCATAAATTGTTAAACTTTCAAATATTAACATGCTTTTATAATTCTTCACAATATAAATAATGCAACATTTCCTACCAACCACAATCAAGCTTCCGATAATCATCTCACTGCATTTAATAATTGTACATATTACCAATAATAATTCAATTTCAATAATAAAACACATATCCATATAATATTCATCATAAAATAACATTCACTTTAATTAAAATTATACAGAATATAGTTCATACGAACTTACCAGGCTAATATGCAGAAATACCAAGATACAAGGGCATTTTGGTAATTTTCCATTTTTTTCGATTTTCTACCCGATCTTGATCTAAGTTAATTTTTCATTTAATAAAACAACTCATTTCATGCAATTTGGTCATTTTTGACATTTTTCCAAAATTACCCCTAAAGTTTTACTTTTTATTCAATTTAGTCCCCGAGCCCAAATCATGCAAATTAACCATTTATAATGCAAACCCATGCTAGCAGAATATCCACACATTTATTTTCCTCCTCCTCCTCTCCATTCCACATCCTTAATATATATAACATGCTTATATGTAACATTATCTATAATTTCACATTTATTTCTATTCATTCAAAGCTGTCCACTTGAGTCATAATCACTAAATTATTTATATCTTGAGATACAGAACTCAAAATTGAGATCCGTTAATTTTCTCTGAAACCAGAATCACATATCTTCTTACCATAAAATTTTCAGAATTTTAGTTTAGCCAATAAGTACAGTTTATTCTTTAAAATCATCCCTGTTCTGCTGTCTGACAGTTTCGACCCTTCTTCACTTAAAATTAATTATCTCATCGTACGGGATTTAGATGATGTTACCGTTTATTTCTATTAAAAATAGACTCAGTAAGGATTTAAACATATAAATTCAAGCCTCTAATTATTTTTCTCCAATTTTTAATGATTTTCCAAAGTCAGTACAGGGGAAACCGAATTCATTCGGACCTAGTCTCACAAAATTCATTATATCTCATGATTTACAAGTCCATTACTTACAACCGTTTCTTCTATGAGAAACTAGACTCAATAAGCTTTAATTCCATATTTTTCTCATCCTCTAATTCGATTTCCATGATTTATGGTGATTTTTCAAAGTTAACCTACTGCTGCTGTCCAAAACTGTTTTAGTGCAAAATGGTCATTACTAAATTTATAACACCCTTATTCCTTTTCTCTATAGTAATTCCCATCACTTTCTCTTATTTTTCTTCACTAACATATCAAGAACATATAACCTTATATAATAAAACCCTACATTAACATCAATTTCATACTTTTTCAATAACATCAAACTCAAAATATATTGAAATCTTGATGTTCTTACCTTACTCTATTGATTTCAATCTTTAGCTTGATTTTCTCTCTCCTCCAGCCTCTATTTCTTGAATCTAACTTGATATTCTAGCTCCTCATAGTCTCCTTATCAATTTTCTCTCTTGGTGGTTATGGAAATTCTTTTGATTTCTAAGTGAAAATGGTGGATTTTTGGTGAAAAGGACCAAATTGTAAAAGAAAACATTCTTTCTTTCTTCTTCATCTCACGTTGGTGCATGGAAGATGATGGTTGTTTTTTTTTCCCCCCTTTTCATCTTTCTTTCCACATATATATATACTAAATAAATTAATAATAAAATAATAAAATATCATTTAAAAAAAATCAAATTAAAATATTAATAAACTATTTATTTATTTATTAATATAAAATATCTCCAACATCATCATTATCTTCTAGATTTCTCTCTCTTCTAATTGACCATTTTGCCCTTCATGATCTTTTAAATTCCATCCTTGAGTCATCGCTTAATTTGGTAAAACTGTGATTTAGTCCCTCAAACTTCTTCACCTTTTTCAATTTGGTCCTAATCCATCCATTTTTCTTAGTTTCTAGATCATTCCACCCTTAAAATATTTACACTATTGGTCCTTCAACTTTTTCATATTTACACTTTAACCCCTCAAATTTTGAGTATTTACTCTTGGGTAATAAAACTTTTCTCACTTTTACAATTTAATCCTTTCTTGAATTGATATATCATAATATACTTTCCAATGTTGACATAACTCAATTACTCTTTTTATCACTTTATTTCCTTAATTAATCACTAATTCGATAAAATTTTCATATCAGTATTTTCATGCAACCTTCTTATCATAATGTAACTCATATCATAATTTTAAAATAAATTTTCCTCGTCGGATTTGTGGTCCCAAACCACTGTTCCGACTAGGCCCAATTTCAGGCTGTTACAGTTAATGTCCCAACCTTTGTGAAGAAGTTGATGAACATCACCGGAATGGGGGAGCAGTGGGTCACAGCACGGATCAAGCAGAAGGGGGAAAGTAGATGCATCCCTTAGAAAAGCCTGCAGGAGCTGATTTTGGCACACCCTAATACAAGGAAAAAGGTCGACATTTTTGCTCTAGGCATTTATGGGCTAGTAATCTTTCCTAAGGTACTAGGGCACGTAGCTGAAGCCGCCTCGGATCTCTTTGACTGACTTGAAAAAATGGTTACACTAGTCCTGGCCATTCTGGCAGAAACCTTCAGGTCACTAAATGCATGTAGAAGGGCAGGTGAAGGCAGATTCATTGGATGCGCGCAGCTTTTTCTTGCATGGTTCCACAGCCATTTTTGGAAGATCGATAAGGTTTCGTATCGAGTCTTCTCCGAAAACTATTCGCCATTAAAAGAGATAGTAGCTACACCAAGAAGAGATGACATCTCAGAGGAGAAATGGTTGGCCATTCTTCAGAATCTTCAGGAGGAGGACATTGAGTGGAGGGCCCCGTGGTTGCTTCCGGATGAGATCTTGTATCGATTTGGTAATTTTGATTGGGTCCCATTACTTAGAATTTGGGGAGCTGTTGGTTATGCTCCATTGATGTGTTAAGGCAGTATAGGTCAAGGCAGTTTATACCTGCAACCCAAGGCCTAGTGGAGTTTGAATTCTCATATAAAGACGATGGGTATAAAAGAAAGATCCGAGAGGTAACTAGGGCATGGGATCAAACCCGACGGATGAAGAGGTTAGCCGTAGGCCCAACCACGACTCCTGAATATAATGAATGGTGGGTCAGAAAGATCAATGATAACATCCCAAGGTCAGGTCAAGGAGATAGTCAATCAATAGAGGAACATTTGCGGGTTATTCCCTCCGAATTAGAAATTATGAAACAAGATTTTGAAAAGAGGAATACGGAGCTTGAAAAGAAGATTGAGTAGTTGGAAGAAGAGAAGATGCACTTGGGATTAGATATAGATGTTCAAAAGATAGAGACTGAGAAATTAAGAAAGGGTAAGAACAAGGCTGAGGAAGACCTGGACAGTTTGAAGACAGACTATAAAAAGTTGAGGTTGTCAATAAGAACTGCGGGGTTAGGGAAAACTTCAAAACAATGGCGTCAAGAGATTCGAGAAGAAAAGGTCAAAGCTGATGGATGGGAAAAGAAATTCTGACAGGTCCAAACGCAAAACGAGGCTTTAGAAAGGAGTTTATTAGAAAGTCGAAAGGAAAAATGCGAGTTAAAAGATAGGGTAACTGAGTTAGAAAGATCTCTTCATCAGTATCAAAGTCGAAATTCGGCAATGGAGTTGAGGGCGAGCCTGAACAAAATCGAAGAAATGAAAGGAAGAATAGAGGAGTTGGAATCAGCATTGCGAAGTTGCGAGATCCAGACTGAGTACTTAGAAACCAACGAAAGTTGTCAGAGTGAGTAGCTTTACCATCTTCAAAATCAAGTGGAAAATAGAGATCGTATCATGGGAGAAGCCGTGGTTCAAATCCGGGAGGTAGCTGATCCCCTGCAGGCTTTGGCGGTACAAGCCGATTCACTGAGCATAAAATATGAGCTGGAATCAAGTCGGGGACAGGAATTAGCCTCATTACTTAGGAAAATTAAAGTTCTGAGCATTAGGGCAAGAGCATATATGTAACCTGTTTTATGTAAAGAATTTTGTTTTCTAGTAAAGTTTCCTAAATGAAATTGAATCAGAATCGACGCCTTTTTAGCATTCATGCATTACATTACACTGCATCATATGCATTAAAGTCCACCAAACGACCCTAATTGGTTAAAATCATTACAGTTAACCTAAAAACCGACAAAGGCTCACCAATTAAGCATCAATACGGTACTCGACGAAAAACTAAGGAAATGACCAAAGATTAGAGAAATTAGAGCAAATGTAAAGGGATATGCAGGAACGCTTGCAAGCACAAATGCAAGAGCGACTAGATAAAATTCAAGAGGAAATGATAGAAAAAATGATCAAAGCTCAAAAAGATGCAATGGCTGAATTGACCCATCTATTAACGGGAGGACTAGATAAAGGAAAGGGCCTTATGGCCGATCATGGAGAGGGTAGTGAGGATCCATTATATCTTCCGGGTTTCACTCCACCAAATGTACGAACCCAAACTGAAATATACCCGAGAGGACAGTCTATCACAATTAGGCCGCAACAATTACAAACTAGTGCCACAACATTTCAAAGACGATCGAGTTTAAACCCGGGAGAAAACCCAATCAATCCTGTTGTTCCGGATTTAGATGAAACAGCCGAAGAAGGAAGAACAAGGGCAGAATTGCCAAAACAATGGGAGGATAGGTATAGGTGGTTGGAAGAAAAAATTCAAAGCCTTGGAAAGCGCTGATAGTAATCCAGGAACCGACGCTAAAGATCTAAGCTTAGTCCCCAATTTGGTACTGCCTCCCAAATTCAAAATGCCTGAATTCGAGAAATATAATGGAGCTAGCTGCCCCGAGGCCCACCTCACTATGCTCTGTAGAAGGATGACTGGCTACGTTAATAACGATCGTTGTTAATCCACTGTTTTCAAGACAGTTTGGTAGGGGCTGCATCCAAATGGTACAATCAGTTGAGTCATACCAAAATCGGTTCGTGGAGGGACCTAGCACAGGCATTCATGAAACAGTACAGCCACGTAACGGATATGACCCCCGATAGAATTACGTTACAGAACATGGAGAAGAAACCAAGTGAGAGTTTCAGGCAGTACGCACAAAGATGGAGGGAAGTTGCTATTCAAGTCCAACCATCGCTCCTAGAAAGGGAGACCACAATGCTCTTTATCAATACCTTAAAAGCCCCGTTCATCACGCACATGCTTGGAAGTGCAACCAAAAGTTTCTCAGATATAGTGATGAATGGCGAAATGATTGAGAATGCTATAAGAAACGGGAAAATAGAAGCAGGAGAGAGCAACAAAAGGTCAGCCTCGAGAAGAAAGGAAAATGAAGTAAACAACGTAAATGCATACAACAAGTCGGTTACAGTGAATCAGCCAAGAAAGGTGGCTGCCAGTCAACAGGGTTCAGCAAGACAAGAATCTGGCATAAGACAGGGTACTGAGAAGCCCCAGTTCACGTCGATTCCAATATCATACAAGGAGCTGTATCAGAAGTTGTTCAATGCACACGTTGTTTCTCCCTTTTACTTAAGCCCTCTGCAACCCCTGTATCCCAAATGGTATGATACGAATGCACAATGTGATTACCACGCGGGAATTACAGGGCATTCAATAGAGAATTGCACGGCTTTTAAGAAGGTAGTCGAGAGGCTCATCAGCATGGGCGTCGTCAAATTCGACGATTCACCTAACGCAGAAAATCCTTTGCCTAATCATGCTGATAAAGGGTGAATATGATGAGCGAAAGCAAGGGAGAAAAAGTCAAGAACGACATTACTGAAGTAAAAACCCCGTTGAAATGGGTTTGGAGAGAAATGGCGATGAGAGGGCTAGTTATTTCAAATTCTGAAGAAAGACGTGAAGCTGAAAACTATTGTGAATTCCACCATGAGGTAGGACATGAAATTCAAGAGTGTGAGGGATTTAGGGCTTTGCTCTAGAGCATGATGGACAATAAAGAGATGAGATTTTATGAAGAAGCAGAGGGTAAAGAAAATGTTTGCGCATCAGAATTGGCAGTAAAGACCACGGAAATGAATCATCCTGTGGTCATCATTTCACGCCCTCGGAGTGATAGGTCTAGCGTCCATACGACACCAAAAATTGTAATCCAAAAACTATCAAAATTCCCATACAAGGATGACAAAATGGTGCCTTGGAATTATGGATGTAACGTGACAATCTTGGGAGAAGAAGCAAAAAGAGATCAGGAAATAGGTTCTTACACACGCAATGGGAAGCGATATGACGCACAGGCAGAGCCATCAAAAGAAGAGAATTGGAAGAAGGAGCAGAAGAAGGGAAGGCCGTGGAAGTTGAGCCAGTGGTTAATGAACCAGTGAAAGAGGAGGAGGCAAAAGAATTTCTAAAGTTTTTGAAACACAGCGAATATAGCGTTGTGGAACAACTACGCAAACAGCCGGCCCGCATTTCTATATTAGCTTTGCTCCTAAGTTCAGAAGCGCATCGAAATGCATTATTAAAAGTACTGAATGAAACATATGTGGCGGATGATATTTCGGTGAATAAGCTGGATCGGTTGGCCAACAATATAAATGCTGACAATTTTATCTCCTTCAGTGATGACGAAATACCATCTGGAGGAAGAGGTTCCACTAAAGCCCTGCACGTCACAGCCCGATGCAAAGGGTTCATACTCCCGGGGATCCTAATTGATAACGGATCTGCACTGAACGTATTACCTTTATCTACTCTTAGTCATTTACCGATGGACAGTTCCCACATGAAAACGAGCTAGAGTATAGTAAGGGCATTTGATGGAACAGAAAAGAGGGTTATGGGGAGAATTGAGGTACCGTTAAGGATTGGCCCAATTACTTATGACGTGGACTTCTTGGTGATGGATATTAAGCCTTCCTACAACTGTTTATTGGGAAGGCCATGGATACACTCAGCTGGGGCAGTACCTTCATCGCTGCACCAGAAGGTGAAGATAGTATCAGAGGGCCAGGTGATCACCATAAATGCGGAGTAAGATATCATTGCAACAGTAACTAGCGATGCACCTTACGTGGAAATTGATGATGAGGCAGTGGAATGCTCTTTTCGGTCTTTAGAATTTGTGAATGCGATGTTCATTGCTGAAGGAAGCAAAGTTTCAGTACCGAAAATATCCAGGACCACTGAGATGGGGTTGCAATTGATGATTAGTAGAGGAGCTTTACCCGGGAGAGGATTGGGAAAGTACCTTCAAGGAAAGATTGAAGCACCGATGCTGAAGGAAAAGTTTGACAGTTACGGCTTAGGATACAAACCAGACATGAAGCAGAAGAAGAAAGAGGTAGAAAAAAGACAAGAGAGAAGAAGGGCACGTTTGAGCAGAAAAGAGATCAAGTGGGAGCCTATGTCCTTTCCCCACATATTCACATCTTTTGTATCTGGTGGATTTATTCATCCTGAACGTGGGGTGCCTAGAAGCGAAGACATTGGAGAAATGTTGAAAGATGGCCATATCTATGCTATTGAAACATCTGAGAAAAGGGCCTTGCTGGAGATCTGCCTTTACGAACCTAGAAGCGAGCTAAACAACTGGACTGCGAAAGAAATTCCTGTAGTCTTTAGGGCTTATTCAGAGTAATGCTCAAAACATTCTTGTTGTTTTAGCCTGGAAATGATAGGAAAATCCTTTGTGAAAGAGGCTTGAGCCTGAACATCATTATTCTAAATGAAATACATCTTTACATGCATTTCGTACAATTATTCTTTTTATTTTACTTTTCATACAAGTAAATATTAATTGATTGTCTTCCAAATTATTCTTTCATTTATTACCTTATTGTACAAATAGTGATTCATAAATTTATATATTCTTGGTACATTCTTTGATATGCTCCCTTAGGTCCTCAGATATCAATGACATGAGTGACGCTGTCTCAAACACGGAGCTCCTTTTTGAGCAAGACATGTGTTTAGAGGGATCTCACGACTTTGAAAATGACGAAGACTGTGGTATATCTCCAGACTTGTCAAGAATGGTAGAACAAGAAGATGAGCAGATCTTACCTTATAGGGAATCATTAGAAATCATGAGCCTAGAGGAGGGAAAAGAGGTGAAAATTGGAACTGAAATCACCGCAAAGACAAGACAAGACCTCATTGAATTGCTTCGAGAATTCAAAGATGTTTTCGCATGGTCATACCAAGATATGCCCGAACTAAGTACTAGCATTGTGGTACATCGTCTGCCCATAAAAGAAGATTGTAAACCAGTTCAGCAGAAGCTCAGGAGGATGAGACCTGATGTTGTGCTAAAAATAAAAGAGGAGGTCAAAAGGCAGTTCGATGCTGGGTTCTTAAAGGAGATCAAATATTTAGATTGGGTAGCTAACATTGTCCCCGTTCCCAAGAAAGATGGAAAGGTACGGATGTGCATGAATTACAGGGATTTGAATAAGGCTAGTCCAAAGGATAATTTTCCGTTGCCTCACATTGATACTTTGGTAGACAATACGGCGGGGTACTCACTATTCTCTTTCATGGATGGCTTTTCTGGATACAATCAAATAAAGATGCACCCGGAGGATATGGGAAAAACAACATTCATTACTTTATGGGGAACATTTTGTTACAAAGTAATGCCTTTTGGATTAAAGAATGCGGGAGCAACATATCAAAGAACTATGGTGGCCTTGTTTCATGACATGATGCATAAAGTGGTCGAAGTCTATGTTGATGATATGATTGCCAAATCTAAAACTGAAGAGGAGCATGTTCAAGTCTTGAAAAGATTACTTTTGAGATTGAGGAAATTTCAGCTCAAACTTAACCCCGCAAAATGCACGTTTGGAGCCAGATCAGGGAAGTTATTAGGCTTTATAGTTAGTAAGAAGGGGATTGAGGTGGACCCAGACAAAGTAAAGGCAATCCGAGACCTACCTCCTCCGTGCACTCAGAAAGAAGTCCGAAGTTTCCTAGGCAGATTGAATTACATTGCTCGATTTATTGCACAATTGACAGAGAAGTGTGACCCAGTATTCCGTCTTTTAAAGAAGCATAACCTGGGTGATTGGGATGAGAAATGTCAATGGGCTTTTGACAGGATAAAGCAATATTTGGCTAATACTCCCGTGTTATCACTGCCAAGTCCGGATAGGCCATTGATATTGTAACTAACGGTGTTCGAGAATTCCATGGGATGTGTATTGGGCCAACACGATGAAACAGGAAAGAAAGAAAGGGCGGTATATTATCTCAGCAAGAAATTCACTGGCTGTGAAATGAGATATTTGTCAATCGAGAAATTGTGTTGTGCTTTAATCTGGGCAACACGAAGACTAAGGCAGTATATGTTGTACCATACGACATGGCTGATTTCATGGTTGGATCCTTTAAAATATATGATGGAGTCAACTGCCTTAAATGGGAGAATGGCTAGATGGCAAATCTTGCTCTCTGAGTTTGACATAGTATATGTAAGTCAGAAGGCCATAAAAGGGAGTGCAATAGCCGATTTCCTGGCTAGTAGAGCCTTGGAGGATTATGAACCCTTAAACTTCGATTTTCTGAACGAGGACTTGATGTGTGTAGCAAGCACTGAAGAAAATTCTCAGAGGGATCCTGAGTGGAGGTTAAATTTCGACGAAGCTTCGAATGCTATAGGTAATGGAATTGGGGCAGTCTTGGTATCCCCAAGTGGAGATCACTACCCTGTGGCTAGCAAGTTGGACTTTGATTGCACAAATAATATGGCAGAATATGAAGCGTGTATTATGGGTATTCGCGCAGCCATCGAGCGGAACATCAAAGTGCTAAGAGTATATGGGGATTCCGCATTGGTGATATACCAACTTAAATGGGAATGGAAAACTAGAGACCCTAAGCTAATCAGTTATAGAAAGCTGGTCCTCAGGTTGGTTGAGGAGTTTGACGATATCACTTTCAGTTATCTCTCGCGAGAGGAAAACCAAATGGCTGATGCATTGGCTACTCTAGCTTCGATGATTCAGGTGAACAGGCTTGAAGCAATGAGGCCTATTCAGATGAGTATCTATGAAACCCCAGCTCATTGCTACAATATTGAGGAGCAGGGAAAAGACGATCACCCTTGGTATTAGAGTATCCTACAGTAGTGAAGAATCGGGAGTACCCTAGTCGAGCAACGGAGAACGACAAGAGAACTCTGAGGAGAGTAGCCATCGACTATGTCTTAGACGGGGAAGTGCTATACAAAAGAAGGAAAGATCAAGTACTGTTAAGATGTGTGGATGCCGTGGAAGCTAAGAAAATTTTCGAGGAAGTCCATGAGGGTATCTGTGTGACGCACGCCAATGGTTTCACCATGGCCAGACAGATCATGAGATTTGGATACTATTGGTCTACTATGGAAAGGGATTGCATTAATTACGCCAAGAAATGCCATAAATGTCAGATTTATGGAGACAAGATGCATGCACCCCCTTCGCCACTGCATGTTATGACCTCTCCTTGGCCGTTTTCCATGTGGGGTATGGATGTCATTGGGCCGATATCACCGAAGGCTTCTAATGGGCATCGCTTCATCTTCGTAATCATTGATTACTTCACCAAGTGGGTAGAAGCTGCTTCATACGCATATGTCACGAAGTCAGCAGTCAGTAAATTCTTGAAAAATGAGATTATTTGTCGATATGGAATGCCTGAGAGAATCATATCTGACAATGCGTTGAATTTGAGCAATAGCACGATAGCTGAGGTTTGCAGCCAATTTAAGATCAAGCATCATAACTCGTCGCCGTATCGTCCAAAAATGAATGGTGCAGTGGAAGCGGCTAATAAGAATATTAAAAGAATTGTGGGGAAAATGACTGAGACTTACAAAGATTGGCATGAGAAGTTATCCTTTGCTCTCCTTGCCTATCGAACTTCTGTCAAAACTTCTACTGGGGCAACACCTTTTTCTCTAGTTTATGGAATGGAGGCAGTACTACCCATTGAAGTTGAGATCCCCTCTCTACGAATATTATTTGAACTCCAGTTAGACGAAGCTGAGTGGATCCAATCTCGCTATGATCAGTTGAACCTAATAGAGGAGAAGAGGTTGAGAGCCATTCACCATGGGCAAATGTACCAGAAACGAATGATACGAGCCTATGATAAAAAGGTTCGCCCCAGAGAATTTCGCGAAGGAGACTTGGTGCTAAAAAAGATTCTTCCTATGCAAAAAGACTTTAGAGGAAAATGGATGCCGAATTGGGAGGGTCCTTATGTTGTAAAGAAGGCATTTTCTGGTGGAGCTTTAATTCTAAGTGAGATGGATGGTAAAAGTTTACCAAACCCCGTAAACACGGATTCTGTCAAAAATACTTCACTTGAAAGGAGGGAAACCAAAGTGAAAACCCGCAAAGGGCGCTTTGTTTCCTAAAAAAAAAAGATTTGGAGAGGCCAAGGTGAAAACCCGCAAAGGGCACCTTGTGATCAAAGGGGATTTGAGTTGAAAACCCGAAAAGGGTGGCTCAAATATTGGTCAGAGAGGGGCATGATGAAAATTGGAACTGTTCAAATTTTGATTGGGGCACACGGTGATCTTGCTATACTTGAACCAACAAGAAAGGGCATACGACATCTTAGAGCATCGACAGAGTACTGCAGATCTCCTAAACACATGCTAAACTCAGAATAGTCTTCAAAAGTTTGTACAGAGAAATTTAAACTGCGATAACTGGGGCACCTAGTTCTTATTCTATTGAATGTGTTTTCAATCAACTTCTTTGTTATTCTTCTCTCCTCATTGTTGATCCTTTATTTCTTTCGAGCTATGCTCAGAACCGACATTTATCCATAGTCATAATCTTTAAGCAAACATGTTGCATTGGGATAATGATTAATGGACTACTAAACTTTCACAAAGTAAATTTTTCACATTACTCTGAAAAAGTTTCTAAATAATACGGTAATCTGAAACAGGACTATTGTTTAGAACGAACTAGGTTTAAAGGTCAGAAATCTAAGAAAAAGTCTGACTCCTTCAGATTTTGTTGACGGAGGCCTCAATTCGATGAAATGTCAACAATAATCGTGAGTTGTAAGAAAGGATCTTTTTAAAGGAAAGGTCTTCGTGTACATTTGATATGGCACTTCGGAGGTGGTATATAAAAAAACCAAAGAATTACACGTTTGGTATCCTTCAAATTGCAATGGAAAAAGTTGAAAGGCTAGATTTCCTCTTTTTTAGTCACATCCGAAAAATGATGATACAACTGTTGCATTCCGGAGGATTAAACTTGGAAGTTACAGTGGGGGCAATTTGATCGAGTGTTTCATTGAAGGCACCAGCCAGGAAGGAAGGTGTTAAAGCACGGTTGTCACAAAAGCCTTAATAGATTTTGAGTAATACAGTAGCATCTTGCATTCATGCAAACATCACTCATGACTAGTTAGAAGCATTCGATTCATTTTGATCATGCCATCCTAATCATTAGGCATAATTAAGTTCATCATACAAGTCATGTTCCTCGGACAACAGGTTGGTGACGCCACGAGTCTTATCCCCCTGAGGTCACAGTGGGGCAGACTGAAGAAGCAAATTTTATCTCCCTAAGGTTGCAATGGAGCAGATTAAAGACGAAAATCCTATCTCCCTGAAGTTCTAGCGGAGCGGATTAAAGTAATAGATCTTATCTCTCTAAAGTTGCAGTAGAGTGGATCGCATCAGGTCTTATCTCCCTGAGGTTGCAGCGGAGTAGACCGAGTAAGCAGGTCTTATCCCCCAGAGGTTGCAGTGGGGCAGATCGATGATAAATCTTATCTCCCTGAGGTTGTAATGGAGCAGATTGAAAACGATAATCCTATCTCCCTAAAGTTTTAGTGGAGTGGATTAAAGTAATAGATCTTATCTCTCTGAAGTTGCAGTAGAGTGGATCACATCAGGTCTTATCTCCCTAAAGTTACAGTGGAGCGGACTAGTAAGTGGATCGCAGCAAATCTTATCTCCCTGAGGTTGCAGTGGAGCAGATTGAAGTTGATAATCCTATCTCCCTAAAGTTGTAGTAGGGCGGATTAAAGTAATAGATCTTATCTCTCTGAAGTTGCAGTAGAGCAGATCGCATCAAATCTTGCCAACTAGAGATAGCAAATTTTGTTCTTTTTAGAAGCTACGAGTTACAAATCCTATCTCCTTGACATTGTAGTGGAGTGGATCAAAGAAATTCCTACACCTCTGAAGATGCAGTAGGATGGAATGGAGCCACTTGAAGAAGAAGAGCACTAAGGTCCAAGCACGACCGGGCAAAATTGGCCCTCTTTAGTCTTTGCTCTATTCTCGTTACACGACAATGAGCAAAGATGGGCAGCTGTAATAGGCCCAATTTGCCCGGCCCATTAGTGAAATAAATCAAATATACAAATGAATAGAATAAAACCAAATTAAAATTAAAAGTCCAAAAAAGTAACACAGTCCAGTCATTTACATCAATAAGCCTAAATCCCTGAAGATCCAATTGGCTTAAAGTCTCAAGACCCACTAGGCCCAAATAATCAGCCCGATAGCCCAAAACAAATTCGGCGAAAAGAGGGCCTAGGAACCCTAGCCGCACGCCCCAGCGCCGCGGTAGCTCTCTTTGTTCGCGCGTGCCAAGCCTCAGCCGCCTCATACAAAAAGGGAGCAGAGAGAAAATGAAAAGAGAGAACGGGGATATTTTTTTGATTTTGTCATATATCTTGTAAATAGAGACTATAAAAGAGAGGAATACGTTGTAACCTTTAGGTTTTTTTGGTGGAATCTGAATACAAAAACACAAAAAAGGTGATTTCTGGGTTCACCCTCTCTTTTTTTGTTTTTTGTTCTTCGACGCATTTTTTTCTTTTTTGTGTGTTTGCTAAAGGAAATAAAAAGCAGTAAGAAGGAAGGCTTACCCCTCGACCGTGACTGGTGCTCCTTCTCTGTTGTCATCGGAGTCTGGGGCGTGGTTCGGAGAGCCTCTAAATGAGGCGATGAACTGTCGAGCGGCGCCATGAGGGAGAGAGAGCTTTTAGTTTTTTTTAGAGGAAAACGTAGGGTCAGATTTCTTCTTAGTTTTTTGATTTAGTTTTGACCACCGGACTTAAAACGGCGCCTTTTAAAGGCCTGTGACCAGCGCGGTGACCCGACCCGAAGGAGGGATCCGCGCGTTTCACTTCAGTGGCCTATTTGTGTCATTGATCCTTATGTTTTGCTTTGCGATTTCAATCCGATTTTTTTTATTTTCTAATTTGGTCCCATACATTTGATTCGTTGTTGCTCTGGTCCACGTTAAAGGTGTTGCGTTTTGGGAATAGGGAATATTTCCCACTTGACCCCCATGTCATTCGCGCATCACATTCGGGCCCTCTATTTTGCTTTGTTTCTTTTTTGTAATTTAGTTTTGATTTCGATGTGGTCCTTCGATTATTTTGTCTTCGGTTCACTAATCAGTTTAATATCTTTATTTTATTCTTCTTTTAAATTTTATTTATCTGTGACTGCTTATTGTCCGATGTTTTAAATTAAGTACTGCTTTTCACATTTTTCTTATTTAGTACATACATGTAAATCAGTTTAATTTGATCCCTACTTCTCTGTTTATCTTTAACGTTTTATTTCCCTAATATATTATTTTAAACTTTTACATGCTGTTTCGATGTTCTTTAAAAAAATATTGAGTTTGGTTGTTTAGTGTATTATTTTATATATTAAATAATTAAATTTTTTTATCCTATGCCAATGGCTCCGAATCAACCTACATTTGCTATTTGAAACTTATTTTCATATACATTTTACTTATTTAAAGTTCTTTTACTATAAAATTTTAACCACATTTTATTACATTTTGTTTGTTTCAACCCTTCGTATATGTGGATATATATTATTTATACTAAGGATGTTGTTTTGCATGTGATTTGTCGAAATTAATACATATATTACTTTATGTATTTTTAGCTTGCTTTAAGATTATTTAGATACTATTAATTTAGGTGGTATTTATCTAAACACTATTTTTGATTCGTTTCACTTTTTTATACATGTGTACGTATATATTTTTGTATGTATATTTTCATATATGTGCATATATGTGTGTATATTATTGATTTTAATTCTTTAGCTATTAGATGTAGTATTTGTATGTAATTAGGGTCATTATAAGTATGGTATAGTTAGTTCATTGATTACTTATTGTTCATTGGTGCGCGTTTCAATTTATGAATTACTATTTCGTGTTGTATGTTATTCTTCCATGGTTTTTATTTATTCAAAAGATCACATTTCATAACATTCAAACGTCAAAAGCCTTTTTATCCAAAAAGAGTTTTCATAAGTAATGCATATACTCGATATTTAGAATCCTCGAGAGAATTGAACCCTAATGTATTGGGTTCCAATTCTTCTCGTTGAATCTAAATGATCAAAAGTTTTCTTTAACCAAAATACGTAAAACCCACTCTCGGGAATTCGATAAGTCGTGTCCTAATGTATTGGATGTGATACGTCATTTTCTCGAAATGAGGATTTATAAAATAATAAGATCAATATTCAATGCTCGGAACTTTGAGAAATTGTGCCCTGACGTATTGGGTTTCAATTTTTCATCGGACTTAAAGCAATTGAATATCCTTTTTAAATCTCACCACGCAAGTTTTGAAAATCAAAAGACAAACTTATTCTCAGGGACTAAAAATGTCGTGCCCTAATGTATTGGGTGTGTCATTTTATTACTCTAAGATAAGGAGGTCTTTGGTATTCGTATCGATTTATCCATGCATCTTTTATAAAATTAACACTAATAAGAAAGGGGAAGGATCGTATTTTAAAATCTTTTCAAAATTTCGACATTAAGGCATTAAACAATTGATTCGGTACCAATTTTGGGCGTTGCGAGGATGCTAATCCTTCCTCGTGCGTAACCGACTCCCGGACCTATTTTCTCAAATCTCGCAGACCTAAAATTTTTAATGGTGAACCGACCACACCTTAATAAAAGATCGGTGGCGACTCCCCATTTTTATTTTGAAAGTCGATCCCCGTTTTTTAAACTTAAAAGTGGTTTCGACAAGTTCTTATTATGCAATCTACTTAGAGTTATTTTAAGCTAGCAGAGGGATCGATCATACATAAATAATTAGGGCTTAAATAAAATCTTAATTAGAATTTATTTAGTTGTAGACTCAATCCACTAAAAGTACCATGATCGATCTCCCCAATCTATAATGTTACGAAAGATAAGCCTGTAAAGCTTTGTCCATTTACCTTGTCAAATGCATGTTACTATCATAGAATGCCGATCATCTATTTAGGTTCAATACTTTCCCACTAATTTGATCCATTTTATCTCATGGTCAGTTTGTATCTACTAGAATGAGGGGTGAGGATGAGGGTAAAGGTGAACGTGAGGATTCATAAAAGGGTGACAATGAAAGGGGTGGTGTTGGTGATGAAGATTCATACCTTGTGAAATTAGATACGTGTGTGATAGGGATGATGATAAGAAATTACAAGATGCTTGAGAGAAGTTGAGGAAACTAAAAGATAAATGTAAATCTATTTGGAAAGATAAGTCAAATGCCCATCAGGTTTTCACTAATAATTGTTACGTGGGTGAAGTTTAGGCTAAATCCCAGGGTGAATGTTAGCTCAACTAGGTATTATAGGGCCAGGAAAACAGTGATTGAGAAGAGTGCCAGAAACCACCATAATTGCTTTCGGCAATATGGTGTGAACCTTCGACAACCACCAAACCCCATTCCTCTATCAAAATTTTTTATTGAATAATTAGGATTATAATTTTCGAAATAACATTTATAAATTTAACGGAACATAATTATATTCACCACCATTTAGTAAAGATATTATTTTAAAGATAAAATGTAAAATAATGCTTTTCAATCTTTCCATAATAAAATCCTTTCGCATAGTTTAAATTATTAAAGTTGTGAAAATATTAACCACAAAACTATCTAACCGTGCAAAGTTTATATTAAAGAAACAAGCTAATCATAGAAATTGAAGCTTGGCCATATGATTTTTCCACATTGATTAAATAGTAATATATTAAATTGAAGCTTGGCCATATGATTTTTCCACATTGATTAAATAGTAATATATTTGATTGGTTGTAATATTTATAAATTTAACAGAACATAATTATATTCGCCACCATCCAGTAAAGATATTATTTTAAAGATAAAATGTAAAATAATTCTTTTCAATCTTTCCATAATAAAATCCTTTCGCATAGTTTAAATTATCAAAGTTGTGAAAATATTAACCACAAAACTATCGAACCGTGCAAAGTTGATATTAAAGAAACAAGCTAATCATAGAAATTGAAGCTTGGCCATATGACTTTTCCACATTGATTAAATAGTAATATATTTGATTGGTTGTAATATTCTCAAACTTTCTGTATATTTGGAAAAAAACAAAAGGAAAAGCCATTCTTCCTGTAATTTCAAAACCACATAAAAACATGGCACCACACCTTAATATTTTTCCTTCAATGGTTGTGCTTTTATTATTAATCATTTCAGCCTCTAAAGTTCAATCAGACGCTATTGATGCTGTAGCCAAGTTTGGCGCAAAAGCTGACAGGAAAACGGATTTGAGTAAAACAAGTTCAATTGCTCTTAACTTTGTACCCAAAGGTGAAAATATGAAAAAAATAAATTTCAAACTAATGTCTTTATTCATTTCATTTTAGCCATTTTTGGATGCTTGGAAAGAAGCATGTGCCTCTCTAACCCCATCAACAGTTGTGATTCCTAAAGGGACATATTTATTAAAAAAGTAAACTTAGAAGGTCCATGCAAGGCTCCTATTGAGATTCATGTCCAGGGCACTATACAGGCTCTGGCTTATCCTAATGCTTTCAAGGACCCTAATTGGGTTCGATTCTATAGTATTGAACATTTCAAAATGTTTGGTGGAGGAATTTTCGATGGTCAGGGAAGCATTGCTTATGAGAAGAATAAAGATCCCCACAATCGTGAATTTCGTTCCAAACTTCCCGTTGTCTGCTTTCTTCCCTCTTGCCAAAATTTATTTATTCTTTTTCCTCTTATTATTATCAAAATATAATTATAACTAACATCTTTGTTCCGTGTGTTACTTTGTTAACTCCAAAATTAAACAGAATATAAGGTTTAACTTTGTCACCAATGCATTGGTACAAGATATAACTAGCAAAGACAGTAAACTATTCCACATTAATGTTTTTTCATGTTAAAACATTACCCTCGAACGTTTCAAGGTAGAGGCACCGGCAGATAGCCCGAACGCAGATGGGATTCACTTGGGCAAATCAGACGGGGTCAATATTATTGGCTGTGACATAAAACTGGTGATGATTGTATTTCTACCGAAGATGACACTAAAAATATGAACATAAAAGAAATAACTTGTGGACCAGGACATGCTATAAGTATCGATAGTCTTGGAAAGTTCCCAAATGAAGATCTAGTTGAGGGAATTAAAGTCTCAAACTGCACCATCACTAATACTTCGAATGGAGCTCGAATCAAAACTTGGCCAGGCGAATCTCCTGGGATAGTATTAGATATACATTTTGAGGATATTATCGTGAATAATGTCTCTTCCCCTATCCTAATTGATCAAAAATATTGCCCATAGAGTAAATGCAAGATAAATGTATGTACATTCTTATCGAAATCCTAATAGAGTGACAATATTTAATCGATAATTGAATCATTGTTGTGTTGATGTAGGAAGAATCGAAAGTTAAACTAAGCAACATTAGCTTCAAGAACATCCGTGGCACATCTGCGCTTCCAGAAGCTATCAAGTTTATTTGCAGCGGTTCTTCGCCATGTCAAAATGTGGAACTTGCAGACATTGATATTAAGCACACCGAAGCTGAACCCGCAACATCCCAATGTTTGAATGTCAAGCCTATAACTAGTGGCAAATTAAACTTGACTCCATGTTCCAGCCCTGTCCCAAAAACCCTTAGCGCCACTACTTAAAGCACACCAACAAATTCAATGCAATTGTAATTAATATATTTGCTCATATCATATAAAAAAAATCTTTTTCGTTTTAATTCTTTTCTATTATTAAACTTTTGCCATGAATTCAATGCTTTTAATATACACTTCAATATAAACAGCCGAAATGTGATAAAATTTAGTTCATTTAAACTAATAACAAAACCATTACTGAGTTTCTATATTGAATTAGAATTAATTATTGAAGTATTCTTTATCTAAGTATAATTTTTTATAAAAACCTTCTTCCAACATAGTAGTTTTAAGGAAAAATAAAATATTAAATTCGAGATTCTAATTAAAATAAAAGTTCATCGTCCAAATGAGATAGACTTTACATTTTTCATGAAAGAAGATGTATTATTTGATTGGTTGTAATATTCTCAAACTTTCTATATATTTGGAAAAAGAAGAAAGGAAAAGCCATTCTTCCTGTAATTTCAAAACCAAATAAAAACATGGCACCACACCTTAATATTGTTCCTTCCATCCTTATGCTTTTGTTATTATTCATTTCAGCCTCTAAAGTTCAATCAGACGCTATTGATGTTGTTGCCAAGTTTGGCGTAAAAGCTGACGGGAAAACGGATTTGAGTAAGGTAAGATCAATTGCTCTTAACGTTGTACCCAAAGGTGAAAATATGAAAAAAATATATCTCAAATTGATGTCTTTATTCATTTCATTTTAGCCATTTTTGGATGCTTGGAAAGAAGCATGTGCCTCGTAACCCCATCAACAGTTGTGATTCCTAAAAGGACATATTTATTAACAAAAGTAAACTTAGAAGGTCCATGCAAGGCTCCTATTGAGATTCATGTCCAGGGCACTATACAGGCTCCGGCTGATCCTAATGCTTTCAAGGACCCTAATTGGGTTTGATTCTATAGTATTGAACATTTCAAAATATTTGGCGGAGGAATTTTCGATGGTCAGGGAAGCATTGCTTATGAGAAGAATAAAGATCCCCATAATCGTGAATTTCTTTCCAAACATCCCGTTGTCAGCTTTCTTCCCTCTTGCCAAAATTTATTTATTCTTTTTCCTCTTATTATTATCAAAATATAATTATAACTAACATCTTTGTTCCGTGTGTTACTTTGTTAACTCCAAAATTAAACAGAATATAAGGTTTGACTTTGTGACCAACGCATTGGTACAAGATATAACTAGCAAAGACAGTAAACTATTCCACGTTAATGTTTTTGCACGTAAAAACATTACTCTCGAACGTTTCAAGGTAGAGGCCCCAGCAGATAGCCCAAGCACAGATGGGATTCACTTGGGCAAATCAGACGGGGTCAATATTATTGGCTGTGACATAAAACTGGTGATGACTGTATTTCTACCGGAGATGGCACTAAAAATATGAACATAAAAGAAATAACTTGTGGACCAGGACATGCTGTAAGTATCAGTAGTCTTGGAAAGTTCCCAAATGAAGAGCCAATTGAGGGAATTAAAGTCTCAAACTGCACCATCACTAATACTTCGAATGGAGCTCGAATCCAAACTTGGCCAGGCGAATCTCCTGGGATAGTATCAGATATACATTTTGAGGATATTATCGTGAATAATGTCTCTTCCCCTATCCTAATTGATCAAAAATATTGCCCATGGAGTAAATGCAAGATAAATGTATGTACATTCTTATCGAAATCCTAATAGAGTGATAATATTTAATCGATAATTGACATTGTTGTGTTGATGTAGGAAGAATCGAAAGTTAAACTAAGCAACATTAGCTTCAAGAACATCCGTGGCACATCTGTTTTTGTTATTATTCATTTCAGCCTCTAAAGTTCAATTAGACGCTATTGATGTTGTTGCCAAGTTTGGCGCAAAAGCTGACGGGAAAACGGATTTGAGTAAGGTAAGTTCAATTGCTCTTAACGTTGTACCCAAAGGTGAAAATATGAAAAAAAATATCTCAAACTGATGTCTTTATTCATTTCATTTTAGCCATTTTTGGATGCTTGGAAAGAAGCATGTGCCTCTGTAACCCCATCAACACTTGTGATTCCTAAAAGGACATATTTATTAACAAAAGTAAACTTAGAAGGTCCATGCAAGGCTCCTATTGAGATTCATGTCTAGGGCACTATATAGGTTCCGGCTTATCCTAATGCTTTCAAGGACCCTAATTGGGTTCTATTCTATAGTATTGAACATTTCAAAATGTTTGGCGGAGGAATTTTTGATGGTCAGGGAAGCATTGCTTATGAGAAGAATAAAGATCCCCACAATCGGGAATTTCATTCCAAACATCCCGTTGTCAGCTTTCTTCCCTCTTGCCAAAATTTATTTATTCTTTATCCTCTTATTATTATCAAAATATAATTATAGGTAATATCTTTGTTCCATGTGTTACTTTGTTAACTCCAAAATTAAACAGAATATAAGGTTTGACTTTGTGACCAACGCATTGATACAAGATATAACAATCAAATACAGTAAACTATTCCACGTTAATGTTTTTGCATGAAAACATTACCCTTGAATGTTCCAAGGTAGAAGCACCGGCAGATAGCCCAAACACAGATGGGATCCACTTGGGCAAATCAGACGGGGTCAATATTATTGGCTGTGACATTAAAACATGGTATAAGTATCAGTAGTCTTGGAAAGTTCTCAAATGTAGAGCCAGTTGAGGGAATTAAAGTCTCAAACTACACTATCACTAATACTTCAAATGGAGCTCGAATCATAACTTAACCAGGTAAATCTCCTGGGATAGTATCAGAAATACATTTTGAGGATATTATCGTGAATAATGTCTCTTCCCCTATCCTAATTGATCAAAGTATTGCCCATGGAGTGAATGAAAGAAACATGTATGTACATTCTTATCAAAATCCTAATTGAGTGACAATATTTAATCGATCATTGAATCGTTGTTGTGTTGATGCAGGAAGAATCGAAAGTTAAACTAAGCAACATTAGCTTCAAGAACATCCATAGCACATCTACGCTTCTAGAACCTGTCAAGTTTATTTGCAGCGGTTCTTCGCCATGTCAAAATGTGGAACTTGTAGACATTGATATTAAGCACAACGGAGCTGAACCCGCAACATCCCAATGTTTGGATGTCAAGCCTATAACTAGTGGCAAATTAAACCCTACTCCATGTTCCAGCCCTGTCCCAAAAACCCTTAGCGCCGTCGCTTAAAGCATACCAACAAATTCAATGCAATTGTAATTAATATATTTATTCATACTATATAAATCATTTATTTTTCATTTTAATTCTTTGCCATTATTAAAATTTTGCTATGAATTCAATGCTTTTAATATACACATCAATACAAAGTGCCAGAATGTGATAAAATTTAGTTCATTTAAACTAATAACAAAACCGTTACTGAGTTTCTATATTGAATTAGAATTAATTATTCAAGTTTTCTTTTTTTTTTATAAAAACCATCTTCCAACATAGTAGTCGTAAGGAAAAAGAATATAATAAATTCGAGATTCTAATTATAATAAAAGTTCGTTGTCCAAATTTTTTGAACAACATATTCTTGTATTATTTGTGTGCTTAAACATTTGACTATATTTGTGCATTGGTTTGTTTCTTTTTCTGTTGACTTAACATTTTTCATGAAAGAAGATGTGATGGTTACCATGAGATATGATAAGATCATTTTGGGTGAACGGATATAAATGAAAGGGATTGAGGACATCCTATGAGACTAAAGCACATACGAAAAATTCATTGGACGAGCACCTGGTGAGTTGTTTTCATAATGATATCTAATAAGGAGAGGTCGGTATGATACTTAAGTACGAACTATTTGAGCTCTAATTATATATCCAGTGGGCCCCTCTACTTGATCTATACAACCTTGATGGTTTGCCTTTGAATTTATGAGTTGAATAAATAAAATTGATGAATTATAGAAAAAGATGGAATGTATCATATCCGTAGTGAATGGAATTTCTCGTTATAAAAGAGAGATGACTTAAAAAAAATTAATTTATTCGAATTATTATTTAATTAATAGTAGTCACTTAATAGATGTTTGAAGTAAAAATAAAATTAATTAATTAATTAATGTTGTCTTGTTGAACAAAATATTTAAATTCATTTACTCGTAGAATCTAGTGTTGTAAACATGTCATGAATTTAACTGAATTAGAACTAGGTTTGGAAAATAATTTAATTGTGTGAATTAGTAAAATTTATTTCAGTTAGTTAATTAAATTATTAATATTTTGGGAAATAGAAAATTTTTTATTTGGTTGGTTAAGTTATATAGGTCGATGAAATTTCTAATTAACACGTATAATTATACCCAATACATGAGATAGACCCAATGACCCATCTCACATAAGATGGGTGACAACCCTATCTCTAAAGAGAGGGTGTTGAAGCCCATACATATTCCTACTAGAGAATTATGTGTATTCTCTCTTAAAATGTATATTCTTTCTTCTTCTTGTTCGACCAAGACTCTAGCGATTTTTCTATAAATAGGGACCATAAGCTAGGTCAACCACACGTGATGTGAAGCATCGATATCGTAAAACTTTGTTGAGATTTTATTTCCAAAAAATTTTTTCTAAATATGAATGTTTACTTTTTTAGTTTTTGGCCCATAAAGGGACATCGATATTCACCACTCCAACATCAATAGAAAGTGTTAATAGCTTTTATCTGTTCATGGATTAGAGCCAAGGATTGTGAATAGTTGAGAAGATCGTGTTGGTAGAATTTTGAGAAATATGATTTTGGTAAAAGGGTTTGTCCCTATAAATATGACAACTACTTTGTCTTAGAAATTTTAAATTTTTTTTGTTGTTCAAAAAAATCATTTTCTAAACGAATGTTTCCAACACAATCAAGAATGATATCTGGTTTCTAAATTCAATAGGTCACTAATAATTACTTGGTTTTTACAGTCCACAACCAAACCTAGCGCTTTTTCTAATCTCCCAAGCTTCTTCACAAACTTGCACAGTGTCTTTCTTCTCGAATGTATGAATCTATTGAGGACTCATTAACCATATTATTCGATAATGACGTGACGCCATTTTATATTTAATTATTACATATAAAAAACTGAACCCCAAAATGGAGAATGAGAGAAAATTTTGTGGAACTGTAAAGAGATTTTTAGAAAGGAACGATATTTACATCGAGATTAAGTGTAGTGTTTAGGTATCTTGCGATTATCACTTAAAGACCCCTAAATTTGTTGATGTGATTTGGAGTTTTTGCTTTTAGATTCTCAAAGGTTAGTCTCTTTTTCTTATTTTCATGTGTTTGACTTGAAACTTTTTTTGTCATGGTTTCTTTTCCGATTCAGGGTTCATGCTAGAAATGCATTTAGAAAAGTAGCAAGGGTAGGAACATTAGAGTTTTAATTTCTATTGTAAAATGCGCATTTACCGTGATATCTAAAGTAATAAATTTGATCAAATTAAATCGTTATGTTCAATGGCTTAGGAGAGGTCCAAGAAGCAAGGAAAGTTCGGGAGATGCCTTCATTGTCTTGATCATTTCGAATTGTAGTCTAATGTCTTCAACCTTTCTACTGAACGGTTTTCTACCCTATTCTTGAACACTTAGATGCTTGGAAAGTGGGAAGTAACTGAAAAAGTAAAACACAATACGTGAATCGAGACTTCTCAAGGAGCTATGCATCTAGCTATTTGCGTCCTACCCAAAACTGAAAACAAGACGTAAACCGAGACTACTCAAGGAGGTATGTTAACTACCTCTTTGTGTTCTACCCAATGCAAAACAACTCCTATAATTCAATTATTATATTTAGAAGAATGTCATTATAATCTTAAAAATCTAGATTACAAAGTCTAAAAAGATAGAATTGATTTGAGTTGAAAGAAAATAGAATCTAACTAATATTTCAATAAATTTCAACAAAGTTTTCTCTTAGTACATATTGTCCTTGGTTTTTTATACATCAATTTGGTATTGATAAAGAAACAAGTACAAGGGATATATTTGTATCCGGTGTACATAAAATAATTAAAATAGAAGAACTAAAGTCTAACTAGGACATTTTTAACCCCATGGCCAGTTCTCCAATTTAATTACACAAGCTTACCTCTCTTGACTTAAATAAGAAATCAATACCATATGATTATCTAACCCAATAGCATATATTCTTCCATGAATTAAGTTTTTTTAAATTAGTTATATAATTAAATTAAATTATTTCCTCTACTTAATTTACAAAACCCCATTCAATTTTTGTTGGAATCATGAAAACTTTTCCATACTAGAATTTACATGCAAATTAATTTAATTATCTGAACAAAATATAACTACGTTAACTACTTAATTTAATCCTCACTTTGGACTTATTTATTTAATTTATTCATCGAATTAAATAACAAACCGACGAAATTAAATTAATTCCGTATCATCTTTTCCATTCTCAAGAAATCACATTTGTAACAGTCCGAATTTGGTCCTAGTCGGAACAGTAGTTTTGAGACCACAGATTTGGCAAGGAAAATTTTATTTTATTATATCTTTATGGTCTATAATTTCACGGAATGATTTCGTGAATTTTTTTTTGAAAATTTCGACATTTGGGCACTCAATTTAGTCAAAAGGACTAAATTGTAAAAAGTACAAAACTTGAGTTCTACTTGTTAAAGGTCTCCAATTATCATGAAATTTTAAATTGGAGGTCCTTCAATGGTAATTAGACCATTGGTTAAATTGTGGACAAAAATGGACATGAGATAAGTGAAATAGGATATTTTTAAGTTAGGGGCATTTTGGTAATTTGGTAATTAAATGGACAAAGAGACAAAATAAAAGCCAAAAACCCTTGTCCATCTTCTAGCTGGGCCGAATATAGCAAGGGGGAAGCCATGGTTAGGGTTTTCAAGCTTCCAATCTCAATAGAAAGTCTGTCTTTGCCCCGTTTTTAATGCTTTTTACGTTTTTGAAGTCCTCATAACGCGATCTCTCTATTTCTACCATTTATTTGAGTTAGGGTTTGGATTTGGAAATTTACCCATATGTGAAATGCATGTGTTTTGATGTTTAATGGTAGAATATGAATGTTTGGTGTGTAGTAAATGATTTTTACTAAGTGATTTTCGGTGAAAATATCTAAAAGTACTAGTTTCTAAAAGTTATAAAAATGTGTGTAAATAAGTGATTAAGTGAGAATTGTGGATTTCTATAGTCATAAAATGGTTCGGCTAGGCCAAAAATACAAGGAAATTTAATAAAAATTGGGCCTAGGGGCAAAATCATAATTTTGTGAAACATTAGGGGCAAAAATATAATATTGAGAAAGTATGATTTTTGGACTAAATTGAATAAGTGAGTGTTAAATAAGTTAAATTTATTATTATAAATCAAGAAAGACGAGAAATTGACTTTGATCAGTGAAAATGTGAAATTATGGAATAGTACATTTAGCAACAAAACAGTTTAGATAGCAACAGTTGTGTGACTTTGAAAAATCACCAAAAATGGTGATTTTTGAATTAGAGGCTGAATAATATATGAAATTAAAGATGAATGAGTCTATTTTCACATAAAAGATACAAGCAAGCAAAATAGTTTTATATTATGAAATATTTAAATTTTAGTGAGACAGGACCAGAATGATTTCGAAATCCCTTATTTTGACTTTGGAAAATCATTAAAAATTTTACAAAAATAATTATGGGCTAAACTTTATATGTTTAGAATCTTTAATGAGTCTATTTTCAAAAGAAACAAACAAGAACATTATCTGACTTCTGTACAATGAGATGATTAATTTTTAGTAAAGAGGGATCAGAACTGTCGAGTAATGAAACATGGGGAACTTTAAAGAATAAACTGTACTTATTGGATAAGCCATAAATTCTGAAAATTTTATGGTAAGAAGGTATGTGAGTCTAGTTTTGGGTAAAGTTAACGGATCTTAATTTGGAGCTCTGTGAGATATAAATAAATTAGTGACTCCGACTCAGACAGACAACTTGAATTTACATACAGGAAAATAGTGAAAGTATGGATAATGTTGTTTAAGTCTGTTATATACATTAAGGATGTGGAATGGAGAGGAGGAGAAGAAAAATTGGAAAAATATATGAATTATTCATGTATAATTGGTCATATGCTCGATTATAATTGATAAATGATGAAATAGAAATGATGCTTATATTTGTGCATTATTGGTCATGGTTTAAGCTCATGTGGGAAAATAAAGTTTCATAGTATTTATGTATGGTATATTTGGTATATGATTTGGCATAAAGTAATGTCATGAATGGTTTATGAATTAACACATGTCGGTAAGTTTGATACATGAATAAATGTTGTGTTATCTATGCTTATAATGCTTATGCTATATGTTTATTTGGCTAACATGTTTGGTGTAAATGCTTAGGCTTTTGGCCAAGTTGTGGCTGAATTATGCCACGTTAAACTTATAAGTTATGCATAGCAACGGGTGTGGAAAGGTAATGAAATTTCTCGGTGTCAATAAACTTCAAAGAGAGATGCGACCGGACAAAAAATTAAAAATAATAATTACAATAATCACACAAAAAAATCAAAAGAGCAAAACTCAGCTACTGTTGTAGTCTTCGCTCTCAGTCTCCAGTCAACGAAGAAAGAAAAACAAAAATAAAAGCATAATAATACTCATATTACTGTGAGTTCTGATTTAGCATATCGAAACAGTGAAAAAAAATCACAATTCCAAATTAAGAATCAAACAAAACATTTCTGTTGAATTTTTCAACTTACATTTAGGGCACTTTGCTAAAACAAACATTGGAAATGAGAAAAAAAATTAAAAGAAAAAGGAAAAATGGGAGAGAAAAAATGAAATACAAGATCGAGATAAATGTTGCCGTGAACGTTGTCGTGGATGTGTTTGGAGAGCCAGAGGTCGTGAGAAGGAGACAAATCACATATACCCTCATTATTTCTTATCTTGCTTAGCCACTTTAGGTGTTTGGCCTCTCACCTTTCCGGCACAAGCTAAAGATCCATGAACCTTACCTGAAATAAATAAACGAGATTCAAAATAATCAGTATCACAACACACTGTAAAAAGAAAAAACCTTAAGTAATAACAAAGAGAAAGCTAAGTGACAAAGCTTTTGAGATTTACCCATGGCGAACTTGTCGAATGAGTGGTCCTTGGTTGCTGAACTACGGGTTTTTTAGCTCTTTGGTTCGCCTCTGGCGGTGAGCAGATATAATAAAGCTTAGGGTTAGGGTTTTGGTAAGTTTATATAGCGTTGATTATTGGGGTAGGGGAGAAATGGTTTGGGAAAAATAAAAGGGGGAAAAAGAAAAAGAGATTTCAGGTGGGGGGAATCGATTTTGGGAAAAAGAAGGGGGGAAAAGAGAGATTTCATTTGAAATTTTGGGATAAAAAAATATAATTACAAAATGACGCCGTTTTGCAAAAAAATTTGTGGGATTGGAAAAAAAAATGCCACTATTGTTCGACTTTTAGCGGCGTTTGGACCAAAAATGCCACTATTGCTCAACTTTTTTACGGCGTTTTCAACAAAAACGCTGCTATTGCTTACTTTTTGCGGCGTTTTTTTCATAAACGCTGCTAATGCTCAACTTTTTACAATTTTTATATTGAATTATTGTATCTTTCATATACATTTTAAATAAATATTTTTTAAAATTTCCAGTAATATTTAAAAGAATTGGATAAAATTATAATTTGTAGTTTTTGTATTTCATTTTTATTTTTGTATTTCATTTTTATTTCTTATAATTTGGTCCTATCCAAAATAGATAGTCACCTATCCATATCAATCTGCTACTTTTTATTTATTTATTTATCAATTTTTTTAAATCTAATATTTAAATATACCAAATTGTTTAGATTAAATATTTTTAAATATAAAAGCATTAATTGATTGTATAAAATTTCATCAATTAACAAATCTGAAGTAAATCTAATCAGTCATATACCCAAAACACTTTAAAATTATTTTAAATAATAGTATTTTAATTTTTTCCATTTTTAACATATATTTTTCTATGTTTTTACTTTCAAATATTTTCTACTTGTCATTTAACAAATCTCAAGTAAACCTTAAATCCTAAACCATTTAATATATATAAAGTTTATCTATTATCTCTTAAATAATTTAAACTATAATCATACTTTTAATATATTAAAATTAATATTATCTATTTTACAATTATATAAGAAATTATTTAATATATAAATTAAAAAATACTAATTAATCTAAACCCTACACCTCTAACCTCTAACCTCTATCCTTTAAACCTTAAATTAAAAAACTAACTAATCTAAACCCTAAACCCTAACCCAGCCCTTGAATCCCTAAACCTTATAAATCCCTAACTCTTAACCCTTAACCCCTAACCCCTAAACCTTAAATCCCAACCCTTAAACCATAATCCCTAATCCATAATCCCTAAATCCATACTCCCTAAACCTTACACCATTAACTCCTCAACCGGCCTTAAATCTTAAATTAATCATATACCCTAAACCAAAAACCCTAAACTATAGTGATAATTAATTCAATATTTTAAAATTAATACTATCTCTTTTACGATTATATAAGAAATTTTTAATATATAAATTAAAAAACAATCAGTAATGTACCCAAAAAATTTTAAATTTATTTAAATAATAGTATTTTAATTTTTCCATTTCTAACAAATATTTTAAATTCCCGAGCATTAGCAGCGCTTCTTGAAAAACGCCGCTAAATCCCCAAGCATTAGCGGCGCTTTTTCAAAAATGCCACTAAAGCTCCTGAAAGGTCATAAAACGATGCCACTCGATCTTTAGTGGCATTTTACGTAAAGCGCCGCTAATGCTCGATTTTTAGCAATGTTTTTTGTCCAAACGCCACTAAAAATGCCGCTAAAAGCCTGTTTTGCTGTAGTGAGAAAGTTAAGGTTAATTTGTTTTTCTTTTTGGTAAAAATGGCAGAAAATGAAATTGTTTAAAAAATGTTAATTTTAATAAGTATGAAACGACATCGTTTAGGGTCTATTTCAGTGGCCTCAAAACGGCACCGTTTTGGTAATGATCCACGCGGTAACCTGACCAGAGGGAAGGATCCGCACGTTTTGTCTCAAGGGTCAATTTACGCATTTGGTCCTCCCTCTTTTGTGGCAAGTTCAAATCTATTTTTTTTCATTTTTTAAATCTCGCTCTGCATTTTATTTTTGTTTCATTTCGGCCCAGGTTGAAACGCTGTGCTTTGGAGGGACGGGGATTATTTCTCACTTGGTCCCCCAAGTTATTCGCACATTGCATTTGTCACCATATCGCCCAAAAATGAATGGTGTAGTGGAGGCGGG
Organism: Gossypium turneri; assembly: GCA_008044935.1. Taxonomy (NCBI): domain Eukaryota; kingdom Viridiplantae; phylum Streptophyta; class Magnoliopsida; order Malvales; family Malvaceae; genus Gossypium; species Gossypium turneri. The sequence continues at coordinate 47,139,024 of CP032576.1, read as the reverse complement.
CAATAAAAACATTAAGAAAATTGTGGGGAAAATGACTGAAACTTACAAGGACTGGCATGAGAAATTACCATTTCTCTCCTTGCTTATTGAACATCTATCAAGACTTCTACCGGGGCAATGCTTTTTTATCTAGTTTACGGGATGGAGGCAGTTTTACCCATTGAAGTTGAAATCCCTTCTCTCCGAGTATTAGCTGAGCTAAAGTTGGATGAGGCTGAATGGATCCAATCTCGATATGATCAGTTAAACCTAATAGAAGAAAAAAGGCTAAAAGCTATTCATCGCGGTCAGATGTACCAAAAATGAATGATGTGAGCCTACAGTAAAAAGGTTCGTCCCAGAGGATTCCACAAGGGGGACCTGGTGTTGAAAAATATTCTTCCTCTACAAAAGGATTTTTGAGGGAAATGGATGCCAAATTGGGAAGGTCCTTATGTTGTAAAGAAGGCCTTTTCCGGAGAAGCATTGATTTTGAGTGAGATGGATGGTAAAAACCTGCCAAATCCTATAAACTCAAATTCAATCAAGAAATACTTCACCTAAAGAAAGAGAATGGACTAAGGTGAAAACCCGCAAAGGGCACTTTGAGTCCTAAAAAAATGGAAAAAAGAAAAAAAGAAATAGGAGAGGCCAAGGTGAAAACCCACAAAGGGCGTCTTGACACCAAAGGGGATTTGAGTTGAAAACCCGAAAAGAGCGGCTCAAATATTGATCAAAATGAGGCATGCGGTGATCTTGCTATTCCTGAATTAACAGGAAAGGGGTATGCGACATCTTGAGGCGTCGACAAAGTACCGGAGATCTCCTAAACACATGTCAAACTCAAAATGGTCTTCAAAAAGTTTGTACAGAGAAGTTCAAGCTGCGATATCCGGGGTACCTAGTCTTCATACTATTTATATTGAATTTGTTGTTCTTGGAGTACTTCATTCTGTTTCAAGATACGTGTCCCCAATCAATTCCTCTTTTATTTTTACTATCCTTGATAATTTATTTATTTCGAGCCATGCTCCCAAATCAATTCTATTTCTATCCATTGTTATGATCTTTTGCAAGCATGTTTCATTGGAATAATGATTAATGGACTAATAATACTTTCACAAAGGAAGTTTTGCATATTACTCTAGAAGTTTCTAAATAATATAGGAACCTGAAACAGGACTATGGTTTAGAATTCACCAAGTTTAAAGGTTGAAATATCTGAGAAGGAAAAGTCTAAATTAAGACTATCTCTTTGGATTTTGTTGTCAAAAGTATTGATTGATCAAAACGATAGGATATTGTGTTGGTGATAAAGCTTCAATGAACAAGCAAGCAATGATCACCGAGTAATAAGAAGAGGTTTTTCTTGGACAAGAAAATTCTACAATTGTGTATAAACATTTGGTATGACACCTTGGGAATGGTGTAGGAGACCAAAGAGATTCAGATCTTGTGTCCTTGAATTACAGTAGGAGAGGATGGAGAAAGAGCCAGATCTTATACTCAGTGGGAGGAAGATGGTTCAAATTTTATGTCCCAGTTACAGTGGATTGAACCTTGAAGCTTACAGTGGGGGCAATCTGATTAAGTAAAATATGAGTGTTTCTATGGAAATACCCGCCGAACAAGATGGCGTTCTGACATGTCGATAATAGAGCCTTAATGAACAACAAGCAATAATAACTCAAACATTAAGGGATCATTTTCATGACATTTTGCATTCATGCATACACATCTAGTTAGGAGATTTTGATTCATCCCGATCATAACATCCTAATCACTAAGCATAAATAGGCCCATGAAATGGATTCTACAGGTCATGTTCCCTAGAGAACAGATCGGTGAAACCACAAATCCTATACCACTAAAGTTGCAGTGGAATGGATTGAAGAAGATGGCGAATCTTATCTCCTTAAAGTTGCAGTGGAGCAGATTAAAGCCAATAATCCTATCTCTCTAAAGTTGCAATGGAGCGGATTAAAGTTACAAGTCTTATCTCCCTGAAGTTGCAGTGGAGTAGACTGAAGAAAGCAAGTCTTATCCCCCTAAAGTTGCGGTGGGGCAGACTCAAGATGGCGAATCTTATCTCCTTGAAGTTGCAGCGGAGTAGATTAAAGCCAATAATCCTATCTCCCTAAAGTTCTAGTGGAGCGGATTAAAGTTACAAGTCTTATCTCCCTGAAGTTGCAGTGCAGTAGACTGAAGAAGGCAAGTCTTATCCCCCTAAAGTTGCAATGAGGCAGACTCAAGATGGCGAATCTTATCTCCCTGAAATTGCAGTGGAGTAGATTAAAGCCAATAATCCTATCTCCCTGAAGTTGCAGTGGAGCAGACTGAAAATAGCAAATCTTATTTCCCTGAAGTTGCAGTGGAACAGATTGAAGCTATAAATTGCAGATCTTATCTCTCTGAAGTTGCAGTAGAGAAGATCATATCAAACATTATCTCCTTAAAGTTACACTGGAACAGATTGAAGCCACCAATCCTATCTCCCTGAAGTTGCAGTGGAGCGAATTAAAACGACAAATCCTATACCTTTGAAGTTGCATTAGAGTAGATTGAAGCTACGAGTCGTATCTGAAGTTGCAGTAGAGTGGATCGAATCAACAAGACGCAGTGGGCTGGAATTAGGCTATTTGAAGAAGAGAAGCACCAAGAGAGGTCAAGACTCGGCAAGACCAGGCAAAATTGGCCCTTAAAGTCTTTGCTCCATTCTCGTTACACGATAATGAGCAAAGAGGGGTAACTATAAACAGCCCATTTTACCCGGGGCCCAAAACCAGAAATTACAACTAAATAATAAACCAATAAAAATAAAATAGCAGTCCAATAATAGTCCTTTTACATTGGCCCAAAACAATATAGCCCAAATGGCCAAATTTTAGAAACCCAAACCCATATTCAAAAAAAAAAAAAAAACCCTAGCCTAGGCAGGAACCAACAGCAGACTTCCCTGCCGTGCTGCACCTTCGCGCGTATACACCTCCATGCTGGCCTCCGGTACCTGCAATGCAACAAACAACAAACAGCAACAACACAAAAATAACAAAGGAGCAACAATATACAGCAGATTGATAGCAAATAATAGAAAAAAGCAGAAAATAAAAAATGTAAAAAATAAGTTCGGTTATTTTATTTTTTCTTTTTGTTTTGGTTATAAAAGGAGCCAATGAAATCTGTAAAAGACTACGGATACTGATACGAAAGAAATCAAAAAAAATTTGAAAGTAGGTGATTTTTTCTTCTTTTCCTTCTTTTTTTTCCTTCTTTGTGTTTTTCTTTTCTGTTTTGTTTATTTTTTTATTAATTGTATATATATATAAAAGAAGAGTTAAGAGACAAGAAGTTTACCTGGCTTTGCCCACTCCGTCGCAATCGGAGATCGGGCAAGGATCGGAGGCCTTAGAACGGCCTAGTTATTGGCGATGGCGTAGGGAAAATTTGAAACCCTAGCAGAGAAAGCTAGGGTTAATTTGTTTTTTTTTTTTTGGTAAAAATGGCAAAAAATGAAATTGTTTAAAAAAATATTAATTTAAATAAGTATGAAACAGTGTCGTTTAGGGCCTGTTTCATTGGCCTCAAAATGGCACCGTTTTGGCAATGATCCGCGCGGTGACCTGACCCAAGGGAAGGATCCGCGCTTTTTGTCTCAAGGGTCAATTTACACATTTGGTCCTCCCTCTTTTGTGGCGTGTTCAAACAAGTTTTTTTGTTCATTTTTTAAATTTCGCTCTGCATTTTGTTTTTGTTTCATTTCAGCCCAGGTTGAAACGCTGCATTTTGGAGGGATGGGGATTGTTTCTTACTTGGTCCCCCAAGTTATTCGCGCATTACATTCGGGCCCTTTGCTTTATTTTATTTTCATTTTTTTCCTTCAATTCTTTTTTTAATTTAATTTAATCCTTTTTGTTATTTTTTTTATTAACTAGTTTATTAATTAATTTATTATTACTATTATTATTACTATTATTATTGTTGATATTACTGTATAATTGTTTATATATTTGTTTTTTTATATATATACATTTTTTATACTATATGTACTATGATTTTAAGCATTTTAAATTTTATGCATTATTTCTCTTTAAATTATGATGTATTATTAGTGGTATAAATTTATTCTATATTATTATTCTAGATTCATTTTATATTATTATTTTAAATTTATTATGTATTTGTATTTTAAAACTTATTATGTATTATTACTTTAAAATTCATTATGTAATCTTACTTAAAGTTATCACATATTATTTAATATTTTTTTATATAAATTCAATATAACTTGTAAATATTTTTTATGTTTTTATTTTAATTATAAAATTTTCTTTATATATTATTATGTTTAAAAATTTTATATGATAAAACTTTCATGCAATATTATTTTATATCTTCACATATAACTTATAATAAATTATTTTTATTCTACATATATAGTATTGCTTTCATATCATTATAATTATTAACTTTAAGTATTATTAACTTTAAGTTTATTTTAAATGTGTTTATATTTTGAAAGAAAACTTATTTATATATATATAATTTATACTTTAAGACCCTATTTTATTATATACTTGATTTATTTCAACTTTCTATATACATTATTATACATATATTATTATTCATATTAAGTCTTTCATTTCACATGTATTACTTATTTAAATCAATATGTATTATTTTGTATACTACTTATTTGATTTTCTTCTTATGCAACATTTAATTTAAAATTCATGTGTCTATTATCTTCTCTTTTTTTTTTCTATTTTTGATATTTCAAGTTTTTATGTATATTATTTATTTTAATTCCTTTTTATATACATATAATTTATTATTTATACATTGATGATTTCAAATGTTTTATCTTTCATGCTATTCTTTTTTTATTTTGTTTGGTGTTTGTTTAATTAACTTTCAATTCATTTAGCTTTCTAATGTTGATGTTAGTATTTGCATAATATGTGATATGAAATTATGGTACTCATGTGTTTTGTATTGCTTACTTGTACTTATTGATTGTTTGTCGTTCATTAGCGTACATTTTAGCTTTTGAATTAGCACTTCGTGTTATACATTATCGTTCATTCGCATTTTATTTCATTTAAAAGGTTGCATTTGTTTTAAATATTGAAATAGTTTTATCTGTAAGTTTTCAAAATACTCGATATCCAAGGTTCTCGAGAAGATTGTGCCCTAACTTACTGGGCTTCAATTTTCTAGTTGAATTTAAGTAATCGAGTATCCCTTTTTCAATTCAAATGTAAAAATTTCAAATCAAAGCTTATCTTGAGAATTCAAAACGTTGTGTCCTAACTCATTGGATATGACCTTTCGAAATCTCAAGACGAGGTTTTCAATAAAAGCAAACTTATATATCGTTTTTGGAACTTCAAGGAATTGTGCCCTTACTTACGAGATTTTGATTTCCTCATTGAACCAAGATATTCAAACATTTGTGGTTTTCAAATACACAAAGGTTCAATAAAGGTTTTTAAAGGTTAGCTTATGCTCGAGAATTCAAATGTTGCATCCTAACTTACGGGATACGACATTTCATTGCCTCGGGATGAGAAGGCCTTTCTGTTGAATATTGGCAATATCCCACATTATGAAAAGATAGAAAGGGAGGGGGTTTGGTTTGTTATATATAGAACCTCTCCCCCTTAAGTTTCATTATCCCCAAATCTCATTTTGTAAATCCAAGTAGCTAATTGTAACTTGGTGTTGATCTTCTCTTTTGTAATATTTCTAGAGGAAATATTAATTTGGTAGTGTCTGAGGACGTAAGCTAAATTGGCCGAACCTCATTAAAATTCTAGTGTTTTATTTCTCATTTGTTTGCTTATACTTAATAGCTTTATGTTGGTTATATTTATTTAGTTATTATTGCTATAAATAACTAAGTGAGTTCTGTCTGGTTGTTGGGTTTTAAGTGGGACCATTTGTGACCCCTCCAATTTAACTGGGAATTTTCTTAGTATAATTGTTGGCATAATAATTATCTAAATATTTTTGATACTATTGTTATTAATATTATCGTCGCTTCCGCAACAATTGGTATCCGAGCCAAGGTTTTGTATTATGCTCTGTGTTTGCAGCTTAGTCTGATCTTACACATCAGAAACATTTCCTAAAGCTTGTGGGTATTCCACATTTGGTGGCTATTAAATAGGAGCTATGGCAAAAACGACAGAAGAAAAATCATCCACATCAACAACTTCCACCTCGTACATTTTGTCAAGGGCTGGAACTGTAAATACGAGATTTGCAGTGGAAATTTTTGATGGAACAGGCCATTTCGGCATGTGGCAAAGTGAGCTTCTAGATGCCCTCTTTCAACAGGGTCTAGATATTGCCATTGAGGAAAAAAAACAAGAAGAGGTTGATGATAAAGAATGGAAGACCATCAACCGATTGGCATGTGGTACAATTCGATCATGTCTTTCCAGAGAGCAGAAGTATACATTCAGTAAAGAAACTTCTACAAGTAAATTATGGAAAACATTGGAGGAGAAATTCCTAAAGAAGAACAGTCAAAATAAGTTGCATATGAAAAAAAGATTGTTTCGTTTCAGTTATGTTCATGGACCACGATGAACGAGCACATTACCAATTTTAATCAGCTGGTGGCTGATTTGTTGAATTTGGATGTGACTTTTGAAGACGAAGACTTGGCGTTAATGTTGTTGGGATCGCTTCCTGAGGAGTTTGAGTACCTTGAAACTACTCTACTTCATGGAAAGTCGGAAGTAACATTCAATGAAGTAACTGCTGCATTGTATAGCTATGAACTACGTCGAAAGGATAAGTTGAAAGGTTCAGGTGAAGCAGCAGTGGAAGCATTGGTAACAAGAGGTCGTCAGCAAAGTCAGTCTAAGAGGAAGAGAAGAAAGTCCAAAGGTCGAGCTGTTGCCAAAGATGAATGTTCTTTTTGCAAAGAAAAATGACATTGGAAGAAAGATTGTCCAAAATTGAAGAAAAAAGGGAAGACTCCGCAAGATGCAAATGTTGCAGAATGCAATAATGAAGCAGAGTCAGACTTTTCTCTTAGTATGTCATCTTCAACATCACATGCAAATGAGTGGATCATGGATTCTGGTTGTTCCTATCATATGTGTCCCATTCGAGAATGGTTCTTTGAATTTCAAGCACTAGATGGAGGGGTTGTTTACATGGGAAATGATAACACATGTAAAACAGCCGGGATAGGTTCAATTAAACTGAGGAATCATGATGGATCTACTAGAATTTTGCGGGGTGTACGATATGTCCCAAAGTTGAAGAAGAATCTCATCTTTTTTGGGTCTTTAGAATCTAAAGGCCTAGTTGTGACAATACGAGATGGAGTTCTTAAAGCAACTTCAGGAGCATTGGTGATGTTGAAAGGCATAAGAAAGAACAATTTGTATTACTACCAAGGTAGTACAGTGGTGGGGACAACAGCAGCAGCAATTTTGAGTACCAAGAAGGACGCTGAGGCAACACAGCTGTGGCATATGCGTTTGGGCCATGCTGGTGAAAAATCCTTGCAAACTCTAGCCAAGCAAGGATTATTGAAAGGTACAAAGACTTGCAAACTTGAATTTTGCGAGCATTGTGTTCTAGGAAAACAACGAAGGGTGAAATTTGGCACTGGGATTCACAATACCAAAGGTATTCTAGATTATGTGCATTTTGATGTATGGGGACCGTCCAAGACTCCATCACTTGGAGGAAGACGTTATTTTGTCACCTTTATTGATGATTTTTCCAGAAGAATTTGGGTGTTTCCTATGAAGAACAAAGATGAGGTGCTTGAAGTTTTCCTTAAGTGGAAAACTAAAGTTGAAAATCAGACAGGAAGGAAGATTAAGGTTCTCCGATTAGACAACGGTGGAGAATATAAAAGCGATCCATTCCTGAAGATATGCCAAGATTGTGGCATTGTAAGGCACTTCACCGTAGGTGGAACACCGCAACAGAATGGGGTGGCAGAGCGTATGAATCGAACGCTTGTGGAGAAAGTTCGATGTATGTTATCTAATGCTGGATTAGATAGAAAGTTTTGGGCTGAGGCTGTGACCTACGCTCAACATCTCATCAATCATTTGCCATCATCTGCTATAGATGGCAAGACTCCTTTGGAGGAATGGTATGGAAAACCTGCTACTGATTATGACACCTTGCGTATTTTTGGTTCTATTGCATATTATCATGTGAAAGAATCAAAGTTAGATCCAAAAGCAAAGAAGGCTCTATTCATGGGCTTCAATGCTGGTGTTAAGGGATATCATTTGTGGTGTCTAGAGGTAAAGAAGACGATAATCAGTAGGGATGTTACCTTTGATGAATCTGCCATGTTGAATAAGGTAAATCCAGAATGAGTAAGAAGTACTTCGCAGCAGGTAGAGTGTACTCCGCAGCAGGTGGAGTTTGAGCAGAGTGTGGTAATTCCAGCTGAAGGTACCACTAGTGATTCTTCATTGGCAGATGCAGAGTCAGATGTGGAAGAGGTTCCTACCCAAGAACCTCAACAGCAATCAGAGCTAATTGCAGTCAGAAGGCAGAGACGAGAAATTTAGAAACCTGCTCGTTTCACTAACATGGTAGCTTATGCACTTCCAGTTGTTGATAATATTCCATCCACTTACACCGAAGCCATTCAAAGTTCAAAGAATGATAGATGGATAGGTGCAATGGAAGAGGAAATGCAATCTCTAGAGAAAAACAAGACATGGAAGCTGGCACAACTACCAAACGGGAAGAAGGCGATTGGTTGCAAATGGGTATTTGCAAAGAAAGAAGGATTTCCTGACAAAGAAGATGTTCGTTACAAGGCAAGATTGGTGGCTAATCAGAAGGAGGGAATTGGCTATAATGAGGTATTTTCTCCAGTTGTTAAACATTCCTCCATTAGAATTTTGTTGGCCTTGGTAGCGCAGTTGAATTTGGAGCTAGCTCAACTTGATGTGAAGACCGCGTTTCTACACGGTGATTTGAAGGAGGAAATCTATATGACTCAGTCAGATGGATACAGGGTTGCTGGTAAAGAAAATTGGGTTTGTAAACTTAGTAAATCGTTATACGGATTGAAACAATCTCCGAGACAATGGTACAAACGATTTGACAGGTTCATGAAGGACCAGAAGTACAAAAGAAGCAAATACGATCATTGTGTGTATTTGCGCAAGCTTCAAGATGGTTCCTACATCTACTTACTCTTGTATGTTAATGATATGCTGATTGCAGCAAAGAGCCAAATGGAGATTGATAGACTGAAGGCTCAGTTGAGTAAAGAGTTTGAGATGAAGGATTTAGGGGAAGCCAAGAAGATTTTCGGCATGGAAATAACGCGGGATAGAAAGAGGGGCAAACTTTGGCTGTCACAAAAAGAGTATTTGGAGAAGGTACTACAACGTTTCGGTATGTCTGAAGGTACAAAACCTGTAAGTACCCCACTTGCTCCTCATTTTAAACTGAGTAACCAGTTATCTCCAACGACTAAGGAAGAACGAGAGTACATGGCAAAAGTCCCATATGCAAATGCAGTCGGAAGCTTGATGTATGCAATGGTATGTACGAGACCAGATATTTCACAGGCTGTTAGTGTTGTTAGCAAGTACATGCATGATCCAGGCAGGGGTCATTGGCAAGCTGTGAAATGGATTCTGCGGTATCTCCAAAATACCATAGATGTCAGATTGGCATTTGAGCGGGATGAATCACTTGGTCAATGCATAGTTGGATATTGTGATTCTAATTATGCAGGTGATTTGGATAAGCGACGATCTACAACTGGCTATTTGTTTACTTTAGCAAAAGCACCAGTTAGTTGGAAATCTACCTTACAGTCCACGGTGGCTTTGTCTACAACAGAGGCAGAGTATATGGCAATTACAGAGGCTGTGAAGGAAGCAATTTGGCTTCACGGATTGCTTAAAGACTTGGAAGTTGGTCAGAAACAACTTAAGGTATATTCTAACAGTCAGAGTGCTATTCATTTAGCAAAGAATCAAGTCTTTCATGCACGAACGAAGCACATAGACGTTCGCTATCACTTTGTGCAGGAAATTCTCGAAGAAGAGGAGATACTTCTCCAAAAGATTCACACTACGGAGAATCCTGCAGATATGCTGACTAAGGTGGTTACAAGGGCCAAGTTTGAACATTGTTTAGACTTGATCAATGTCCGACACATTTGACATGGCGTCGTTGGTGCAAATTTGAAGACACTATTGAAGTTTGTGTTATGAGAAGATGTTCGAAGATGTGGAATATCGCCAAGGTGGAGATTTGTTAAATATTGGCAATATCCCACATTGTGAAAAGATAGAAAGGGAGGGGGTTTGGTTTGTTATATATAGAACCTCTCCCCCTTAGGTTTCATTATCCCTAAATCTCATTTTGTAAATCCAAGTAGCTAATTGTAACTTGGTGTTGATCTTCTCTTTTGTAATATTTCTAGAGGAAATATTAATTTGGTAGTGTCTGAGGACGTAAGCTAAATTGGCCGAACCTCATTAAAATTCTGGTGTTTTATTTCTCATTTGTTTGCTTATATTTAATAGCTTTATGTTGGTTATATTTATTTAGTTATTATTGCTATAAATAACTAAGTGAGTTCTGTCTAGTTGTTGGGTTTTAAGTGGGACCATTTGTGACTCCTCCAATTTAACTGGGAATTTTCTTAGTATAATTGTTGGCATAATAATTATCTAAATATTTCTGATAATATTGTTATTAATATTATCGTCGCTTCCGCAACACTTTCTACATATGTTCAAATTTATACAAATATTTAAAAAATGGCATTAGTAAAAAGGGGAATTGTTTTAACATTTCGAATTTTCAATTTTTTCGACATTAAGACATTAATTAATCAATTAGGTACCAATTTTGGGTGTTACGAGGGTGCTAATCCTTCCTCGTACGTAACTGACTCCCGAACCCGTTCTTTTTAAAATCTGATCACACCTCAATGAAAGATCGGTGGCGACTCCAATCTTTTTTAAGTCGACGACTATTTTTTTAAAAAATGGTTTCGACAGACCTTTTAGGAGGTCGTAATAAGTACCGAGACCCTAATATTTATAAAATGATAGTAATACCCCTGTTAGGTAAAATAACCGTAATACCTCCATAGGGTTTAATGACCGAAATACCCCTGTAAGGTAAAATAACTGTAATGCCCCTAGAAGGTAAATGGCTATTTTTCCCCTCGAGTGTAAATGATTGATTTGTTCGTGATGTAAAAGACTGATTGTCTGTGATTGGTATGATTGATTTGTCTGTGATTTGTATGACTGATTCTGAGCATGGCATTCTGTATACACGACATACTGTATGGGGTTGGGATATTGTTAGGGAGGAAGTACTGTACTGGTGGCTCTGCCGCAATCACTGTTACTGGTGGCTTGGCCATATATACTATTACTGGAAGCTTTGCTGCGATACTGTTGCTGGCAGCTTTATTGAGATGCTACTGATGGCTTTGTGCCGATCATATTACCGTTACTGATGGTTGTATGCCGATCATATCACTGCTACTGATGGCTTTGTGCTGATCATATTATTGTACTTATGGCTTGTAGCCATTTTGTTTATAGCTTATAACTATCCTATTTACGGTTCTTAGCCATTTTGGTTACTGGCAGCTTTGCTGCGATACTGATTAGTGCCGCAACCGGTGTTGATATTGGTGTGTTGGCTGGATTGGGATGGGTTGCATGATTTCATTGTTGCATTTCTATTACTGATTCTGTCACTGTATTGGGCTTAGGCCCACATGTATTCTGTTTTTTATTCTGATACTGTAATGGGCTAAGGCCTACACTACACTTTTACTATTTTGGGCTAAAGCCACATTAACTATTACTGAAAAGGGCTCAGGCCCAGACTGTTACTGCTTATATTACTGACCGAATGATAAGGGATTACACACTGAGTTTTTGTAAACTCACCCCGTTTTTGACCTTTCAGGTAATCCTCAGCGTTAGACGATTTAGAGCTGCGAGGGATTCAGAAAGGGCCACACAACTACACAAGTTTTATTCTGTTTTGCTCATTTACTAAAGCACTTTGATTTTGATTCGGGTTGTAATAAGGCCTCAACAATTTTGGATTTTAAATTCAGGATTTTATTAATTGTGATTCTTATCTGCTAGAAGGAGAACCCAGTTTTCTAAAATAATAACTATTTTCAAACGCTAAGCTTCCGCAGCTCAATTTTTAAATAACACGTTTTCACAAATCATTTGTTTTAAATTAAGCTTCTGCAACAATAAGGTTTTGAAGGTAACAACGTTTCTTTAATAAACCTCGATTGGAAATAAGCAAGTGCAAACTGAAAGGTTTTTAATGAAAACTTGGTTTTCAAAAAAAAAACACTTCAATGTAACACATTAGATTTGGCAATAATGTCTAGGCCGGGTTTAGGGTGTTACATACTACAAGAGTTTGACTTGGAAATTTGGGATCGAAAGGGGACTGAAAACCAAGTGGCTGATCATTTGTCAAGGTTAGGATCGGGTAATGTAGATGGCAATGATAACTTTATTAAAGAAGATTTCTAGATGAACAATTGCTATTTTCCAAGGCGTTATCTTGGTACACCATTATAGTGAATTTCTTGGTGAGTGGTGTTATGCCGCCTAATTTAAACACCCACAAAATGAGGACATTCTTCACGATGCTAAGCACTATTATTGGGATGAACCTTTCTTATTTAAACATTATGCCGATCAAATCATTCGAAAGTGTATCCTTGACGACGAAAAGCACAGTATTTTGGAGCATTGCCATTAAGCTCCTTATGGAAGACATTTTAAAGGAATGAGAACCACAGCTAAAGTGCTTCGGTTGGGATTCTATTGGTCAAATTTGTTCAAAGATACTCATGAATATTGTCAATCGTGTTACCATTGTCAGAGAAAGGGGAATATATCTAAGAGACATGAAATGTTGCTACAAAGTATACTGAATCTTGAGTTATTTGATGTGTGGGGAATAAACCTTATGGGTCCATTTCCACCACCAGTAAGCAAATCGTACATACTTTTGGCAGTATATTACGTTTCTAAATGGGTAGAAGCAGTAGCCCTAGCTACTTGTAACACCCCAAACTCGACCTAAAAGTTAGGCCCGAATCTGGCGTGTCACATTGAAATATTTTTCGAAAACCATGTTTTCATTAAAAACTCTTCTTGAAATTTCAAACTTCTTGCCATTTAAAACTTGTATAAAACCTCAATTTGCATTTGTTTATTTTCAATCGAGGTTTATTAAAAAGTTATTACCTTCCAAACCTTATTGTTGCGAAAGCTTAAGTTAAAGCAAATGATTTACGAAGACATGATATTTAAAAATTGAGGTGCGAAAATGAAGTGTTAGAAAACAGTTATTGTTTTGGAAAACCGTGTTCTACTTCTAACAGATATAAATCACAATCACATCAAATCCCAAATTTAAAATCTAGAACTTATAGAGGCCTTATTACAACCCGAATCAAAATCAAATTGCTTAAGTAAATGAGCAAAATAGAATAAAACAAGTGCAGTTGTGTGGCCCTCTCCGAGTCCCTCGCAGCTCCGAACCGTCTAACGCTGGGGATTACCTGAAAGAGTAAAAAATGGGGTGAGTTTACAAAAACTCAGTGTGTACAACCCTCATTGATCTTAACACAGGCATCACATCAATCTGGGCCTAAGCCCACTATAGTAACGGTGGTAATTGGGCCTTAGCCCCAATCAGCCTCGATTGGGCCTTAGCCCAAATCAAATGGCACATATCACATATATTTGGGCCTAAGCCCATCTCAATATCAGAAACAGTATATGCAATGCATAAATACCCATACCAACCCTACACTCCATCTCTTGTCCAACCCTACACTCCTATGGGGATTTAATCAACCCACCCATCCCTACACTCCTGATGTAGCACCGGTTGCGGCACCAACCAATATTGCAGTAGAGCTGCCAATCACATAATCGGCTAAAAGCCATCGGTAGGTCTACAGTCGTCTCGTGCAACCCTCACATATCAATCATTTCCTCCAATACAATATCCCAACCCCATGCAGTATGTCATGTCATAAATCATATGTGTATGCAATATGTCATACTCAGTAACAGTTATATAAATATCATAAAGCAAAACGGTCATACATAGCATAAGGCCATAACAGTCATTTCATCTCTTAGAGGTATAGCGGTCATTTTACCCTTTAGGGGTATTTCAGTAATTTTACACTTTGGGGGTATTTCAGTAATTTTACCCTTCGAGGGTATTTTGGTAATTTTACCCTTCGAAGGTATTTCAGTCATTTAACAACCTTTTCGAAGGTCTACAGTCGCGTCGAGCAACACAGATAACCTAAATGGTCATAACGGTGCAAATGCGCCCAAGGCCCATATTTGGCCCAAGCGGGCCCAAACACTCGTGTGGCCCATTTAACCTAATTTCAGTCACGGCTACGCAAACAACATAGCCCAGTCCAGAATTTCCCATTTAACGTGGATTTTATCCCTGTGGGGCCCCCGCGAGCCCATTAGGCCCACACGACCCATTTCAGCCTAACGAGGCCCAAAACTGCCCTTGACCATGCGATCGTCATGGCCGGCTCATTATTTCCTATCAATCCAAGAAAATTTACTCGAGTAGGGCCCACGGGCCCATTTGGCCCAGTCCGGTCTATTTGGCCCAAAAACAGCCTAAGACCACGAGATTGCTCGTGGTAACCTCTATCATTGTATCGACTTATCCACACGCGCGTTCATGCACTCGTGTGATAGTCGTAGCCATACTTTTAGCTTTTCAGCTTCTCGGCATTACGGGATTTCGGCATTTACCGATCTACAATTGGAGTAGTGTGTGTACACACCTGTTTAAACAACCGTTCCAAGTTTGCCCCAACCTTGATCAATCAACAAAAGGCCACATTCCTATTCCGTTGCCAAAGATTATTCACCAGGCCTTAGGGAAACCCTGCATAAGAATCGAATCTTATCAAACACCCATTCAAGCAAAAATTTTAAACTAAATGAGTCCTCACTTACCGATAGTGCATAGTCAATAGTTGAAGAGAGAAAAAAATAATCGGCCTACACCCCCTTTAAGGGCCAAAACCAAAAGTACTAAGAATGATGGGGATAAAATGGGGCAACGGTACTCCTATTTGAAAATGGCAGAAAACATATGATGTTAGAAGAAGAAAGGGCCCTTAACGTTAAGGAGAAACCAGAAGAAAAACCATGATCACTTACCCTTTTTGTCAGAAGACTTTTGTAAAGCGATATGATAATACCACTAAGAGAGTAAGAGAATATTGGGCCAAGTATCCCCAAAAGAGAAGGACGAAGAATAGAGACCAATATTCGACAAGGGTTAGAGAATAAAAATGTAAGAAACTATTGAAAGGAGAGGAGAATGAGAATGGAGGAGAGGAGAAGAGAAGAGTAAAGATTCGGCCAGAGAATGTGGAGAGATTAAGAACACTCAAAGAGTATACGGTTAAGGCTCAGGCAGAAAGAGGAGGAGCAAAGTTTAGCCTTGGAACATAATGGGATTGAAACAAAGTAAGGCCAAGAATAAAACAAATGCCTCTTCGGCCAAAGAAGAAAAAAAAGACAATAAAATCAACTAGAAGAGAAAAGAAAAGGCGAGAGACCATAATCCCAAAAAAACAACAACAGAATGCCGAATATGCACAAAGAGCAATCGGCACTTGCCCACTCCCAAAAGATCCCAACTTTCCCTTCAACCGAAACTAATGCAAGATTAGAGTTTCAATTCTGCACAACTTCCAACATCAAATCCCTTATTTTCTCCCAAATTATCTCCACCAGATCCACACCAACCTCCATCGAAATTCCCCCTTTTTCCTCTTTGAATTTCTCCATGACTCATTCAAATTCCAACCTGCAGAGTTCTAGTCAAAGTCCACTTCTCATGCAGCAAGGAAGTAAAATAAATACTCCCTTGCATAACAGGAGACTCGAACTCAAGCTCCCTTGCCACCTTAATCACGCCACTGCCACTAGACTACAAGCTCATCTTGTGCCATGATTTCACAAAAAATATTTATAAAGCCTTCAAGCTAAGGCCAAGATTCACTTAAGAGCAAAAATTAAAAATTTTGCTAAAGCCCAGGTTTGAACCCAGGACTTCTCCAACACTCCCAACTCTTCCTAAATCACTTAGCCACTAAAGTAAACAAGCAATTTGTGCACAGTTTCCTAACCGTTCCCTTGCTCAAGGCCCAATACTTCCAAGCCCAAATTTTGGGGTGATACCCTACTAATGACGCTAAGTCAGTATTGAAGTTCCTACATAAGAACATCTTTACAAGATTTGGTACCCCTAGAGCCATTATTAGCAATGAAGGATCCTATTTTAATTGTAAACCAGTGGCCAATGCCTTGCACAGGTATGGGGTGAATCATAAGATTGCTACGACATATCATCCCCAAACAAATGAACAAGCTGAGATTTCTAATAGAGAAATTAAACAAATTTTAGAAAAAGTGGTGAATCCATCTCGTGAGGATTGGTCCACCAAACTGGATGAAGTTTTGTGGGCCTATCATACTGAGTTTAAAACACCATTAGGAATATCTCCTTTTAAACTTGTTTATGGGAAGCCGTGTCACTTACCTGTTGAGCTTGAGCACAAAGCATTTTGGGCTATCAAGAAGCTGAACATGAACTGGGTTGTTACTGGCAATAAAAGGTTGTTAGAGTTAAATGAAATGGAAGAGTTTCAGGCACAAGCATATGAAAATGCTAGACGATACAAGAAAAAAAACAATGGCATGATAATAGAAATATGCCAAGGAATTTTGAACCAGGACAGCAGGTATTACTATTTAATTCTAGACTCAAATTGTTCCTTGGTAAATTGAAATCTCGCTGGTCAGGTCCTTTTGAAGTAGTTCAAGTATTCTCACACGGGACATGAAAACACTCAAAGTTAAAGGACAACACTTGAAGCACTATTGGGGTGCTCATGTGGAGCGTGACAAGCAAAGTATCGACCTTTGGACTACTTGAGTTAGAAATTTTGGATTTTATTTTATTTATTTAAATTTATTTTTTATTTTTTTAGTTATTTCTGTTCGTTGGTTATGTGTTAAATTTTTATTTCATTTCTGATTCTTATACATTAGTCCAGCTTTTCAAAGGCAGGATAAAAGACCAAACTTCTTAGTGTGTACTGGGAAGACGATTGTCGTTGCATTAAAGAGGAGCATTATGTCATTACAAACTAGGTGATAAGGTGTTAAATTATAAAGGGTTGACCTGGTAGAAAAGTCTAAAAGAGAGAGTCCTTGAGCAGATTAACCTAATAATTTTTTTTGGGAGCCTTAGGAAGTTAGCCTATATTGTAAGGCTAGGTCATTTTCTTTTATTTACTCTCAAGGATTTCTTTCTTTTCTTCTCACCACATCGCAAACTTACCTAGCACGTTTCTTCTTCCCTAAAATTGTCATCATTAACCCCCTTATTTCCCTCTCCCCAACTATTCACGTTTTATATTTCTCATAAAGCTCTCACCTTTATCGTTTCTTTATCTTCAACCTCTACTCCATTTTCTTTACACTGCATCTCTCAAATTTTTCTCTTTATTCTTTCTTAATGGCTTAAGTCGGGAAAACTTTTAAAACCACGGAGTCATTGCGCACTGACGCTTCTCAATCGAAGACATTCTTCAACTCTGCTGCAACTACAAGGTACTCAAATAATATTTTAAAGCATCCCTTTTGTTTTGAGCAGTGATTTTTATTTAAGTACGAACCCTGTATGAGATATGACAAGTCTATTTCGTCGATAGTAGAGTAGCATGGGTGGGGCATTTTCTGCTTACACCTAGAGGATGTTTTAAGCAAAGTAGTTGGGGAGTTCTATGCCTATGTAAACTCCCCTAATTCTCTTTTCATCTATGTAAGGGGCACATTTGTATCGTTTGATGAGGACCATCTAAATGCCTAGTTTGGCCTTAAAGAGGTACAAAATGAACATACAAAGTTTGCAAATAACATCACAACTGAGGGTTTAACACAAGTTTTGAAGGATTTATGTGTCGAGAGCACACAATGGATTGTCTCTAGTCAGGAATGCTACAATGTTGAAAGGGCTTCCCGAAAACTATTTGGGAAAGTGTGGTATCATTTCTTGAAAAGTCAGCTTATCCCATCCATGCACAATACCAAGGAAAGGATGTTTTTATTGCATTCTATTATAAAAGGAAGAACGATTAATGTGGAAAGGATCATTTTTTAGGAAGTCCATCGTCATGCTGTGAAGAATGCTAGTAGTTTAAATTCTCCTTCTCTCATTACTGCATTGTGCAAGACTACTAATGTTCCTCTCACTAATGCAGAAGATATTACCCCTAATAAGGGTGGACCAAAAAGGGCAATTTTTTCCAAGCTCCGAGAAATTGATACTACCTTGACAACTCAACAAAGTCAGGCTTCTACTGCCATACGCATTCCCACAACAACACCTTCATTCACTCGAGGCTCATTCAATCAACAAATATTGAATTCCCTAAAGCAGCTAGAGCAAAGGATGTCCTTGTTTGAAAGTCAGCAGTACCAACTAGCGTAAGAGTTGGTCTAGGCTAAAGAGTAGCAGGCTTAGTATTGGTCATATGTGAGGGATAGGGATTTCGCAGTTAAGTGATCTTTGCAAAAGAATTTTTCAAAACCAATGCCAGAATTCCTTATCTTCCCCACGGTTTTACTCTCATCTGCTGAGAAGTAGAACCAACTCCACCTACTACCACAGCTGACTCAGAAAATGAAGAGACCAATGCTAATGTTGGACAAGCTACTGAAGAAATTGAGAAGTCAACATCCATTGAGGCTGGGAAGGATAAAGAAGTAAAGGAAGGACAAAATGACCCACCACTGTTACAACTCCTACCACCACAAAAGGCGAAACTCCTATACCACCATCTCCACCAGCCTTTGTGACTGCACGAAAATTGATAAGGAAGGCAAAGATGTAAACCCCTTGAAAAGGAATTTGAGGTACAAGGTTAATGCTCGCAAGTCCAAACGAAGAACTAAATAAAGTACCTACAATATAGTCCAAACCAAATAAGTTTTTTCTTTTCTTTTGATGATCATGCATTTTATTTCATTCTTCCATGACATTTGTCTATCCATAGCATAATTTTTGTTGCATGCACGTGCATTGAGGACAATGCATCCCTTAGGTTTAGGGGTGTATTGTGCATTTAGGTTGCACTTTATATAATATGGTTGTTTTACCACTGCATTGTAACCACCAAAGTATTGTTGGTCTATAAGCAGTATAGTTTATACTTATGCCGTACGATGATGAGTTTCTATTTTTTTTTATATACCTAGAACATGCGACAATGGATTGGGTGAATTTAGCTTGGGTTAAGATGCTTGAAAATTAATTCTTAAAAATAGGATGTCTTATAATCAGTGTATGTGTGTGTGTGTGTTTTTTTTTATATAGTAGGTATCTTTTAATGAACTTAGGGATTTTTAAAGTCGAGCATTAGTTATATTTCCATAGCATTATTTAATGAAGGAAAGTAAGCACTCCACTATTTAGAATTGCTAAGTAGGTCAGCATCACTTGGTTTGCTCCATCATGCTGTTGATTAGAAATGTGAGTCTAAGAAAAGTGTGTTTCATGAAAATAAAATTAGGGGCACTCTGCTGCAGCAAAACGAACTAAGTAGCTAAGGAGGTAGTTGTATGCTTCATCCATCTTTTTAGTCAAAATTTTGAGCATTTTGGGTGACTTTCGGTTTAAATTGTAACGTGATTGAGTACTTGACAATTCGATGTATGCTCCACCATGATTGTCAAGCCAAAGAATTTCGTGACATGTTAAATCCCTTAATAATAACAATAATAATTTTATTGTTTAAAAAGAAGAAGAGAAACAAAAATAAATATGAAGAAAAAAAAGCCATAAATATGATTAATATATTCTGAGTAGGCTAAAGCAAGTAACTTATGTTTAGGTAATAAATGAAATAAGTAAATAAGAAGATGGTTGCTATAGGCCAAAAACATAAAAATACATGAGTACTTAGGAGATTCTGTCTTTAGGGAAAAAAATTTGCACTGCCTTTGTTAAGCAGGCCTTTGACACTCAAACAAGTTTTACGAAAAAGGGAGATTGCTGAGAACTGATGTACTTGTTCTTCGAATAGCCTGGCAATATGAGTTGGTCTGGTGCGTTGGCAAAATGTTGGCATTTATGCATATTTTGCTTGAGGACAAGCAATAACTCAGGTTTGGGGTTGTGATAACTCTTGAAAAGAGTTATATTGTATGTCTTTGGACCTAGTTAATTGCCTATACTTAAGTACATCTAGTTGCACTTTAAAACCTAGTTACTGCGTTTTAATATTAGGTGTTTTTAATTGCTCGTGGAAGGGCTGTGTTTGTGGTATTGGCAAGTGAAGGGAGGAAAAAGAAATAAAGGACTGAAGTTTTGTCGAGGCAAAAGGGTGGTTAGATTGCTAGACAGTAGGGGTGTGAAAAATTCGGGTAAAACCAAAAAAATTCGATTAACCGACCGAATTTAGTTAATCGGTAGGTTAACTGAATTTTTTCGGTCGGGGGTCGATTAATTATTTTTTAATTTTTTGGTTAACGGTTAATTCGGTTCGAAACCGATCGGTTAACCAAATTTTTTTGGTTTAACCAAAAAAATTAATAAATAAAATTATAAAATATAAATAGGCCCACTATTCACCTAAACCCAATCCAAACCCAAGTATCCAACCCAACCCAATCATAAAAATTACAAATAATTAAATAAATATAAATAAAATTTCAATTATGTGTTAATTTCAAGACTTATGTAATGTTAGTGATTCAAAGACTTAAGTAATGTTTTTAATTATGTAGTGATTCAATTCGGTTAATTCAGGTAATTTGGGTAATTCGGTTAATTCAGTTAATTCGGGTAATTCGGTTAATTCGGCTAATTTGGTTAATTCGGTTAATTTTTAACCAAAAATAAAAAAATATAATTTTTGGTTAATTCGGTTAACCGACCGAATTAACCAAAAAAATTTTGGTTCGGTTAATTTTTTTAAAAAAATTCAGTTCGGTTAACGGTTAAAAATTTTGAAAGGTCGGTTAATTCGGTTAATGTTATTTCGGGTCGGTTAACCGACTGAACACCCCTACTAGACAGTATGTCGTGGTAATGTCGGGAAGGTGTCTAGTCAGCATTCAACTCATATCAGTTTCAGCCCAACTCTACTTGTACCAGATAAATCTGCCTCAAAAAGAGGAGAAGATAAATCTTGGGGCTGTTGGAATTATCCTGAAAGAAAAAGAAAAACAAAGCAATTTAAAAAGAAGCAAAGGAGGAAACCCTAGGGCACAGAACTGCGAGTAAAGATCCTTAGGCAAATTAGAAGGTAGCGGCTAAATAGAGACAGAAAGAGGAAAGACGCAAGCAACCCCTATCAGCCACCTTAGGACACTGCGCAGCTAGAGTGTCAATTAGACAAACGAACATTGTCTTCCCAATGTTCTTCCATTATTTCTAATATGTTCCTTCGTGAATTATAGTGATGAAAACGATGTTTGAGTTGAATTTTATTTGCCAGCTTATGATTTAAATCTCATAGGGTTGGGAGTACTTTGATGAAACTTTAACTTTCTTTAGTGGCTGCAGTATAAATCTGAGTTATTTTACTTTTTCATTCAATTATTTTATTCTTTACAATGTATGTGAGCAATCTCTAGACATAGTCGATTGTGTAGCATACCCTTAAATTAATCTAAATTTTGAAAAGGTTTGATTAGTTGGACCATGGTTGAATGATATGAGCAAGTATTTGACAGATACTTGTAGTAGACTCTAGACATAGAGCTGGAAACATGAAAATACACACACTTTTTCATGCCCTTTTTAACTCAAATTCATGCAATTCCGTAGTTATTCTTGCCGAAAAATATATAATAACTATAAAATAATTAAATTGTAATTAAATTATTAATGTGTTGAATTTTGATTAATTTTATAATATATTTTGATTAAATTTGATCATTTTCGACAGATTCGCACAAAAGGCGACCATTGGCTCGGCAGACACTGCTAGAAATGCAAAACTGAGAAGCAATTTTTAGAGCATCGAGGAAAATTAATTTTTCAACCTAAGATGGTCCAAATTATGAATATTAATTCATAATATAATTAATTTTAATTTTAATCCAATTTATTTTAGGTTAAATTATTATTAATTAATTATGAAAGGAGGCCCAATTGTGCTAAACCGAGAATACCGATCCAACCGAGCAATGGGCTGCCCAAAACCATCCCACATGCTGACCCAGTCAGCTTATTTAGCTAATTATTTGGCTTGTAAAACAGCCCTTGAAGTCTCCTTAAATTTGCATTCAAAGCCCTCCACTTATTAAGCTTTTCTAGATTTGCCCCTAGCTAAATTTAACAAGTTTGAAAGCTTCAAAATTGCCACATGTGTGGCCGGCCATGGGGGACCTCTATGGCTACTGATTTTTTCTATTTTCAGCACCCTACACAACCTATAAATACCCCCCTTGGCTGATCATTTCAAATACATCTCAAAACCTCTCATCCTTTCACTTCTATCTCACTTTTTCTCTTCAACCCCCTCCCATTGTTCTTCATTTTTTTCCCCTTTCCCTTGCCTATTTCACCTCTTCAAAAATATTCCTTCAACGACCATTTGGAGCCACATTCAAGTGTTCGTGGGAGTCTCGGTTCAACAAGAACAAGCGGAAAATGAAGAGTGGAAAAAACTAGTTAAGCCTTAGAGAAACACCGGATTTGATTCTTGTTTATTATCCTTTTAATTTTATTGTAGTTGTTATGAATATGTCTATGAATAATTATGATGTTGATATGTTTAATTTAATTAATATGGCTTAAATTTAATTCGTGTTAGGTTGATTACATTTTATCCACTTAATTTATTAAATGTATTTGTGTTGTTATAGGCCTTGGTAAGATATTTGATTAAGTAAAACAATGACTAAGTTATTCTTGCATTACAATTGTAAGGTAACTAATGAATTAATTATTTAAATGGATTGAAATTGTAATTAATTGACACAATACTTAATCATTTCATGTTTAATCATCTAAGGTAGCTAAGGGTTAAATTAGCAACGGTATTTAACGATACATTAGCCTTGCATAACCTGCAAGACTATTGTGATTAAACTGTTTCAAGGTAGGAATACATTGTTACCTCACGTAATCTTTTATGTGCTTATAAGATTTAATTAATTGTTTGAATTGGCATAAAGATATGTACAAGAGATTATTTTAATTTCATGAGTATGTATGTGCATTAACACATTTTCTTATTAAAATTTGTTTAATCGGTTGAATTGACATAGAGATATAGTCAAAAGGTAAATGGATTTTGGTAGGTGAGTATGTTCATAAGTTAGCAAATTACCAATTTACCGTGAATTTATTTGTAACAACATGAACAAGAGTTTTGTAATTCTAAGTTAAGAAATGTAATTAATCTAGCACAATTATGTCATCCTGATTAAAATCATCTTTTGAAATCGTGCATCGAAACTTTTATTTTCTTTTTATTTATTTTTCTTAATTAAAATCTTAGTTTTTAATCACCTCCACAAATCAAAATATTTTTCTTCACCAAAGTGTTTTTAGTTGCATTCATAAACAATTCTTTTCACAGTCCTTGTGGGTACAATAACTCGACATTTACTTGTCACTTTATTACTTGTTGTTATTGTGTACACTTGCACATTTTCGTCGTTCCAAGTTTTTGGCACCGTTGCTGGGGACTATTTTTAAAAGACGTTATTTGTGAAATTGTTAATTTTGCATTTTGGTTTATTTTTTTTCTCTATTAAATTTTAATTCCATTTTTTTGTGTTTGTTTCAGGTTTTTATGAGTATTGATCAAATTGTTAACTTACTCTCAGTAGACCCTAAAATTGAAAGAACTTTCAGACAAAGGAGAAGACAAGCGAACCAAAGAAGGACTGAAGAGATGAATTTCGAAAATCAAAACCAAAATCTATGAGGACCATTCGCTTATAATACTCACAATTCAATCATTGTTGCGATGACAGAAATTGTGCCATTTGACAATATGTCACTCCTCTATTTAATGAGCTCAATCCAAGTATTAGAAGACCCGAAATCAAGGCACAACAATTCGAGCTGAAGCTGATCATGTTCCAAATGTTGCAAAATATGGGTCAATTTAGTAGAATTCCTACTGAAGATCCACATCTTCATCTTTGACTATTCATAGGCGTGTGTGACTCATTTAAACTAGTCAGGGTGACCAAGGATGCCTTGAGACTGAGATTATTTCCATACTCCTTAAGAGGTAGAGCACGATCGTGGTTGAACTCCCTACCATTTGGTTCCATAACTACATGGCAATAGTTGGTTAAACGTTTCTTAATGAAATACTTTCCTCCATCTTTGACCGCCAATATCCAAAATGAAATCACTTCATTTCAACAACTTGACAAAGAATCTTTATATGAGGCATGGGAGCGGTTCAAAGAGTTATTACAAAAGTGCCCTCATCATGACATTCCTTACTACGTTCAAATGGAGACTTTCTATATTAGTCTCAATGTTCATACTAGAATGATGGTGGATGCTTTGGAAAATGGAGCCCTTCTTTCTAAGTCTTATAACGATGCTTACGAGATTATTCAAAGAATTGCTAGCAATAACTGTCAGTGGCCAACCAACCAAGCAGCCTCAGAAAGACGAGTAGCAGGAGTAAATGAAGTGGACAAACTTGCTTCTTTGACAGCCCAAGTATCCTCTTTGTCTTCTATGCTTAAGAACATAATTGTTAATGGTTTCAATGGTAATCTAACAGGTCAGCAGTCGAACCAGTTCGAGAGTATTTCTTGTGAATACTGAGGAGATGTCCATTTCTTTGAAAATTTCCCACCGAATCAAGAGTCAAAATATTACATGGGAAATTAGAAATGGAATGGTTCGCAATCAAGTTTTTACAACTCTTCATGGTAGAATCATCCAATTTTGTCTATGGAGTAATCAATGGACGGACCATAGCGACACTTCTATTCCATTTCGACCAAATTATCCTCCAGAATATTCTCAACAAGTGCAACAACCCCCACCAACTAAATCTTCAAGTAATCTTGAGAATTTTCTAAAGGCGTACATAGCGAAGAATGATGAACTAATCTAAAGCCACGCAACAACATTGAAGAATTTAGGAAACCAAGTGGGACAGCTAGCTAATGAGCTTAGAAGCAACCCTCAAGGTTTTTGGTCGAGTGACACAGAAAATTTAAAAATTTTGGGCAAAGAACATTTCAAAGCAAACACTTTGCCAAGTGGAAAGACATTGGAGCCCAAGGTGCTTGAAGTTCAAGATGATCCTGTTGTAGCTCAAGATAAAGAGGAATTTCAACCGAGTGTTGAAACTCCTATTTCACAGAAGTCAGATTCGATGATCCTTGATGAGGTAAAATCTAAACCAATTAGTTCTGATTATCTAACACCCTTGTCAGATGTAGAAAACTTTCCACAGAAGAGTTGTCTGGTTAAAGCTGAGATTCCACCACTGCCATATCCTCAACGATTTTAGAAGCAGCAACAAGATACTCAGTTAAAAGAAATCTTTGATGACGAGGTGACTTTTAATGACTTCGATGCTACTAAATCCCCAAATATAGTTGAAGACTGCTCTGTTATTTCCAAGATAGAATCGCTGGCTTCTACAAAATTGGAGCTCAATTCTTTAGACGATCCGTTAGAATATATTCTACTAGAGGATTCGCCAAGTGATGATGAAGACGAGGAATGTTTGGCTTGGTTAGAAGGTAATCGAAGGAATTCAGTCAAAAAGTTCCACTCAAATCATTAGAGTTATCATCTTAGTTGTATACACAACCAAAGTCGTTGATTGAAGAGCCAACTGAATTGGAACTAAAGATTTTGTCTCCTCGTTTGAATTATGACTATTTGGGTCTATTTTCGACTTTGTCTGTCATTATTTCAGTTGAGTTGACCAAAGATCAATAAGAAAAGGCACTTGTGATTTTGGAAAGGCACAAGAAGGGTACTGGATGGATTATTTCATATATTCTAATCACGGGTTGGAGGATTTGTAGGAATTACATGAAGTTAAACAAGGCCACCAGGAAAGATCATTTCAGGTTTTCTTTCCCTAATAAGATGTTAGACAGATTTGATGGGAACGAATATAATTACTTCGAAGATGGTTATGGTTGGTATGACAAATGGTCATTTGACACCACCATGGTC
The DNA here is from genome assembly GCA_008044935.1 of Gossypium turneri. Lineage (NCBI taxonomy): Eukaryota > Viridiplantae > Streptophyta > Magnoliopsida > Malvales > Malvaceae > Gossypium > Gossypium turneri. The sequence goes on along the minus strand of CP032576.1, from coordinate 47,112,762 downwards.
TATGACAATCCTGAGTAAAATGGAGGGGGTTCTTTTTACTTTCTCTATTGTTATTTTACATTTTTAGTTTATTTTTCTGATTTGAATAAAATGGTAGACTTAGATAAAATTTTCTTTGGTTCATTATATTAATTAAAACTCTCTCTAAGAGATTTGGACTTTAGCACAACCATCTATAACACCTCCAGTCTTTCTTGGTAGTTTAATTTAATGTAATTTTTTGAAAAATATTTTTCTAAGTAGCCCCAAGAATTTAAATTTTTTTTTTCAAATAAAGGATCAACTTTTAAACCAAGCACTAATTCCTTTGAGTTTTTTGTAGTTTACTTTCAATACAGAAGCTTAGGATCCAAAAAGGAGCTGCTATTGGGCTTAAGACGTTGCTAAGAAGGGAAATATTCAACCATTTTCCGCACAAACCTATAGCCCTTACCTTGCTCCACTGCCACTCCCAAGTAGCTCAATAGTGCATCTCACTTAACCCTTTAATGTCACAACCCTTAACTCCTTGAATCACCACCCTGAACACCTTCATTCGAAGTCACCAACTACCATACCTAAACTATCCTTAAAACTTCCACCCTCTTCAACTCTAAACCTTCCCATTGACTACTTAACCACCTGTCCGAAACTAAAACCACCATTAACATCTTTTCTAAGCCCGACGCCGAGAATCCTTTCATCTAGCACCATTTCATGAAGTGAATAGTTTGATATAATGGATATGCTGCAACACATGCAATTACAACAACAAGCTTACTGGAGATGCTCAAAAATGCAGAATGACTCAATTAGAGATACATTTAAAAAATATATATTTCATAACCCATTTGTTTTTGTGCTTGAATTTCCAATCTTTATATTCAAACCATGGACTCTAATGTCGAAGAAGGAACGAGGCGATCAGATTCTGAGGGGTCTGCAAATCAATAAAAAAGGGGGGATCTTTACTTTATGTTATTTTCTTTCCTAGGTTATGTTAGGGCTAGCTTCTATTAGGATTTTTTTTTTTTTTTGCATAATAAAACAAGATATGGAAATCATAAATAAAAATGAACAAGTTGCAAAGTACAAAGTGTGGCAATAGGTATATACATGTCTAGGATTGGATCTAGAGAGAGCTTGGTACTTAAGCAGTCAAATTAACACACCTCCTATTTTCTAGAATCTTACCTGGTGTATCGTATCTATTCACTTCTAACAATGAGGACATTATTCATCTCAAGTAGGGGGACTGAAAAATTGAAATTATTTCCTCCCAGAATAATTTTTTTAATTATGATTAGGTTATATTTTGTTCAAAAATAGGAAATTTTGTTAAGTATGCTAAACTTCAGTATGAATAAAGTTCTATTATTTCAATAATTGTTATGTTAGTTGAATTATGGAACAAATGTACTCTTAATAAAGTGTGTAAATCATACCATAAGACTTTTAGTTCCTTAGGAAAGCTAGGCATGCATGAAAGTTTAAGTCTCTAGAATTGACTTAGTAATTTCTTGAGGCAAAATTCTAGGAAGCATGGAATGTTGAAAATGATTTAGGCAACTTTTGTTTGGAACGTTTGAGCCTTTCAAGCCAACCTTGATGAAATTTTACCCCTTGAAACCCAACTTTGAGACTATATGGCCTAATTTTATTCGAACCTTTGCAATATTTAGCCATCACTTCTCTCAAAATTATCTTTAAATTGACCCAAACACTAGACTCGGTACTATTCAGAATATTCCTTGAAAATAAGTTTGGGGAGTTGAAAAGGAGTTTCAAATGCTCAAAAAATTGTAGTACATACAACAAAATGCTCGTGGAAAAAAAACAAAGGAAAATGAAAAAAAAAAAGAGAAGAGCATATGTACTTGAAAGAAAATAAATGTACAAAAGAGCATGTGAAAGAAAAATAAGTTGGTGTATTGAAGGTAAATATTCCGAAGGTCCAATTGAAGCTGAGTCCAGAGTTTTAAACCTATATTTATCTATCTTTTACCTACCCCTAGCCTAGCTGTAACACCCCATACCCGGCCTAGGAGTTATGGCCAAATCTGACGTGTCACATTGAAGTATTTTTCGAAAACCATGTTTTCATTGAAAAACCCTTCTTGAAATTTCAAACTTATACAAAACCTCAGTTTGCATTTGTTTATTTTAAATCGAGGTTTATTAAAGAAAATTTGTTGCCTTCAAAACCTTATTGTTGCGGAAGCTTAATTTAAACAAATGATTTATGAAAATGTGATATTTAAAACAATGAGTTGCGGAAACATAGCGTTTGAAAATAGTTATTGTTTTAAAAAACTGAGTTCTACTTCTAGCAAACAAGAATCATAATCAATAAAATCACGAAGTTAAAATCTAGAAATTTTAGAGGCCTTATTACAACCCAAATCAAAATCAAAGTGCTTCGGTAAATGAGCAAAACAGAATAAAACTTGTGCAGTTGTGTGGCCCTCTCTGAGTCCCTCGTAGCTCCGAGCAGTCAATGCTGGGGATTACTTGAAAGGTTAAAAACGGGGTGAGCTTACGAAAACTCAGTGTATAATCCCCTTATTAAAGAAATAGAATCAGTCTAGGCCTGAGCCCTTCAATAGTAACAATACAGTGTGGGCCTTAGACCAAAACAGTAACGGTGACAATTGGGCCTTAGCCCCATCAGCCTCGATTGGGCCTGAGCCCATATCAAATGGCACATATCACATATTTCTGGGCCTAAGCCCATCTCAAGATTAGAATCAGTATATGCAACGCATAAATACCCATACCAACCCTGCACTCCATCTTCTGTCCAACCCTACACTCCTGTGGGGATTAAATCGACCCACCCATCCCTACAATCCTCATGTAGCACCGGTTGCGGCACTAACCAAAATTGCAGCAGAGCTACCAGTTAACAGAATAGCTAAAAGCCATAAGCAGAAAGGCAGTAAGCCTTGAACAGAATGGCTACAAGCCATACACTTCCTCTGTCAATATTAACCCAACCCCATGCAGTATGTCATGTCATAAATCATACATGTATGCAGTATGTCATACTCAGTAACAGTCATATATATATCATAAAGCAAAACGGACACACATAACATAAGACCATAACAGTCAATTTTACCCATCGGGGGTATTTCAGTAATTTTACCGATCGGGGGTATTTCAGTAATTTTACCCATCGAGGGTATTTTAGTAATTTTACGTCCCAAGCCCATGGAAACACCCATGGAGGACTCAATAATCCAATGCCCAGTCTCGTGGGCTTGGTGTTCCTGCACGAGCGATCGCACGCTCATGTGGCCTCGATTGTCGTATTTTTGGCTTTTCGACATTTACCGATTCGCAGTAGAGAGGGTGTGATTACACACACTCTTCGGCTTTACGACAGTAATGATCTACGGTGTATAGTGACACACCTGTTTAAGCAACCGTTCCAAGTTTCTCAAGCGCCCAACCTACATTCATTTCACATACGGTCAGTTTTTCATACATTATTGTTCAAGACTCTTAATCCCCAAACAATAATCACTACCAACCTTGATTAAGTACCACGTGATCTACTCCTTTTAGATTGCTGACTAAGAACAATCGTATGTCTCTTGTCGATTTACTTAATCGATTAACAAAAGGACGGACCTCGACGGCTTCGTAACCCTTGCACCCCTTTACTTCTTGGGAACACCTAACCCATTAATCACCACAAGAAGAGGAAAGGATCACCATTCGGCCATTAAAGAACATGAAGGAAAGAAATATTCGGCTTTTATTGAAAAGATAGAAGGAAATAGATCGTACACATATCACAATAAGTGAGAATAAGAGAGGGAACTTTTGAATACCTATCGATTTGTCAGGATCTCTTGCAGATATCAACTCAATATACCACCGGCAGAGTATGGAAACAATCAGGATTTAGAGAGAAAATAAGCAGAGTATGCGACCAGCCCAAGGATTAGCAGAAGAAGAAACTCAGTTTAAACACAATAAATAAGTCAAAATCAGAAAAAAGATGATGGTATGGTAAGTTCGGCCAAAGAGAACTAATCAATGAAACCAAAGATGATAGCAGGACATTTGGCCAAGGCTAACTGAAATGGGAAGAGAAGGGAAAGGAAATGGAGAGAAAAAGATGAGTAGAGATTCAACTGACAGTGAAGTGATTGAAGAAAACAAAAGGGGTACTCGGATAATAGAGAAAAGAAACCAAATTGCCCAAAGTACCCGAATGGTAAAAGAAGGTTCGACTTTCACACTATAGACCACAAGAGCAACTCACGGTGCACCAAAAGCAAAGAAGAGAGTTCCTGAAAATGCAATATTTGGCCACTAAGCAAAAGAAAAGAATACCAGCACTCAGGAAATGACCAAAACCAAACACTCTATTTTTCCCTTAGCAAATTCGGCAACAACCTTCAACAACTCAAACTCCCCTTTTTCCTCCTAAAATCTCTCCTCCAATCCTCTCATTAATTTCCTCCATGATCAACTCCTTAAATCACAGAGTTCAAATCCAACACCAACTCCTGCCTCCTCATGAGCAAAACAAATAATCCCATTTGCATGCAGTGAGACTTGAACCTCTGACCTCACAATACAAAACATACCACCTTGCCACTACACCACAGACTCTTTTTGTGACATAAATCTACCACATTTATTTATAAGGCCTACAGTCCAGAGTCAAGGTTTACTTAAGAGGAAAAACTAATTTGAACGATATGCATATTTAAGTAGCATAAATCTCAAAATTCTTGTTCTTGAGCATAAGTATACTAATTCATGATTTTGGGAAGAATGTTGTTCTGACGTATCTTTCAAAGGTGCTTCTGAGAAATTCTTTTCAATTTTTGAATTACTCTATACGAGCAAAGAATTAAGTTTAGGGGTGTGGAAGCACGAAAATATACACACTTTTTCATGTCTTTTTAACTCAAATTCATGCAATTTCGTAGTTATTCTTGTCGAAAAATATATAATAATTATAAAATAATTAAATCATACTTAAATTATCAAAATGTTGAATTTTAATTAATTTTATAATAAATTTTGATTAATTTTGATCATTTTCGACAAATTCGCACAAAGGGCGAACATTGGCTCAGCAGACACTGCTAGAAGCACAAATCTGAGAAACGATTTTTAGAGCATCGAGGAAAATTAATTTTTCAACCTAATATAGTCCAAATTATGAATATTAATTCATAAGATAATTAATTTTAATTTTAATCCAATTTATTTTGGTTTAAATAATTATTATTTAATTATGAAAGGAGGCCCAATTGTGCTAAACCGAGAATACCGATCCAACCGAGAAATAGGTTGCCCAAAACCGTCTCACATAGTGACCCAATAAGATTATTTAGCTAATTATTTGGATTGCAAAACAGCCCTTAAAGTCTCCTTGAATTTGCTTTCAAGCCCCTCCACTTATTAAGTTTTTCTAGATTTGCCCCAATCTAAATTTAGCAAGTTTGAAAGCTTCAAACTTGCCACATGTGTGGCCGGCCATGGGGGGACTCAATGGCTGCTGAATTTTGCTATTTTTAGCATCCTACACAACCTGTAAATACCCCCTTGGCTACTCATTTCAAATACATCTCAAAAACTCTCATCCTTTCACTTCTCTCTCACTTTCTCTCTTCAATCCCCTTCCGTTGTTCTTCATTTTCTTCCCCATTCCCTTGTCAATTTCACCTCTTGAAAAAGATTCCTTAAACCACCCTTTGGAGTAGCATTCAAGTGTTCGTGGAAGTCTCTGTTCAACAAGAACAAGCGGAGAATGAGGAGCAGAGAAAACTAGTCAAGCCTCGGAGAAAACTAGTGAAGCCTCAGAGAAACACCGAATTTTATTCTTGTTCCTTATCCTTTTAATTTTATTGTTGTTGTTATTAACATGCCTATGAATAATTGTGATGTTGATATGTTTAATTTAATTAATATGACTTAAGTTTAATTCTTCTTAGGTTGATTATATTTTGTCCACTTAATTTATTAAAATTGTGTTTGTGTTGTTATAGGTCTTGGTAAAATGTTTAATTAAGTAAAACCATGACTAAGTTATTCTTGCAATACAATTGTAAGGTAGCTAATAAATTAATTATTTAAACGGATTGAAATTGTAATTAATTGATACAATACTTAATCAGTGCATGTTTAATCATCTAAGGTAGCTGAGGGTTAAATTAGCAATGGTATCTAACGATACGTTAGCCTTGCATAACTTGCAAGATTATTGTGATTAAACTGTTTCAAGGTAGGAATACATTGTTACCTCACGTAATCTTTATGTGCTTATGAGATTGAATTAATTGTTTGAATTGGCATAGAGATATGTACAAGATATTCTTTTAATTTCATAAATATGTATGTGCATTAACACATTTTCTTATTAAAATTTGTTTAATCAGTTGAATTGACATAGAGATATAGTTAAGAGATAAATGGATTTTGGTAGGTGAGTATGTTCATAAGTTAGCAAATTACCAAGTTGTCGTGAATTTATTCGTAACAACATGAACATGAGTGTAGTAATTCTAAGTTAAGAAATGTAATTAACCTAGCACAATTATGTTATCATGACTAGCATTGGAACTTTTATTTTCTTTTTTTTTTATTTTTCCTAGTTAAAATCTTACTTTTTGATCACCTCTTCAAATCAAAATATTTGTTTTCACCAAAGTGTTTTTAATTGCATTCATAAATAATTCTTTTCACAGTCCCTGTGCGTACGATAACTTGACATTTACTTGTCAATTTATTTCTTGTTGCGGTTGTGTACACTTGCACATTTCTGTCTTTCCAAGAGCAACGATCATACAGAAGGTAACAGTGCAAGGTACCATATTTGTTAGAGTATGCCCAAAGACCAATCATGAGATGATTGTAATAACATACTTATTTTACCTCGTTTGTTAAGATAAGGCATAGCCATTATTATTTCAATTTATTTTTTGTGTATATAAATAAACTATTTTATAATAATGTCCTGAGAATAATATGATTATTCTTAAAAAGTCTTTAGTTAAGTATTATTGTGGGTTTAGACAACAATAATGCATTAAGACTAACGTGTACTTGATTGATGACAAAGTGTTGTTATTAACATGAGATGTCAAAATCAATACCAGAGTATGTGTGTTAGAGAATAACATATTGGACTGACCCGCTTTGAGTATATTTCTTGGATTATAATTTAATAGTCACAACATTACTCATAGTGATTACTATGTATACGATCCTCAAACTTGAGATCATCATATCCCAACATCGTGAGTCGTATATTTTGGTACAGTCAAACATCTACCATAATTGGTTGTCCTATAAAAACTGATGTTGGATATCCCACAATCTATGTAGTGGGATATGGTTGATTAATATAGAATTTGTCCCTCATAAACAATGGAAGCAATATCCTAGACCACTTGATTGAGTGATACTAGAAATGCATGGCCATGCTTGAATAAATTGATATGAGATATACTTATTTGTTTTTCATAGTCTACTCAGGATATCAAGAAACATTAGATGGACTATGCAAGTGTGACTATTCCATGACTTTGTGTCCATTCTAGATATAAAGGAAAAAAAAAGATTTAATACAAGAAGGGTTAATCACAAAGAGGTTATGTCGAATCATGACATCTTGTAACTTAGGTAGGAATGATGCATTGCTAGATTCCACTCATTGCTTGTAATAATAGAATCATTCTAGTATTACTGCTAACGTTACAAGAACCTACAGGGTCACACCCTATGGTTGAAACGAATGAAATCCAAACATAATTGATATTGTGTTTAACTGTCAACATGAATTAAATTGATTATAGAATTAATTTAATTGGGTTGTTATATATCGAACGAATTATATGTGCAAGTATGTTGCACACATAATGAAAATATGGTTAAATTAATATATAAATTTTATTCTTATAAAATTTAACTAATAATTTACCAAAATTCTTGTTATAATTATTGTAATTATAATTTAGGATTGAACATTATTATAATTACTATAATTGTAATTTTTTTTATCAAGCATTATTATAATTATGGTAATTATAATATTTGGTTAATTATTATGACTTGATTCATATCAAAATATTAATGATTCCCGAATTAGAAAATATAGGGGTTTTGAGAAAAACCTAATATACTTGATATAAGGGATGTGTGAGGTCTAGCAGCCGTTAAGCAATTTTTCTCTGAAAAAGTTTTGGAGAGTGCCTTCCATTCATTGTCACACTCGGTGGATTATGTAAAGGCCGAAACCTTTTCGTAGTGGCTTGGTATCGACATACAATTGTGTAGTCTATTTTTTCAAATTTTCAAACGATTAAAGGTAATCGTTCATACCCTTTTCACCCCGATTCGTTCCTTGCACATGGATCCCTGGATGTGATTATCGGATTTAATTTTTTACTGCACCATGGAGTGTACCGGTGATCCGATATAAAGGCCTATAGACACAGGCAAGGTAACTTAAGGTTTTTGCTCTCAAAAGAGGCAGGCCACTTAAGAACTCTTCTGAGCAGTAGGTTAAGTATGATTTTGTTGAGGCATGGCTGACAGGAAAAGTAGATTCTTAGTAATCCTGACCTTCCCACTCAACATCACATAACCCTTATCTTTGTCGTAGTAGCTTTGTCACAGAAGTCTTATTTGTTTATTTATTCATTACATATTATTCATGTAGTTATTCTCATAATTGCCATTACCTTTCTACTCTTGTTTTGCCATAACATTTCCAAGTATTCATTAATTCCACATATTGCATACATCATTATTCCTATTAGTTGCCACTACAAACATACCATAGCTTTACCATGGCATTAATCGCATTTTAGTATAATAACTTGACCACTTTAGTGCCTCAATCTGATCCTCGTGGGAATGATTCTCACTCATCACTTTATTACTTGATCTAACATGTATACTTGCACAATTCGCATATCATATTCACACGCGACAGAACACTCGGTTATAAAAATTTATAAATGAGGCTAACCATTTTAATCTGTGAAAGGTATTCTTTGTGATAAGTACAGGATGAAAGAGTAGGTTCAAAGAGTAGGATAAATGAAGATAAGTAGAATGGCATGACGGGTGCTAGACAAATAGTAACAGAAACAGAACTGAAGGAGCATCCACGTGTAATATAACAGAGCTACTGGATGAATCCGGCAGTAAGACTTAATAATTTTAGAATTGAGATAAACTTTATGTATAATATTGTATTATTATAAGTAGTGTAGGATTTAATTTTTTTAAACTAATTTAAAGTGTACACTGACACTTTGAAAATTTAGAAGACGGGTCAAAATAGAGTCAATATCGCAACTTGGAACCTCCATGTCGCAGCACCAAAACCAAATCTAAGAGATCGAGAAAATTAGCTCGATGTCGTGACACATCACCTCTGTGTTGCAACAAAGAAATCAGTATACCCCAAGGCTCAAAAATTTCAAACTGTGTCATGACATCGGAACCCAATGTTGCGACATCGGTATCCAACCAGGTATGACACAACATGAAACCCCTGTGTCGTGACATCGCTGCAATTTTATGCAAGGTCTGTAACACCCCTAACCCGCATCCGTCACCAGAATAGGGTTACAGAACATTACTAAAAAAATTTAACTAAAAACATTTTATTACAATTATTTATAAAACACATCATATCCCATTCAAACACATGCATAACGTCCCTTTTTTGAGCCCATGAGGCATTAAAAATACTTTAGAAACGATTTGGGACTAAATCGAAAACATTTAAAACTTCGTGGCAAAAGATAGAAAAATTCATACTATAGGGTTACACGGTTGTGTGAGAAAAATTCATACTACAGGGTTCACACGGTCTGTGGCTAGGCCATGGCCATGTGGCTCACACGGCTGAGACACACGCCCATGTCTCAGACCGTGTGGCATTTCAAGTAGGGACACACGACCATGTCCCAGCCTGTGTCTGTGCTCGTGTTACTCTCTGACTTGGTTCACACGGCTAAGTCACACGCCCGTGTGCTAGGCCGTGTAACTCTCGAAAAGCAACCTATAAAAACCTATAGGGGACACATGGCTGAGACACACTCCTGTGTCTTAGGCCGTGTGGACGAAAAATAGGTTATTTTCAAGTCATTTTCCTCACCCAAAACTTGGTTACTTATACAAGCCAAATATACCTATTTTCATGCATCCAAATTGTACCTAACACATGCATATTCAAGCTAGATCATCATAGTATTTAATCATACAACCACCTAAAGGCACCTCAATCACAATAATCAAACTTGATTATACATTTGCTAAATTTACCCATAAATCAACCAACCATTGGAACTACTTCTATGCCAACATTTACCACAATGTTCACATACCAATCATGCTCAAATATAAAAATTTGATCATTCAAAAACTATCATCACTAAGGCCCCGTTCTTCTGCACGTTTGAAAAGGACTTTTTCACTAAAAAGTCCTTTTCTCTTAAAAGGAGCCAAGAACAGCCTCCGTTTCTCTTAAAATTTCTCCATCAGAAAAGTGCTTCTCTCTAGATGGAGAAGCTAAAAATTTCTCCTTTTTCTTCAGCTTGAAGTGCTTTTGGATGATAATTGACCAAATTATCCTGCCTTCTCTCCCACACGTTCTTTCCCCTCTGCTGGTTCCCCACACGTTCTTTCCCCTCTGCTAGTTCTTTGGAGATGTATACTCAATTTTTTCCCCATTTTCGGCTTTTAAAGCTCTTTCCCATTCTTTGTTCCTCTTCAGCAGGTGAGAGTTTCTTTTCTTCTTCTTCTGTTTAATTAGTTCCTCTTTTGTTTAATATTTTCTTATGCTGGAATTTGATTGCCATCTTATTTTCTTTCGCTGGAATTTGATTGCCATCTTATGCTTCATTGTTATAAAATACTCTTAGGGATGATACCTAGGTTGGACATAAATTGCTTCAAACATAAATCCTCTTCTGTTTGTTGAACTTCCCAAATCAATTCCATTTCTTGCTTCTTCTTTTTTCTTAAGAAATGTGGGATTGTTTGTTACTAAAAATTTTCCAGGGTATAGCTTGAATTGTACAACCTGGCACCCAATTGCCTATATATTAAGCTGTTTGCCTCCACCTACTTCAACAAGTTGAATTTACTTTGCAGTGGAAGGCAAAGGAATCTCGGTGGATCCGGTACTTGTGATTTTCCTGCTGTATTCAACTTTGGGGATTCCAATTCTGATACGGGTGGAAAGTCTGCTGCTTTCCACCGAATTCCTTTGTCTAATGGCAATACTTTCTTCCAAAAGCCATCTGGGAGATATTGCAATGGAGTACTTATTATTGATTTTATTGGTCAGTCTTTTTACTCTTTCTGATATTCATGAAAATTTCTGATCTTTTTAGATGCATCCGTACGAAAGACTTATCTGTTCGCCACAGGTTATGGTTTTCTTTTAATTCACTGGTTTTTTATATCTATCAGCTAAATGTTAGAATTTGAGGCTTTCCATCGATTTAAAAGTCTAAACTTGGGTTTTTTATTGTGATTTTCTGTTTTAGGGATTAAGATGGAATTTGCCTCTATACTATCAGTCAATGTTGAATGTTGCTGTCATATAATAATTTCATTGAAGTTTTTCACTGTGCTTAATTCTTGAACATAGATACCAGAATTGACAAAAATCTATTATTTGTGTTGAATTATAAGCAACAGATATTGATGAATATTATCAACTTGTATTGCAGTGGAAGATCAACTCATGTATTTATACAAAGACTATAGACTGTTAACTTCCTTAACCAACTAACTGCTAACTAACTGCTGGCTTAACAGCTTAACGACTAACCAACTTTCTTTTATTACTCTAACAATTTGAACTTAATAAACTATTCAATGAGCTAATTCTGAAACACAGTGGCAAAACTCAATTTTGAGTGAAAATATAGTGATAAATTTCATGTTAATCCTGTTTTATAAGTGATCTGCTGACTGCTGTGTAGTTTACAATCTCTACTTTATAAGATTGATCTTGACTACCTTGTTTCTAAGAGATTCTCTTGCGTTTCGAGATGAATCACCTATTAAGGTTCCATTTATTCAAGTTTTCAGACTGAAACTGAATGTAAAGTTTTCAGACTGAAACTGAATGTACACTCTATTTCTCTCTTCTACTAAACTCGGTTATTGTACCTTGCAGCTGAGAAACTGGGACTGCTACATTTGATTGCGAATCTGGACTCAATTGGTACAAATTTTCGACATGGAGCTAATTTTGCTACGGGAGGGTCTACAATTCAACTTGATGCTAGAATGTTTAAGATAGGGTATAGCCCCATCTCTCTTGACATACAACTATCACAGTTTGAACAGTTCAAAGAGCGAATGAATGAGCTATATAAAGAAGGTAATTCAAAAATTAAGGGCAAAAGTACTGTAAATTCTAAACTATTAATAATACTCAAAACATTTTGGCACAGATTTTTTTTTTCAGGTGTGAATTCAAACATTAAAAGCAAGCTTCCAAGACCAGAGGACTTCTCACAAGCACTTTACACATTTGATATTGGGCAAAATGATCTTGATTGTGCATTCAAGTCAATGACAGAGAAATAGGCTATAGAATCAGTTCCAGGAATTATTAACTAGTTTGCTCAAGCTGTTAAGGTAACTAAGATGTTATGCTTACACAATATATCAGTCTTCGGTTTCTTAGATTAGGAGATTGTTTTGGAAAATACCGTATCTATGATTTTTGCACATGATACTCCATGCTTGAAGTTTACTTTAAGCATAAATGAACGGTCTAATACTAAGTATTAACTTTCTTCATGTGGTTCCTTTTGTTGGTTCTGATTGTTAGCACAAATCAATAAATGGTGCTACTGTAAGTAGCATTTTGATGCTTTGAAATATTAGACATCCAAGCGGAAAGGAAATATATTGGCACCAGATATCCTTTTACATTTATTGTTTCCCTAGGAAGAACTGGAAATGGCTTTGCTTATTTGTATATTATTGCATTTCCATGATAAGACTGGAACAAGGGGAAAACTCTTGAGAACTGATATCACAACAACTTCAGGATCTTATTAGCCAAAACTAAGGACCAGTGTTTTCTTTCCCTGCAGCAACACTCATAGTTTACCAGCAACAACTCCATGCAACAACCCTTCAGCTTATATAAGTTGGGATGGCATTCATTATTCCCATGCTGCAAATTTGTGGGTAGCTAACAAGGTTCTTGATGGATTGGTTTCAGACCCTCCAACTCCCATTACTGAAGCATGCCACAGGTCTCTTAATTTGTAATTTGTAAGCCCAATGCAGCAGTTTAGGTCTCAATAACCTGCCACATTGAAGTTACCAACTGTTGAATGATGGCCAACTATTTATACACTTTCTATACTTTATTTACAAAAATAGCAGTATGTTACTCCTCGGTAGACACTTTAGTTCCATTCTTCTTCATCTTAAAATAGTATGCAATGTTAATGATGTGGACTGTCCACTAATTTGGCATATTGCTTTGTTCCTGAGACCCGTTATTTAAATGATTGGAATTGAAGAATTCATCCTAACAATCTTCTTTCCATGAAATATTCTTTTTTGCGTTCTTCATCAGACAGTCTCGACTTTCATTTTCATATGCTTATCAAATATAAGTATTGTATTAACCAAATCATTTATTGAATATAACCAAATCATTTTCATATGCTTATCAAATATAGCATTTAGTTTAATGAATTCACTTTAAATTGTAAATGCTATTGACAAATTTTTATTATTTATATTTGGTATATAAATATTATCCCTTTTTAAAACTTTAATCCAAATATATGTAATATTTTAATTCGTTAGGTTTATGTTTTCTATGTTATGTTAGTATATAATATGAGTTATATATTCAAATACATTTTAAAATAAAATAATACAAATGTGTTAAAAGCATTAATTAAAAATAAAAATAATTTTTATAATAATACAATTGTGTAAATATCTAATTACAAATATTTAATTTTTATATTTAAATATTTAAATATAGTTTATATATTCTAATTAAATTTTATAAATAATTAATATTAATTACTTAGAAATATTTAAAATTAATATTATATATTAAAATATTAACAATAAGTTATAATAAATTATTTTTTTATATTTTTGCTAAAATATAATAATATTAACTAATTTGAACATTATTTAAATACATATTTACTACTTCATAATCTCATGTCTAAAATGGACATTTTATTCTTCAAAAGCACTTTTTGACAGCAATGCCAAACACTCAAATTTCTCAAAAGCACTTCTCCAAAGCACTTCTCAAAAGCACTTCTCAAAAGCACTTCTCAAAAGCACTTCTCAAAAGCAATAAAGAACTGGCCCTAAACCTTAGTAAACTTGGCCATATGCCAACCACATCCAAACTTACCAAATTAGCCATTTATCTACTCAACACTCACTACCTAATTCCATAAACCATACCTCAATGACAACCTTTAAGCATATCAAAACAACATTTCATAGCATGCATTTAACTTACCATTCCATCATTCTCCATTTAAGCACCAAAATGTCAACACTTATAACATCACATTTACATGCCAACATAACAACCTTTTCATTAATCAAAGTCCCAAATTTACAAGTCATATATATAATGACCATTTAATCAAAAACAAAACACCTATACATGCCATTATAACCATGACTCAAAATCATCAAAATCTACCGATATAGCCAATGGATAATGTGATGGATCTCTGACTAGCTTCCAACCAAATTCGAGCTTTCAATAATCTGTAAAGTAAAAGAGAAACTACGTAAGCAATGAATGCTTAGTAAGCTCGTGTAAACTTTAAGCATAATATTCCATTTCAATAATAAACTTTATAGAATAAACATAAATCTATACCAATACTATAACATTCATAAATCGATATGATCATCAACTCATAAATGAGTAAGTTTATTAATGTCCCATATTTATTGACCATTCATAACATGATAGGATTTCATGAGACATAATATATATAATCATCAACCTTTTATAAGATTATATATCTTTCTATTTACTTACTTTCCATTCCGTCCCCAATGCTTTCCATAAGCCTAAATAACATTATTAACTCTCAATTCAGTGTATTTATCCATAACATAGGTGTATTCATTCAAAGCATAAGCAATTTGCTCACATATAATACATCCCAATTACATACTTACCGTTCCATTCCCTTTTCTTACCTGTTTCGTATGCATAGTACAAGCATAATCATAAACATCAATCATATCCACAAGCTTGGCATAAGCCCCAGCACATCAACAATACATGTTGGTTTATTTAAACATAATTCATATTAATTTGACATCGATAAACATTGTACTTTAGTATGATTCAATTGGATTTATCATTCATCACAACATATCATGTTTTTTTCCATGTATCGCCATTCCATTGAGTTTTATATAAACATGTCTTAGTTCTTATTGAACACTTACCATTTCATTTGCATACACATAAGACATAAATATAACATTAACCATAGCCAGAAGCTAATGATTAAACACATAACTTAGCAATATCATCACATGGTAAGATATGGTACATAAAATAACATCATTTATATCATACGTTTCATAAACATGAATATTCATACTTTGATCATTGGTACATCATACCTTTCCTTATTTTTCATAGTGAAGTCGATTGGAATCCTTATCGAAGCTCAGACAAAGTGTGCTAAATGATGGTTGTAACCATACCTTTTCATATTCAATGGTCGAAACCATCCATTTTCATTAATTGATGGTCGTCACCATCCCTTTTCATAGTCGATGGTTAAAGCTATCCCTTTTTATATTCGATAGCCGAAGCTATCCCTTTTCATATTTGATGGTCATCACCAACCCTTTTCATAGTTGATGGTCATCACCATCCCTTTTCATAATTGATAGCCGAAGCTATCCCTTTTCATATTCGATAGCTGAAGCTATCTCTTTTCATATTCGATGACCGCCGATATGCCGTTTGATTTTTTCACCAGGACATAATTTGATATTATAAAATGATAGCATTTAAAACATAATTTACAATACTATTTAAATGTACGGACTTACCTGGCTAAATTGCATAAATGTCAGAGTCATTTTGGTAATTTTTCATTCTCCTCAATTTTCCATCCGATCTTAATCTAAATTAATAATTTCATTCAACCTAATAATTTAGACAGTAAAACAATGTATTTTATGAAATTTAGTTATTTTTTACATTTTTACAAAATAGCCCCTAAAGTTGTACTTTTATTCAATTTAGTCCCTGAGCCTAAAACATGCAAATTAACCATTTTTACCCAAAATTGAGCCAAGCCAAATACTTGTGGCATCCAATACAGTCCATTTATGCAACAATTTCACAACAAATCCTTGTATTTTTATTATTTTAATAATTTAGTCCCTAATCGATAAATTCAACAAAAATCACTTAACAAAATAATTTTAAATACCAACTAATATTTCAAATTCATCATTTAATATCAAATCACTAGATTCATCAATAGCAACATTTAAAATCTTTAACAGTTTCAAAATTGAAGGTATTGGCTAACTACCTAGTTGCAATGATCTCAAAAACATAAAAATCATTAAAAACGGCTACAAAATGGACTTACATGCACAAAACAAAAAATGGCCAAACCTTACTTCACTATCTCCATGGCTTTCGGTTGAAACAAAGAAAGCTTAATGTTGAAGATGGCCACTTTTGAATTATTCTTACTTTATTAATAATAATAAATTAACTTATAAAACAAATAAAATTAAAAGATGTTAAAGCATCTAATCGTCCCACTATCTTAGGTATGGGTAAATTACCCATTAAGGTCATCCAACTATAATTCTTTAAGCAATTAACACCTTTAAACAAATAGCGATTTACTTTTTCAACTTTTACGATTTAGTCCTTTTTACTTCATTAACTATCGAGACGTTAAAAGTTTTTAACGAAATCTTAATACCACCTTAATGAAATTCTGTAAATATTTATAAAAATATTTATAGCTCGGTTTATAGAAACGAGGTCCTGATACCTTATTTTCTAAAACCACTTGACCTTAGGGTCATACCATTCGGAATTAATGAATCGCTTAAATAACATAAATTATCAAATAAAAAACCTTTTAAAAATCATGTTTGACTCGTAAATATTAAATAATGATATTTACGAACTTACTCGTCGAATTTGTGGCCCCAAAACCACTGTTTCTGACACCCTTGAAAAACGGGTCATTACAAGGTCAACTCGATCCGTTGCACAACTCGTCGACTTTAAATTTATTTTAACCCAGTTTTAACTTTAAAATACCCACATTTTAAAACTAAAAAAAACCTTTATTGACTTTAAACTCTTTTTAAACCTCAAATTCTCTCAAAATTCCTTAAACCCTAACAATCTCCCTTTTTTCTTTTCCTTTTATCTTGTTGCAATATCTTTTATGCTCTTTGTTTTTCGGTGCAAGTTGAAATATCAAGCATTCACAAGGGAATTTAAAACAATCTTTTGAGAGAAACAACAAGATTTCAAGTAAAGTTTAAGGGTTCCACTAAAGACTCTTACTATTCTATTACTTTTAAATACATTGCTTGATATCTTGTTAGTTCGTTTAGTTAGGATTATATTGAAAATTTCTCCTAAGAAGACTAGAAAAGCTAATGTGCAAGAAACATCAGTGATTTTGGATCCCCAAAAATTTTAAAATCCAAATGCCAAAAAATACTTTCTCAAATTGGAAGGCAAAACATTTATTAAAAAAATAGGATTTGAACCATTAATGGTTTTATGTAAACAAAGTTGGGAGTTAGTCTAATATCATCGATGGGAGCGCTTTTGTGTCACCCCCAAACAAAATGATATTATTCCTATAGTCCAAGAGTTTTACGCCTCCTTCAGGGATCAGGAGATGAGGAGACCGTACGATGCAATTTGGGAAACTATAACGGTAAGAGGTAAGGAAGTGCGTGTTACTCCTCGAGAAATCTGTGAGTTTTACAACGTCCCATACTTTGAAAACATTTTTCTTGATAATACAAATTTAGACACATTTAGGGACATAGATATGGATGACGTTGTAAAATATTTAACTGAAAGGAAGGGTATATGGAACCATCGAG
The DNA here is from genome assembly GCA_008044935.1 of Gossypium turneri. NCBI lineage: Eukaryota > Viridiplantae > Streptophyta > Magnoliopsida > Malvales > Malvaceae > Gossypium > Gossypium turneri. The sequence goes on along the minus strand of CP032576.1, from coordinate 47,094,636 downwards.
CAGATATAGAACTACCTACAAATTTCAATCAAACAATTATGTTCCTAATCATAAAAATGTGGATGTAGCTCTTTTGCACTCGTATTACACCTACTTTAAATGCATCTAGAAATCAATACTTTTCAAGCTATTTGTAGTACGGTGTCTTGCAAAAAAATTAGATGTGCCGGGAGATGGATCTGTAGTAGCATGGAGCGATGTATCAATGGCCAGACGGTCGAAGTTTTCTTCCCCCACCTTGTGACGGCACTATGCATGAAGGCTAGATTTCTAATAGAAGAAAATGAGAAATTTATGAAGCTGAAAAAAAAACCTGATTGGAGATTCTATATACACCCAATATGTCAAGCTTCATAGAAAGCAAATCATAGAATAGAACCAACAAAGAAAATAAAAGATGAACGACCCCGCATCACTAAAAAAGAAACCAACATCAAAAGCTCGAAAAGGAATGGATAGAGAAACTTCAAAAATAGAATGGTTGATCAAATGGATGCAAGAATCAAGGCCTGTCATTAAAGAGTTGGCACGACAAAACAACATCAAAGAACCAAATTATATGCCAAACATGTATACGTCCGGATCATTACATACTAGATTCGAGGAGCAAAAAAGTGAAGACAAGGAAGGGAGCAAGGATAAAGAAGACGAGGAAGAAAAGACCACACAACAAGAATTCCAATAGGAGAATAAGGACTACGAGGCGGCATTCCAGTCGTAGTACCTTACACAGAAAGGGCCTATCATCTGTTGCCCAACTCGACACATACATTTGTAGGGCGGGGTTCCTCTCGAGAACACGTCTTGGGGAAAGGAAAGGCTCCAATAGAGATGGGTCAAATACCCTATTTTGATAACTCTAATAATGAATGAACTTTTAATTTTTTTTTAATTTGGGATTTTAATTTATTTTGGATCGTTTTTATTTTATTCCTTTAAGAGTAGGATCAACATTAGAACTATATATATTTTGTTTTCAAATTTTCTATGTAGGAACCCTACATAAAAGAAGCATAACAATTTCGAACCTAAAATAAACAAGGAAGAAAACACCCACCACTAAACCATAGCAATGTCACGATCAATCAAGTAACTTCTTTCCTTATCTATTCAGGGCTACACATTAGGGACAATGTGTTATCTAAAGTGTGGGGGCGTAACATAGGAATTTTTTAAAAAATTTTATACTTTCTTTTAATTTTTATTGTCAAAGTGTGCTTGAGTTTGTAGAAATACAAGTGATCGGTTAAAAATGTAACATCCCACACAGCGGAATCTCAGTATATGGATACCATTCGAAAGAATAAGACGGGTAGAATGAGTCTAGAAGCAAATACAGCTAAAACTAGTCTAAAAGATAAGAACCATGTGGGTACGCTTGTGACGCCTTGATGTTAGCGGACATTGGGTGGCACATGGCAATTAAGATTCATGTCTAATTAAGAAGGATTTGCCCCAAAATCCTTCGATTGGCATAAATAGGATAGGCGGAATATGTTATAAGGAACAAAGAAATAAATCGTGTGCTGAAAAGTCTATGTCAGCAATAAGTGCACTTAGTAACAATGGCCTTGAGCCAGTTAAGTTGGTTAAAAGCTTAAATGAATATGAACTAAAATACTTAAGAACCAAAGGAAAGAACTTGATTAGTATTCTTGGAATTGGTAAGATTTGGATAAGACCACCAATTGATTGATGTGACGTGTGCCTAGTTCCAATATAAACTTAGGGTTAAGTTAGGGGCATGAGATAGGTTAAGAAGAAATATCTTTTCTCTCCTCCTCTCATTGATGGAGTAAGGCTACGAGGAGATGAATGAACTCTGAAAAAGATCTAAGGCCGACAATTAGGCAAGTTAGAGGTAGGGTAATGTCGGGTGTGTGGGCGAGCCCTAAGTAATAAGATGTTATTTGCCCCACTAATGCTCTTAAAGTATACGCTGATGCATGATTGATATAGGAAAGATGTAACACCCTATGCCTGGCCCGGTCACCGAGCCCAAATATCAAGATGTCATACCACCGTCTCCCATCATATACAGTACAAATGAGCTCATTATTAAATAAATGTCTTCCATTTTAGCATTTACACGAGTTTTAAGTTAAGCATACTCTTAATTATCATTAAGACTTACTACACGCACTTTAATTGATCATATAATAACAGTTGTACATACATGAGGGCCACTTAGCAAAATTTCAAAATTAACTACGTAAGTATTGATACTAGAACATGGGTATCGATATTTTCCTTACACGGTACCCATACCGATTGAAAAATCAATACCAAAATTGCATTTTGTTTCTCACCTAAAATTAAAACACCAGAATTTATCGGTACCTTTCAATAAGTATCAGTAATTTTACCCCGAGTACCAATACTCGTGATATGGTATTGATACCAAATTACAATTCTGACTTCCTGCACATTTGAAAATCATAGAGGTGTCATTTTTAAAACTCAAATATCGATACCTCTGCTTCAGACAATAAAAATTCAGCATATATAAGCATACAAACCATTCCAACATGAGTCTATTCAACACTCATCTTTTACCATATCAAATAAATGTCAAAAAGACCGTAATAACAGTTTTAAAAATCGAAAAAAAGTCCAAGCAATTATCAACATATCATGATTCAAATATTTCAATCTTAAGAACAAATAAGCTATGGAAACATCCAAAATATCATGGTAAATACCAACAAAAAGTCTACCACATTGCCTTTATTTTCCCAAAACATAAACGGATAATAAATCACCTACAAAGCATTACTAGATTCTAGCTTGGAACAATCCGTTGAAACCACACCGCTCACACCAATATGCTACTAGTCTGTAATGGTTTAAAAGGAGTGGGTGAGCTTAACAAGCTCGGCGAATACCCAGAATAACTACTACGCAAACAAGTCATCATGCATTGATGAAACATCTATATAGCATAACTACAACAGTACCAACTTTAATATCTTAATATACTTACTCATACATTGTTTAATGGCTCATTGACTTAGTAATCAGATTTAAAGATAATTTGGCACTTGAGCTATGAAACATAGAAGTGAGCTCTATCACCACACATCAGATACACGGATCTCCAACACCAAATGACTCATAGAGTCAAACATATCCCAAAAAGTGAAGTATAAAGCTAACAATCTCCACCACACCTAACATGTCCCGTTGAATGGATCTTAGCTCACATTCTCTCCAACCTGTCCTAGGCTTTCAATGCCTAAAAACACAATACATATAGGTGAGTACTCACAATCCTATGGCATACCAACTATATCCAATGGTCTCAAAGATCACAAGGCCAAAATATCTGTTATTGACACACATTTACTTACCGTTCACTATAGCTATTCACTGCAAATATCACATTATAAACACAATATTATCTATGCCATTTAGCATGTATAACATGCCTACATTTACACTTTAACAACAGTAATCATGAACACATAACACTTGTTATAGCGTCTCATCTCATTTCACATTTTCACAATCACACTAGAACATATTTTATAACAGCCCATTTTTTAGTAATGTCAGAATAGTGGTTTTGGGGCCTCAAATTCAATGTGTGAGTTCGTAAATATTATTATTTAATATTTACGAATATTAAATGGTGTAATAATAAAATTTAATTTAATGACTTTTGGTTAAATGGAAGAACAATTAGGTTCAAGTGGTTGGACCCATTTAGAAAATGAGGTATTAGGACCTCGTTTCTATAAAATGAGATATTTACGGAGTGTTACTAAGGTTGTATTAAAGTTTCGTTTATAAATTTTATGTTTAGATAGTTAATTAATTAAAAAAGACTAAATTGTAAATGATGTAAAATTTGATTACTATTAGATTGGAATGATTAAATGGCTTAATGAATGAAAGTAAATAGACTTGAATGGTAAATATACCTTTTTTAAAAGTTTTTGGACGGTTAGTGGGGTTATTTAGTTAAAAATAATAATGTTTTTTAAATTATAATACATTATATTATATGTTATATGTTAATTAAATAACTAAAAAAAAAAAAAAAAGAAAGATGATTCATTTATCTTCTTCATCACTTAGCTAAAACAAAAAGGGGGAGAAGAAACCTAGCCCACGTCTAGCTTCAAGAAGCAATTGGTAAGTCGTTTTTGATCGGTTTCTTGTAATTTTTATGTTTTTGAGATCGTTGCAACTAGGAGCTCGTGCCTTTGTTTTTAAAATTGTTAAAGATTTTGAATGTTTCCATTGATTAATATTTGTGATTTTAGATGCTAAATGATGAATTTTAGGTATTAAGTGTTATTTATAAGTATTTTGTTAAGAATTTTGATGAATTTAACGATTAAGGATAAAATTGTTGAAATAGTAAAAATACAATGACTTGATGTGAAATTTTTACAAATATGGGTTGTAATCGAAGCTATGAACATTCGATTGGCATGGGTTTTCAATAAAATTGGTTTATTTGCATGATTAGGACATAGGGACTAAATTGAATAAAAATGAAAAGTTTAGAGTAATTTTGTAAAAATGTCAAAAATACTAAATTACATTAAATGAATCAGTTTTACTATCTAAATTAATGAATTGAATGAAATTGTTAATTTAGAACAAGAACGAGTGGAAAAATCAAGGAGAAGAGAAAATTATCAAATAGCCCCTGTACTTAGTCATTTCTGCATTTTAGCCAGGTAAGTTCGTAGGTATAGAATTGTACATACCTATATATATAATGTTATTGCTAATTTATGAATGTATATACTTATATATGATGTTTAAAATGTAAATTGGAATTCAAAAATATTATAAGTGAATATAAGGTGAGAAAGGATTTATTAGAAAACTATTGAATATTTATGAAATATGATACATGTGATTTTAGAATGATTATGAATTGTTACAGCATGTGTATTGAGAAATATGAAAGTGATTAACGGATGATGACAATCTTTGTGATGGCACATTGACAGTATGAATATATGTGTTGATGTTATATTATGTGTATGGAAACGATGAAATGCCCTTGATTGATAAATATGTATAAAGGTAATGGATTACATGAAATGTCTGGTTGAACGTAGTAATCACTAGGATATGATTGGCATGCCAATAGGGTTAGAATGTGCACTTGTAAGGGATTTGCACTTCGGCGCCCCTATTTGCACTTCGGTACCTTGTATAGACTTTCGCGTTCCTATTCGCACTATGGTGCCCCTGTTTGCACATTTGTACCCCTGTCTACACTTCGATGCCCCTGTTATGCATCTATGATGCCTTTGGTGTGGAGTAGTTACCCGAGTATCCGAGTCAAGTTACTAGTTCATCGGGCTAGATGTGAATAGAACTTACAAAATTATTTTAATGTTAAAGGCTAATGTATAGTCAAGATATTAGTAAATTTTAAATGTTCAATGTTCAATGAATTACTTGATCATATATAAGTATCATTATATTGATGATTATTCGGTTAAAGATATATGTTTATATACATATATGAATGAGTTTGGATTGAATTATTATTGTACAGGAAGCATACGATGAACCATTTTCAATACTAATCCTATAAGTGCTTCGTAAATGTATAACAGGTATGATTAATTTATTCATTTAGCTTTCATTTCTGTTTAGTGAAAGTAAGTGATTCCGGGATGATATGTTTATAAGAAAGTTTGAAACGAATGATGAATTATTGAATGATTATTTGTTAAATGTGAAAGTGTTATGGTAATAAGAAACGTTTAAGTAAACTAGTTATATGAAATACTTATAAGGAAATATATACATGTAAATGCAAGGCTACACTAATTATCCATGAGAGGTGTATTGAATAGAAAACAAAAGTTAGCTTAAAGTTTAATAAAAATTATACTTAGTTTTTTATTCTAATATGTCAATAGTTAAATTGCCTTTTTACGAGCTTACTAAGCATTCATTGCTTACGTAATTACTTTCCTTTACTTTTCAGATTATCGAAAGCTCGATCGATTTGGAAGCTTGTCAGAGATCTATGGCATGTATAGGATGACTTATGGTTGATGCTTAGTTGAATGTTAGTTTATGATTTTGGCATGTATATGTCATATTGGTTGATGTAATCTTGGTACTTTTGGTACCTTGTTGATGGTGTGAATATGGCTAAGTTATGGTACATGTTTGAGTGATTAAATGGTATGTTTGTATGGAAGTTCTAATGGTCATAATTATGGTACAAATGGTAAGTTTATATTGACATGAAATAGGTCAAGTTATGGTATACTTTTAGATGGTTAAAATGTGGTCAAGTATATATATATATATATATATATATATATATATATATATATATATATATATATATGTTTAGGTAAGTTTGTAGGTTTGCAAATAGGGTGTCTTATATGGCATATTGGTTGAATGGATTTGGTCTTTTGAGTTGGTCATTTCATGCATGTTTTGGTAAGGTTTTGATGCTTTGGTTATATGCACAAAATGATTTTAGGTACATGCTTGAATTGGTTAAGGAAATGCTTGATTTTGGCCAATTTCTTGTCCACGCGGCCTAAGACATGGGTGTGTGCCTCAACTGTGTGTGACACACGGTCGTGTGTCCCCTATAGGTTTTAAAGGTTTCAAGTTAGGTAGTTACACAGCCTGGCACACGAGCGTGTGAGGCTATTTCGAGTGTTACACGGCCTCGCACACGGGCGTGTGGCTTGGTCTTGTGACTCAACTCAGAGGGTTACACGGGCTAGGACACGGTCGTGTGTCCCTATTTTGATTTTTACATGGCCTAAGATACAAGTGTGTGTCTCAGCCGTGTGACCCTTGCAGTTTAAATTTTCTAACTTTTTCTTAAAAGTTCCAATTAATTTTTATTTAGTCTAGAATCGTTTCTAAATGTGTTTCTTAGGCCTCAAAGGCTCAATTAAGGGATGATACGCTTGTATATTAATGATTTATATCATGTTAATGTTGTTGAAATGTACGTTTTAAAGTTTCATTTTTACGGTAATGCTTTATAACCCTATTCTGGCGATGGATACGAGTTAGGGGTGTTACATATTTCACAAATTAAATCAAGAGTATGAGAAAGCTTACACTCGAAATTTAAAGTAAGGGTTTAGGCTACTTCTAAATTTCCAATTAATGCAAGGAATCGTGCCCACAAGCAACGATTCTAAACACTTACCAATTACGCTTTCACTGAAATGCCAAAAGTTCAAACTAGCCTTTCCTTAACTCGTAAAAGGTCCTAATAAATCCGAAGTTTTAACAAAGTAAATCACACAACAACACAATCAACATTCAGCCAAAGACTCACTTCAAACAATCAAAACACAAGCCTAAGCTAGGTTCCCTTAAAACCAAAACCATCAACATAGTAAACTTAAATTTCAAATATCTCAGTCTGTACTTAATCTTTTTGCCTAAAACGAATTACATTCATCTAATTATTTACCTACGACTGATTCTCAACCTTTAAACTACGCAAAACTATTCAATTCATGGTATCAAATTTTTTCAACAAGTTATGGTTATTTTCACAAAAATTCATTAAAACTTAAGAAATATTTAACGAAACTTCAAAGTAAGTTTAGAAACCTTCTAATTACATCAAAACTAATTGAAAAATAATTTGAAACCACTTTTTACCCAAAATCCTGAAATTCACCGTTAATGACCCACATTTTGACTTTTATTTAAAACATGCGATTCAATAGCTAAAAACTCAATTCTAAAGACTTTTTAACATTATTTTCAAAATTTGATTGGATTTTCTAAATACCATAAACAAAAACATTCACAAATACCATGCTAACAAAATTCTTGAGCTCAATAGAGCTAAAATCCCTAAAATGCCCCCTAAAACTCTTAGGTCTAATTTTGGGGTGTGACAAAAGAATGCCTAGCGAAGCATTGAGGAGACTCAAATAACGAGGTCGCCACCAAGAAGGCATGATGCGCCAAAGCGTGAATTGTTACGCCACCAGATACGCTTTGATGAAATGACTAAGGATAATAGACAAGTTGAGACCCAAGGTTAAGTCACGTATGTGTTTTCATACACAAGTCTTTACAGGTGTCGTGCATCTAACTAGTGATCACATTGATTAATACACGTGTTGGGCATCCACTAGAACAAAGGAAAATATCTGGTTGAGCGGGTAAGTGATGGGAACTATTCTTGTACTTCTCCAAGAAGTAGTATTAGTCTATATAAGGATGAACCAAGAGAGAAATTCCTCTCATCCTTTAAGATGAGCCTAGAATGAGAGGATCAGCCCTAAGATGCCCCTTGTGAGGTAAGTCTCCCAACCTTGCATGCTAACTATCGGGGAGCAGTTGTGTTTAACTTGGTAGAACAAGTCTGGTAGAGCTTTGCTATGTGACTAGTATTTGAAGTGGAAGGAAAAATGAGTTAATGAGCAGACCTTGATGTGTTTTCTGTGGATTAACGTTTAGGGGTTGTTGATCTACTTGAAGAAAACCCAGATCTGATACCTGAAGCTGCAAAAGGTGAGGATCTTGTGATGTTCCGTAAGGATCCTATGAGGGTTCTGTGAGTACCTTATGAACTCTTTAGTGTTCTAACTATGCATGTCTGATACACTAATTTTGTGAAAATGTGTATTTGATTAGCCTACATGCGTGGCTTGATGCTTAAGTGACAATGCGCCTCTGCTGTGAAAAAAGAGGTATGAACACAATGTATATGCAAGAAAACATGAGTTGAATGATAAGGCTTTGTTCTGTTGAAAAGTATCTGTATGCGTATGTACTCAAAGCACAATTGTCTTTGCATAATGAGTCTGAGTTAGATTACACAAAGCACGATTGTCTTTGCATAATGAGTCTGAGTTACATGTCTGGAAATGTAAATTCATATGCATGTTGAAGTCGGTTGCAAAATGTCTACATGTCAAGTCTACTTACAATTAAGGGCCAAATTTATAATTAAGCCTAAAAAGAATTTAAGAATCTCGAGTTGGGGTTTGTATAAAAATTCCAACACTGACTGTAAAACGGCAAATAATAGTTAAGCTGAAAGTATTGTAACCAGATAAATAAGAACTATTCTGACAAAAATAAATTGATTTAACCTAAAATTTATTACAATCACTAGGCCAAGAATAACAGGAATTTTACCAAAATAAAAAATTATAAACTAAAGAAAAACCTCAAATTTGTGAAGATAGATGAAATGAGTAATCGAGAAAACCTTGAAACTTGTAAAAAGAAAGGAAAAAAAGAGTGGTTAGAGGATAGATGAGTTGGTGATATTGTATTTTGCTCAATGGCTCTTCAAAGTTGAAACCTTTTTTCCTTTTTAATCAGAGCTCTTCACATTACCAACACTCAATAGCTACGGCAAAATAATGTGATAGGTGCAGCAGGTAGCAAATGGCAATCACATGGAATCATGAAACTGCTCTCCTCCAATATCATTCATTAGTCATAGCGTTTCGTTAAGCATCGGCTGCAACAAAAATTCCTGCTAATTGTACAAGAGGTACAATGTGCTCTTACATCATACCCATTTACAGGAGATAGAATGTCAGGTTAGCTCTCTAAATATAATGGATATATAAGAACATATTATACATCAAAGGTCCATCCTGGCACCTCACCATATCACTGCTAGGACCAAAGGCCATGTCAGAAAGTTGATGTTAATTAAAACATGATCCATCCTCTTCCCAGTGATTTTAAATTTAACACCTATTAACTGCTCACTTTCTAAGAGGCATCTTCATTGAGGAGCCCAATTCAAAGTCCCTACAGCTGACGTTCTGGTTTCAAAATATCAATTTGTCATTCTTCTATCTTAACCTTGTTTATCTGTTAAATGACGCTGCTGAGGTATCATCATATTGTCCTCTCCATGCATTTCCACTGTCAGTCCCACTGCAAGCTTGATTCGGAACTGCCACATTTCCAAGATCACCTTCCAAGCTCATCTGCTGTACTTCCCCAGATGATAGTATCTTTATGCTCTGAACACAACTTACAAATTCTCTGCAATTTCATACATATTATACAAAAAAGAAAAATTAAGGATGAATAGAAAGCCAACAAAACTATGAAGTTGAGGAGTTCGATTTGGGGTTCTTCACTTACTCCCAAGGATCATCACCAACAAGTAATATGTCATTTTCATGATCCACGTAAACTAATTTCCAGTCAGAACTTTGCGGATCTTCCAGTTGCCCCTCTATACCAAACATGCGCGCTAGATCATGCCTGAGCTCATCATACCCTTTGTAGCGGGTCACATCAATTGACCTTCCTACAGACCCACGCTTTTGCACCTTCATGATTTCAACCACCACCAAACATTTAGAGTTTTACAGCAAAAATTATACAAACCAGTCGTGTATAATAAGACTGAAGGTCAAATATTTGAGTGAGAAACTTCTAACTGCAACAGAAAATCTAATTTACTTAATTTAAACTAAAGTTTAGAGCTCATAAACTCTCTTATTATTAGGCGCAAAAATCTGACCGTAACTGTATTATATTTTTCCTAATTCTGCGTTCCAAAATATAGGTAGCCCCAAATTATAAGGGTTTAAAATGGCCTTCCTGCCAATTTAGTTCAACTGTACCAGTTTTAGTAAATTGCTAGCAATTCCGATACAAGTGAGATGTGGGAAAGACCCCAATGCCTGAACCCCAAATAAAATAAATGAGGTAACAAGCATAACCATAATCAGAGGTGTTACAGTTACATACCTTTGTATATGTTCGCATGCGTTGAGTTTGGTTGGCCCACAGTCCACCATTTAGGACTCCTGTGTCACTGATAGCAACATCATTTGAGCACCCAGTCTTGAAAGGTATGTTTGGCACACCAAACGACTGAGAGCTTATCGCAGGAGTAGACAACTCCGCATCAATATCTCTTGGGTTGCCACCATAGTTCGACAACATGTTTTGAAGATCCTTTTGAGAGTCATATCCCCCTGATAACAAAGTGTCAGGTGCCAATCCATCAATATTTGCTGTAAAAGGAAGATTGTTCCGGGAGTGTGATTGAAGATCACCTTCCAAAAAGGTGGGGAGGGAGAAATTATGCTGGATGGTGCCCGCATCCAGGCAGTATGATGTTCCAGAAGAGGATGCTTCTAATTGATCTGTCACAGTACTTTTGTACTTTGATAGTTCTGGTCCTTTAGAGGTGGGTAGTTCATGTTTGATTCTAATATCAGGCTTGCTCTGAAGCTCTTGAACCAGGGTACTTGCAGGCTCAACAAGAGGATCTGACACCAATATGGATGGAACTTGCTGATTTTTGTTTAAAAAGTTCAACGAGGAAACCTGACAGTTATTGGTAGAAGGTGAGGTTGAACATGATGGAGCATCTCCGTCAGTAAGACCAGAATGAGTTCTCATAGCAGTAAATGGCTTGTGAATTTGGGGTTGGTTCACTGAAACCTGTTGAGGTTGAACAGGCATTGATGTTGAGAAGCCATTGTTGCCAAGAGGTTGTGATTGGCTTTGTGAAAGAGGCAATTGCTGCAATGGTTGGCTCTGTTGATGGGTCGGCTGCTGCTGCAACATTTGAGGCTGCAACAGTGATCCAGCTGGGGAGAGTAATTGTTGAGACGATTGCTGCTGCTGCTGTTGCTGCAATTTCTGTAACAGTTGTAACTGAAGCTGTTGCTCCGAGAAGCCCTGCTGTGACAATTGCAGAAGCTGTGGCTGCTGCTGTGTCCTCTGGGACAGGCTTTGTTGCAATAATTGTAGTTGTGACTGCTGCAACTGTGTCTGTTGCAGCTGCCTCTGCATGAGGTTAGGTTGCTGTTCCATCTGTTGCTGAATCTGTGTATCTTGCGGTAATGATGTCAAAGGATATGAAGTTTTATTGGCAGAGGGGGTAGTCTGGGCAGATTGGCTACTGCTTGTCATCAATTGTTGCTGCTGAAGCTGTGAGTAAACAGCTGGCTGGTGCAAATTTTGATTTGGGATCTGGTTAGAGGCAATGATGCCATTATTTACTTGAGAAGGGAGGAATGCTTGTTGCAGCTGCTGCTGTGATTGCGCCTGTTGTCTTTTTTGATGTTGTTGCTGCAGCAGCTGCTGCTGCTGCTGCTGCTGCAGTGGAGGTGGCTGTGGCTGTGGCTTTGACTGTGACTGCGACTGCGACTGTGACTGAGACTGAGACTGAGACTGAGACTGAGGCTGAGGCTGAGGCTGAGGCTGCTGCTGGTGAAAAAGATGCGGCTGTGGCTGAGGCTGCTGCTGTGGTGGTTGTGGCAGTTGTCGCTGCAATTGCTGTAGGGATTGCTGCTGCTGATTTAAAGGAGCCTGCAATAACTGTTGAAGCTGCTGCTGTTGGGGCCATGTCATAGGTGCCTGAGTCAACTGATTGATTTGGTTCGTATTTGCTTTGTTAAATTGCATATTTGATGCCGGAAGCGCAGGAGCTTGAAAGTTCAATAATTTGGCAGGATCATCGGTGCCAAGGCTATTATGGAGCGGATTCGAAGAAACCATTGATGGAAAGAATCCTGATTGAGCAGCTGGAAACTGATTATTTTGTTGCATGCTCATCCACTGGACTAGACTCAAACCAGGAAAGATTGAACTAGGAGCATCTTTCATACCAAAGTCATCTCCTAGCCAGGGCATAGCTCTCTTGAAGGCATTCTCAATGTCAGACTCATCATCTGTGAAGTAATTTAAAAATTACAACTAAGTTCTTGAATTTTCCTTTTATTTTCAATGTTTAAAGAAAGATAAATCAAGCAAATATGTTTCACCTGGCATCCCCGGTTGCTTTGGAAACCTGGGCCTGAAAAATGGAGGTGGACAGATGTAAAAAGGAGTTATAACAGGCTCAATGTCCCAAATTGAAACTCGGCTGGGCCGCTCACCAGCTGTAGATTCATCCCATCCAACCTGTTGAGAATACAAAAGTAACCACAAACGAAAATTAACTGTGCAACAACACCTTGACTTTAAAATAAAAGCGAGTATTATCAGAACGTGTATGATGTAGCAACGAAAGAATCTTGGAGCAATGAGAAAATTAGTTTAAACCATTCACAATCAAATAACAAGACCGAACACAAAACATGGACAGTAAAACAGACATGAAGAATACCCAAAAAAAAAAAAAAAAAAAAGACCGGATATTCATCTCCAATCTTACTGATATGTAAGCCCAAGTAGACAAATAATGTATAGCCAAGTCCATATAATAACAGAGCTAGGTATTATCAATGACCCAAACATGATGTATCTTAATATTTGCATGTTAATAATTTGTTTCAGTTGAAATCATCCTAGACATCTTCTGAAAGGAAAATGCAAAAGAACAACAAAGGCAGATATTAGCATTCAGGTGTCGGTATGTACAAAAGATACCTGAAGATTGCGCCACTGTGAATTTTTCCATCGCACAGGATCCAAGTCACTGATACCAGTAATTGTACCCATGTACCTGCGTACTCCAGACTCCTCGGTTTCAAACATCATTCTAAACCGCATGCCAAGGGAAACTTGGGTATACATGGCTTTGTTAAACTTTGCCAAGGGTATCACAAACTCAGAAGGGCTTGCCCTATCAGAATTTATAAAATCTTTTCAGAGCTTCAAATAATATCTTCTCTTTCTTTTTCTTTTTTTTTAAAAAATTATTGACTAGAAAATAGCAATGAATCTAAATACAACCAAATATGTTAAAACAATACCTTGGATTATAGAATATAGTAAATGGGCTGTTATTTGCTGCAGCATGCGCTGCAGCAGCCAGGATCCCTATATGCATGCTATCACTAGAAATCACAGATGAAGAAAGAGCTGGCTGCTGTCTATTTGCACGCCTTGTACCCAACAGAAGTTGAGACTTCTCATCCCTACATTTAAGCAAATAATTTCAGCTAAGCAGTAAAATGGACAACAATCTAGTGAAAATTCAAAGAAGTACATACAAACATGAGCGTGTATGTGGGTGTGTTTGCAGGTGTATACACATCCATATAAATCATACCTTATGAAAAGAACAGAATCACCGGCAAAGAGTCTTTTTGTGCTAACAAAGACACTCCAACCAGTAGTCAGAAGATGCCTCTTTGGTTGACCTGCAAAGAAGCCATTATGCATATATAATTCCATTTCTAATACCTATGACATTAAATACAGAAACTACAACCATAATATGGGTAACAGAACAGTATTGACTTTAGTATTACCCTAAAGCATTCCCACCTATATCCCTATTCCCGAAGGAAAATTAATTTCTTTTACACCAAAAAGTTTTCAAGTAGTGTGGAAGTTAACAGTTATTTAGAAAACATTAATAAAAGAAAGTAGTGAGTGTTCTCAGCACAAAGCTCTTTGATAAAGCTTCAGTCTTAAGTTAAAACACAAGTAGACTTCCGATTATGAAAAGGAAGGACAGCAATATCTGCAAGAGAACCATACCTCGATAAATATGTCTAAATGTCCATGTATTGTCATGTAAATCTTTAGCTACTAGCTCCTGAGCAGGTGGTTGCATCGAGAAATCCTATCAAATATCACCATTTAGATCTTAGGAGATATACACACAAAATGCTTCAACATATCTTAAATATTAAAACAAAAATCTAAAATTGAAAGTTTCTAAGTACCAGGGGAGGGAAGATTTTCTCAGCTGCTCGTCGAGGCACAGAAAATCCACCATGAGTGCTAGTGTCACTTGCTGTAAGAGTCTTGCAAAAGAACTCAGCAGGTTGCCGGCTTTGCTTGAGGCCAATATCAGATGCCAGTAACGCTTCCTTGTCATACTGTAGAGAAGCAATTTAAACTCATCCCATATTTCATGAAATGAGAAAATTGACTGGAAAAAAAAAAAAAGGACGAGGCAATTCTGCAATATCCATGAATTAATTCCCAAATTGAATAGCTGACCTACTTTGTTCACAGGTTGAAGTGTCATCTGGGCATACACCTCATCTGTTTCCGGATCGGCCTGATTCAAAGTTTAAATAATTGAATAAATTAGTAACTTCAAATAACCATATAACTTTCCTTGCTTTTCACATCATTTTAACCATTGCAAAGTTATTTTCATGCATATACCATCAAGGATCCTATTCATATTGCAATATGACCCAGCACCAACAAAAGCTTCCTAGTAGTAGTCAATGCAAATACATGCTAACCAGATAGCAGATGGAAGCACAAACTAACTAAGCCAGCAAATGACGGGGCATTTAAATATAAAGATGTCTAACATATGAAAGGCGCATTGTCGATCCAACGTTGTCGATAAATGCACAAAACTCTATTAGGAGCAACCTTTTCCTCTTCAATGACCAAAACACATAAGAAACTTGGGATGATAGTGCCCTGCTTTTGCTTACATGCAATGTGACATTATGGAGCATGCATATCAACTTGGAAGGAAGGTTAGGGTAGCTTGGTATGAAATCAGTCTCCTTTTGCATTGACGCCGCAACCTGGAAAAGGATATATATTAATTAGAGAAATATTGATAAAAGGCCAGATTCGGAAAAAAAAAAAAAAATTATCCTCTAGGAATGAATGTGGAAAGTAACTCACTTGCTCGCTGTGACCTTGAGGAAAGTAAACAACCAAACTTCCAACTGGAGGCAAAGAAACAAGTGGTCCAGCACAAGCATGCCATAATTCTGAATTGATACTCTTCCTTTCTCCTGCTTCCAAAACAACCAATCAGAACATTATCAAACATCCCACAAAACCACAAACAAAGAGAAAGTCATCAGAATTATTAAAAAGCATCAACTTCCAAAAAAATTCTCAATATCCATATTCGTCCAAAATTGAACGATAGACAAGGCAACAATTAACTTTATGGTATCGAAGCAACAAATCCCCAATTGCCTGGTATCAAAAAAGTTATCATGAATATTCTTATATAATACTTAATACTTCATATTTGAACTCGACAAAAGTATAATTATTGTATGTTTTCTTTCTTTTTAACCTTAAATTTGCAAATGATAAATGATCCCAAACCCAAACCTTCCCCCATTAGAATGAGGAAAGTTGCCACTCAGTTGCATTAAATTTTACTTTTAGTCTTGTTAAGTGCTTCTTTCCATTTTTATGAAAATGGGATTTATAGGATTTCTCAAAAAGAGATATGACAATTTACATGAACAAATGTAGAGCATTAAAACAAAACTAATACTGAGCAATAATTTATTTAAACTAAAAACAACTTAGACGCGTATGGATGACATAGAAAAATAACCAAATTTATAAACTAATAATCAAGAAAATCCCAGACTGCGTAGAACCCAAAGGCTATTTCAACCCAGAAAAAAAAAAGCTGAATCAGAGCTAAAAGAAGAAAAAAAAAAGATTTAGTAAGAGAAATCAGACCTTCTGCAGAATTTGCCATAAATCCATTTGGTGGAGCCTTCATGTTTACAATCTCGGATAATTTTTATTTTTTTTTACAAAAAGAAAAATCTCTAAGGAACACAATCACTTCTTATGCTCCAACAAAACACAGAAAAGAAATCAACTTTCTTCACCATATAGTTACTTCCAGTCTTTTAGCTATCAAACCACAACGGTTCAAAGAAGAATCATTTTAGCGGCATCCCTTGGTAGGAAAATCACTACAGACGCGCTTAAGGAAACGCCGCAGCTTCCACTAATAAATCACAAATCCCAAAAAAGACCTAAACCCTAACTTAGAAAGCAAAATCAAAGGCCAAAAACCTTGTTCTTTCGCTTTGATTAGCTTGGTAAAAAGCTTTTGAAATGTTGGGTATTTTCAATCACATGAAAGCATTTACTTCTCCAAAGGAATAAATCAGATTCCAGAGTTGAATCAGTTTAAAAGTAGCCGAAACCGTAAAGAACTAACTGCATGAAACATTAAAAACTGCTCCTCAGCTCATTCGAAGCTCATCGTTCTGTTTTCTAGAATCCGACGAGAAAAAAGAAAGAAACTTTATGGGATCAAGGAGAAGGAAAAAAAAAAACACTTGTCGCCTGGAAACCACAGAACCAAAGCGAAAGGCAAAGCAAAAGCAGAGCAAAAAATAGCTTTCTTTTTTTTTTTTCTTTTCTTTTATAAATTGTGAAACATGCCGACATATAAGAGAGTGCGAAGGCCGAACTCTGAAGCAATCAGGCCTTTGGTAAATAAAAGGAAGTAAGGATTTTTTTTTCTCTTTTTTACTTTATGAATTAAAATTTTAATCGTTGCGCGTGTGAATTGGCGAGTGGTGTTAGGCTATTAATAGGCGGACAGTTTAAGTTGGTACCCTTCTTTTCACTGTTTTGGACTTGGGAGGTGCGCGCGTGCGGCCTTGTGGGCGTGCGTAAAGGGTTCTCCTTGGAGTGAAAATAAGTATAGTTGACGCGACTATAGAATAACAGTCTGGTTTGGATCCCTTATCAATTCTCATTTTGCATGGTTGAACTCCAAATGTGGGGTTAATTTAATCCAATATGTTTTCGTTCAATGGATTGTAATGATTAAATTTTCATAAACCTAGTTATTTGAATCAAAGCATTGTAATGCTCGACTGATAGTTCAATCAAATTTAAATTTTTTGAGTTCAACTCATATAGCTTGCTAGTATTGAGACCCTAGTCTTATTTCCTTCTTATTATCCTTCTAAGGATTAGTTTAACATTGTTTTCCAGAAGTTTAGTTTAAGATATGAGTGTTTAGTATTGCTGTCAAAATATATTTTTGAGAAACAAAATATTCATTTTAGACATGGTATTATAAAGTATCAAATATGAATTTAAATAATGTTCAAATTAATTAATATTATTATATTTTAGTAAGAATATAAAAAATAATTTTAATTATTTATAAAATTTAATTAAAATATATAAACTATATTTTAAATAATTAAATATTAATACATTTGTATTGTTTTAAAAAATATTTTTTATTTTTAATTTATAATTTTAACACATTTGTAATTTAACACCAAGAAAAAAAAAGGAAAAGTATCATGTTGTTGGAGAGGTAAAAAAATAATTAAATACCAAAAGTGCTTTTGGTAGAGAAAAAGCTAAAAATTTTAGCTTCTGTTTTTCAAAAGTGCTTTTGAAAAGTAAAATATTTCAGCCAAAAGTAAATTGTTTAGTACAACTTTGTTCTAAAAGTGTTTTTCAAGCCAAAATTGTTTTTTTTTTCAAGCAATATTAAATAAGGCCTTAGTTTGGACCAATATAGTTGGTTCTGCATCGATTCCGGTTACACTACCCAATGCGCACCATTCTAGAAATAAATCGAAACGATCATTTCTTTTTCTTTTTCTTTTTCTTTTTTTTGCACCGGTGTAAACTTTAACCTGTACTGATTGCACCAACCGAAACATTACACATCAGGTGACAGTGCATGAATAATGTTAAATATATATATAATTTTTGCCAACTTTAATTTTTTTTATTAACTAAATATAATATTTAAACTTTAACCAAGGTAAAAGAGCAATTTAAAATTTTAATGTAGAAAAATTAATAAATATATAATTTATATAACAAAAGAAACTAAAGAAAGAGTCACAAACATAATTTTATGTGTATGTTTTTATTAATCTTTCATTTTATATATTTAGTATGGGATGATTTTATTGTAGATTTTAAGGGTACATGCGTTATATGTGATTTTATGTATTTAATTTATAATCAATTTTTAGATAATGTACCTTTAATTATTATAATTGATTTTTAATTCGTTATTTGAATTATTAAATATAATTCAATTATATTAACTTATTTAAAATCAAATATAATAAAAAGAAATTTTCAAACACCATATTAAAATATTAATATTTTGTTGATCAATAATTTCTCTAATAATATTAAAAAAATTGAAATCGTAATTAAAATATTTGTACTATTTTCAACATACGAAATAATTTATACTTTATGTAATCATTATTAAAAATAATAATTAATAATTGTTATTAAATTATATTGATTATTTTGATAATTCAAATACAATATTTATAAAAAAAATTCTATTATTAAAGTATATGTACAAGCAATAAAAGAAATTTATACTTCACTCCTCAATTTTTATTTTTATTTTCTTAATTGTCAATAAATTGACTATAATAATTTATAATTAATATGTAGCAAAAAAAATAATATCAAGTAAAAAGAATTTTAAATTATTATAATTGAAAACACTTTTTAACGTCAACTTTCACTTCAATTACAATTCTTTTAATTAACTTTTTTGGGCAAAACACCATTAAAAGCCCACTTTTTTTCTAAATTTATCGAAATGGGCCCGATATTTTATTATTTACCGGAATGACTCTTTTCCCCGAAAGCACGTCTACGTCAGCGCGATGTCAGGGGACGTGGCAGAAAAACGTATCCCTGAGAGCGCGCTTTGCCTATGTGGACATAAATCGCTCCCTCAAGGGCACGTTTTGCTGCCACATAAGTGCTCCCCTGGGGACGCGTTTTGCCCATTTCTCCCACGTTAGGTTTTGGGTTTTTAGGGTTAGGGTTAGGGTTTAGGGTTTTTAGGATTTTTAAGGTTTTTAGGTTTTTGGAAAAAAAATTAAACAAATAAGGGATTAGGGTTTATTAATTAAATTAATTATAATTTTTTCAAAATTGGATTAGGTTTCGTGTTTATGGTTTTTTAATAAAAAATTAATTAAATTAGGGTTTAGGGTTACGTGAGTAATTTAATTAAAAATTTATTAAGGAAATCGCTCCCACGTGGATGCGTTTTTGATACAGTAGGTCCTGAAAAAATAATTTCGAGTTGACGTTTCTAAGCAAATAGTATAAAAAACGCTTCAAGCAGGATGCTTTATAAGAAGAATTTTTGAAATCGCTCCCACGTGGACGCGCTTTTGCTACAGTAGGTCCTGAAAAATAATTTCGAGTTGACGTTTCTGAGCAAATAGTATAAAAACGCTTCAAGCAGGATGCTTTATCAGAATAATTTTTGAAATCGCTCCCACGTGGACGCGCTTTTACTACAGTAGGTCCTGAAAAAATAATTTCAAGTTGACGTTTCTGAGCAAATAGTATAAAAAAACACTTCAAGTAGGATGCTTTATCAGAAGAATTTTTGAAATCGCTCCCACGTGGACGCGCTTTTGCTACAGTAGCATGTTTGGGCAAAGGTTATAAATGAGGCAAAAAATGTTCTCAGATTGCATAAGTTACAACAAAAACAATTTAGAGAGGCTAAGAAGGTTAGAAATTAAAGATGAGTGAACATATTAGTGCTGTTATTTACTATGATAGTGAGGTTTGCCACACCGAGAACGGTGTTTTTTTTTATCAGAGAATACAGTGCGACTGATTTTTAACCAGAACATAGATTTGACAGAACTTCGTAAAAGAATTAGGCGTAAAATTTTCGGAACGACGCCAATGAAAATTCTGTCTATTACATATCAATTTTGTTCTTCTGTTGATCCAGTGACATATGACTCGTTCGATATAAAAGGTGCTCGTAGCTTAGAGGCAATGGGGAAGACCCATCTTGCTAGTGGAGCACCTTATATTGAGTTATATGTACAATTTACATTGCCAAATGATGTACTTGCGACTAGTGTTCGAGAGGTATACACGACCCCTGGCCGACACTCGGTTAGCGGGTTACAAAACACGAAACAGCCCATGTTTGGTAGCGGTGTGGAATGCACATCCTCTGCAAGACACTCTGTCGGTGGATGGGACATGTACGTCAATGGCTCGATGTATGATGCTGGAAATACGTACTGGGGAACGGCATCAAGTTCTAGTGGTTGGCAATCTACATCCAATTGGGGACGTTATGAAATGCCCAGAAGAAGGGATGATGTACTCCCTATGACGTCCACCGGTGAAGGGACCTCGTACGTTGCAGATGATGCTGGGTTAGAAGATGACTCCGATGTGGATCCACCTCAAGAGCCCGGGCATGATGGTGCAGAAGTTGGCTTATATTCTGAATCAGAGCCTATTCCAATAGAACCTAAAGATGCTGAAAGGAGTTCAGATGAAGAAGAAAATCCACGATTCAGAGCATACTCACCTCCAGCCCACATGCATAATGTTGATCTGTCTGCAGATGATGCGTTAGAGTTTCCAGAGCTACCACACCGGTTACGTGATCGTACAAGTTTGGGGCTAGATTCGAGTGAATTTGAAGTTGGTAATTAGTTTTCTAACAAGAATAGTTTTATTGGTGCTTTGAAACAACATAGCATCACCAATGGCAGTTTTGCGTTCAATTAACAGCGAAGGCGTAGACTACCTTTGCAACATACATTTCGAACAGTGGGCACAAGCATACAACGATGGCCTACGATATGGTCATATGACCTCAAACCTGGCTGAATGCATAAATTCTGTTCTAAAAAGAATGTGCCATCTACTGATAACATTGGTTGTGCGAGAGACATATTTTTATTTGGCGGCGCTATTTCCAAAGCGAGCAGTGAGCTATGCAGGCCAGATGCAGGGAGGCCATGTATAGTGCAGTAAGGTAGTGCAAGAAATTAACAAGGCCAAGGCGTGGGCAAACACCATGCACACAGTGTGTCACGATCGAGACAACTTATGGTTTCGCGTGACAGAGTTTAACAGACCGCACCAAGGTGTTATTGGCAGTCAATATCATTTGTACTTGCGAAATAGGACTTACGACTGTGAGATCTTTGATGCACTTCGTTATCCATGCGCTCATGTAATTGCAGCTTGTCAGAATCTCCGTCTGGATCCAATGAGCTATGTCGACGAAGTGTATAAATTAGAAAACATGTACAACGTCTGGAGACACGTTTTCCCACCGATCCCAGATGAACGTAAGTGGCCACCTGTATCACTTGCTCCTTTTAAGCTGTTACCGAATAGAGAATTACGTCGCAAACTGAAGGGTCGACCTTGCTCGACTAGAATACGTAACAATATGGATATCCGAGAAACAGCCAGTCAAGGCAAGTTGTGCGGATGGTATAGGAATCCAGGCCATACAAGCCGGTCATGCCCAAATCGTAATAGTTGAACGTCATTGTAAATAACTTTGTATTATTAAGAATATTTGCCTATTTTGTGAAATGAAATAATATGCCAAGTGTTCAACATATTGAATTATTTAAAATAATTTTTATTATTAAGAATATTAACTATTTTGTATTTTATTACATCAAATAATATCAAAATATTCAAAATAAACTATTTTGTATTTTATTACAGCAAATAATATCAAAATATTCAAAATAAACTATTTTGTATTTTATTACATCAAATAATATCAAAATATTCAAATTAAACTATTTTGTATTTTATTACATTAATATAAACTATTTTGTACAAATATTTTAAAATAAAAATCAATCTCCGTGCCCGTCAAATTTAGTGCCACATGGCGGTCGTCGACGGTTACGCGCTGGATTCCTTCTTTGTCCAGCTTCCGATGGGGGTTGTGGTTGCTCTGACTGGGATTCTGGTTCATCCGGTAGGGGATCTGGTTGTCAATGTTGGGACGTTGAGCCACCTTGATAGAATAGTGAATGTGGAGGTGTTTGCATCACCAACGGCGAAGGTGTTTGAAACCAATATAGTGATGGCATTTGGTAAAAAGAAGAGCTCCCCGACGGCCTCTCTTGCGATCCCTCCTGCGACGATGGCTTATACATCGGCGGTCCAATTGGCGTAGTCGAAAATGGAGATGAACCGGGCCATTTACTCCAACCTACCATGGGACTAGAAAAAGGAAACATATAAGGGTTAGGATACATAAAAGGGCTAGGATACGCACCTGGCATCATCTGAAAAGGCTGTGCCGTGGGTATTGTCGGTTGAACTACTGGGTCGGGTGACTGTATCGGTGCTGTTGCTGGGCCTGATAAAGTTATGGGAGCTAATGATGGGCCGGGTGAATTTCTGGGCCTCGTTGATGGGCCTGCGTCGTCGTCCCTTCTTCTTAGATTTAAAGGGCCACGTCGTTCCCTTTGAACACGCAATTGCCGCTGCCTTTCCTCTAGGGAGAGTAAATACGGCTTCTCATTGATTCTAAACAATTGCATGTATTTCGGCACGCACACTAATTCTGGAACGATAATCGGTTCCTGAGTAGGTATATAGTCATACCGATCTTCCCACATTTGGATGTAGTGTGACCAGAATCTCGGCCAATCCATATGCAATTGCCGTAGGTCGATTTTGTGATGATCATCCAACACCTCAGGTGCCACAGGAATCGTTTGTCGGAATCCAAATTGCCTTAATACTCTGTCCGACTGGTGCATCTCCACAGTCGCAAAGTTGACCAATGGGACTTTCACATGCCAACCGTTTTGATTTTAGAAGTACTCATCCAGAATTACTGCCCGAATTGCCGGATCCTCGTATGGTGTCCATTCAAACTATATGACCATGATGGAAATAATAGTTATGTACTAAATACTAAATACCAATCGACTATCTCATTATGGAAATATCTATTTTATTTAATACTTACTTGTGCTTTCGACCGTTAGTCCAATAGAAGCCGTATATCTTCAAGAGCGGTAGGTAATCGAGCATAACTTGCCGGATGGTTCCACCTAATTAAATAAACTTTTTAGCATACTATTTGTCGAAACCGCTTTTTTGAAAACAAAAATTTTGGTTGTCGACTTAAAAAAAAACAAAATTGGAGTCGCCACCGATCCTTTATTAAGGTGTGATCGGCCCACCTTAAAAATAATTTTGGTCTGCGAAATTTGAGAAAACAGGTTCGGGAGTCAGTTACGCACGAGGAAGGATTAGCACCCTCGTAACTCCCAAAATTGGTACCAAATTGATTTTTTAATGCCTTGGTGTCGAAAATTTGAAGATTTTAAAAGGAAACTTTTTATCTCATGAACGAATTAAAATAATAAGACATTCATATTTCAAAGAAATAAAACACCACACCCAGTGAGTTAGGGCACAATGTTTTTAAATCTTCAAAATATCCGAATACTGCCTTTTGCTTTTGAAAATTCTTATTTCGAGAAGAAAATGTCATGACCAGTAAGTTAGGATCCAACATTTTGAATTCCCGAGAATAAGCTTTTATTTAAAATTTGCGAATTTATTGCAAAACAAATACTTGGCTTTCTAAATTCCTCGAAAAATAATCGCAATCCAGTAAGTTAGGACACAATCTTTCCCGAGAATCATGAATGCCAAATATTTTGGAAATTTGTAAAAATATGATGATTTTAATGCTTCGATAAAGCCAAAATATATTTCCCGAAAGGCATATTAAAAGTTAATGTATAATATGAATCACAACTTTAATTTCAAACATATATGAATAAATATTTACAAACATATACAAGTAGGTATAATATACAAATAAATTTACAAGCATGCGTATATAATTACAAAAGTAAAGTAAAACAAATGTTTTCAGAAATAAAAGATGAAAGATATATATATTTTGTAAAAAATGCACGTATTTATAAAAATAACAAAAAATATATTAAGTAATTATGAAAATGTATATGTATATATCTATAAAACATAAAATATATAAAAGTTAAAAAATAAGGAAAATAAAAAAAAAAACGTATGCAAATAGGCATATGTATTAAATAAAACGATGCATGTATGTATATATTATATAAAAACACTATACATATGCATTTACATTATATAAACAGTGCATGCATGTTATAAAATAATAATAATAATAATAATAGAATAGTATAACATAATTTTAAAAAATAATAATGAAACAGTTTTTAAAAAAAATAATTAAATTGAACTAAAAAGAGGAAAAAAAAGGTTTGTATGTACTCGAAAATAATAATTACAATATTAATAATAATAGTAAATAATAATAAACAAGTAATAACATAATATAATAACAACAAATAAAAAAATAATAAAATAGTGAAATAGTTTTAAAAAAATGGATTAAATTGAACAAGAGACGAAAAAAAAGGACAAATTTGAAATAAATGAAAAAAAGACCAATTTGAATGCGCAGAAAACAATGGAGGACTGAAATGGAAATTATCCTCGCCTTCCCAAAACGCTGCGCAGCTGGGGCCGAATTGAAACAAAAATAAAATATGCGGCCGAATTCGAAAAATGACAAAACCGGCTTAATTGAAGCACGTCGTAACCAGAAGGGGCTAAATGAGCAAATAGACCATCTAAGGTCAAGACGTGCGGACCCTGCCTGCGGGTCGGGTCGACGCGCGGATCCTGATCCCCTAAACGGCGCCGTTTCGTCTGTTATAAAACCCAAAAAAAAATAAAAAAACAGTTTATATTTAAAAAAACACAAAACAACCCTAGCCTTCTCTGCTAGGGTTTTCGATTTTCCTATCACCGCCGCCGCTAGGCCGTCCCTTGGCCGCCGACGACGCCCCGACAACACCAGGTAAGCCTTCTTTCTCTCCCTCTTCGTTTATTTGTTTTTAAAAAACAAAGAAGAAACATCAAAAAATAGTAAAAGTAAAGGAAAAAAAAACAAAATAATCACCTTCAAAAACTTTGTTTTTTTCTGATTTTCTTTTTATTTTTCTTTAATTTCGTCGATACCAAATTTTTCCCCCCATTTACAGATTTTGATCGGCCTTTAAATAGCCGGAAAAAAATAAAATCAAAAATCAAATCTATATCCCTATTATTTCGTTTCTATTTGCTTTTTACTTGTTGCTGCAAGTACGGCCAATCAACGTGGAGGCGAACGTGCGCGACGTGCGCGGAGGAACAGACGCAATGTGCGGGAGCGACGGACGCGATATACGGGGGTGGTTGCGGCTTGCGGCGGCTGGAGAGGGGAGACTGCTTAGGCGCTACTTGCTGCACTAAGGTTTCTGCAGGCTTGTTTTGCATTTTGGGCTAGGGTCTGTATTGGGCTAGGGTAATTAGGATTTTGGGCTGTTTATTGGGCTTGTTTTGAGTGGGCCGGACAATTTGGGCTTTTACAGCTGCCCCTCTTTGCTCATTGTCGTGTAACGGGAATAGAGCAAAGACTAAAAAGCCCAATTGTGCCCGGTCTTACTAGGCTTCAACTTTATCAATGCTTCTCTTCTTTAGGTAGCCTCATTCCTTCCTGCTGCATCTTCAGAGGTATAGGAACTAGTGCTTCAATCCACTCCACTGCAATGTCAGGGAGATAGGCTTACTGGCTTCAATGTACTCCATTGCAACTTCATGGAGGTAAAATCTGCCATCCTTGATCTGTTCCACTACTGCTTAAGGAGATAAAATTTGTAATCTTCAATCTATTCCACTGTTGCCCAGGGAGATAGAATTATCGGCTTCAATGTACTCCACTGTAACCACAGGGAGGTAAAATTCACCATCTTTGATCTGCTCCACTACTGCTTAGGGAGGCAAGATCTGAAATCTCCAATCTATTCCACTGCTGCCTAGGGAGATAGAATTACTGGCTTCAATGTACTCCACTGTAACCACGAGGAGGTAAAATCAGCCATCTTCGATCTGCTTCGCTGTCTATGCAGGAAGGCAAAATCTGCTATCTTTGATCTACTTCACGCCAGTACATGAAGACAAGATCTGTTTTCTTCGATCTCCTTCGCCACCAGTATGGGAAGACAAGATCTACTATCTTTGATCTACTTCACGCCAGTACATGAAGACAAGATCTGTTTTCTTCGATCTACTTCACCACCAGTATGGGAAGACAAGATCTGCTATCTTTGATCTACTTCACGCCAATACATGAAAACAAGATCTGTTTTCTTCGATCTACTTCACCACCAGTATGGGAAGATAAGATCTGCTATCTTTGATCTACTTCACGCCAGTACATGAAGACAAGATCTGTTTCTTTTCAACCGGCTCCACTGCAACTCAGGGAGATGAGATCTGTTCTCTAGGGAATATGACCTGTATAATTCACTTTATGAACCTAACTATGCCTAGTGATTAGGATGTCATGATCATAATAAATCCAATGCTCCTAATTAAACATGTATGAATGACATTTGAATGAATGCAGAATGTCATGAAAATGATATTTTAACGTTTGAGTTATTATTACTCCAAGTTTATTAAGGTTTCCTCACTAATGAGCTATAACACATTCTTGTTCAGCTAGCATTTCCGAAAAACACTTAACCAGATTGCCCCCTACAGTAAACCTCCAAGTTTGATCCACTGGGATGCAAAATATGTACCATCTTTCTCCTGTTGTAACCCAAGAGTAAAAAGATTCGGCCTTTTCTCAATCCTCTGCTATCACAATTCAAGGATACAGGATGTGAAACTTTTTGGTCTCTTACACCATTCCCTGGGCGTTATACCAAATGCTCATGCACAAATGAAGAATATTCTTCTTCAAGAACAACTTCTTCTTATTATTCAGTGATCATTGCTTGCTTGCTCATTGAAGCTTTGTCACCACACAACATCTCACCATTTTGTTTTAGACAATAAAATTCAAAAAGGATAGTCTTAATTCGGACTCTTTTTTTTTCAGATTTCCAACCTTTGAACCTGGTGCGTTCTAAACAATAGTCCTGTTTCAGGTTCCTGTATTATTTAGAAGCTTCTAGATTAATATGCAAAACTTCCCTTGTAAAAGTTTTATTAGTCTGTCAATCATTATTCTAATGCAACATGCTTGCAAGAGATCATAACAATGGGTAAGCATAGAATTGGTTCTGAGCATAGCTCGAAATGAATAAATTATCAAAGATAATAAAGATAAATGACAAAGAAATGAATTTAGAAATGTGTATCTTGGAAATGAATGAAGTGTTCCAAGAATAGCAAAAATGGTATAAGGATTAGGTGCCCCAGATATCGTAGCTTGAACTTCTCTGTACAAACTTGCTGAATACCTTTCTGGGTTTGACATGTGTTTAGGAGATCTACCATACTCTATCGATGCCCCAAGATGTCGCATACCCTTTCCTGCTGATTCTGGTATAGCAAGACCACTGCATATCCCATTCTGATCAGTAATTAAGCTGCTGTGATTACTTCATGCCCCATTCTGATCAATATTTGAGCCGCCCTTTCCGGGTTTTCAACTCAAATCCCCTTTGGTCTAAGGCACTCTTTGCGAGTTTTCACCTTAGCCTCTCCATTTTTACTTTTTCATTTTCATTTTCATCACTTCTTCTTTTTTCTTTTTTTTGGGACTCAAACTGCCCTTTGCGGGTTTTTACCTTGGTCCTCTCCTTCTTTAAGTAAAGTATTTCCTGACTGAATCTGAGTTTACAGGACTTTGCAGGGTTATCATCCATCTTACTCAAAATTAAAGCTCCTTTGGAAAAGACCTTCTCTATAACATAAGGTTCTTCCCAATTTGGCATCCGTTATATTTTTTTGTAGAGTGAGGAGTTTCTTCAGCATTAGGTCGCCATCGTGGAATTCTCTGGGACAAACCTTTTGCTATAGGCTCGCATCATTCATTTCTTGGTATATCTGACCCTAATGAATAGTTTTTAGCCTTTTTCTTCAACTAGGTTCAACTAGTCGTATCGGGATTGGATCTTCATCCTATTTCTGCTCAGCCAAAACTCGAAGAGAAAGAATTTCAACTTCAATGAAAAAACGTGATAAACTGGAAAGAGTGGCATTGCCCCGGTAGAGTTTTCATTGCACCATTCATGATATTCACCTTGAACATACTACAAATTTCTGACATCGTGTTTTGTTCAGATTGCAATGACAGCGCCTAAACTGGGCATATCCTGGTATGACCATACGAAGACATCTTTGAATGCTTGAAGTAACTCAACAACGTCTTGCTCTGTTTTTTCCGGTCATGCATGTTCCCTCAAGGTCGCAGTCTCTATTGTCTCATCATGAGGTAAATTTGTTTCTCCTATTACTTTACCATCCTCAACAAGTCAGAAGATAAGATACAATCTATGACATCTTCAAAGTCATGAGATCCCTCTAAACACATGTCTTACTCAAAAGGAGATTCTGAGTCTGTAGCAGCATCACTCATGTCATTGATATTTGGGGACCCATAGTGGGTACCAAAGAATATACAAAAGAATGTATGAACAATATGAATAAATGAATGAATGGTTTGGCAGAAAAATCCAAAAGAATGAAGAAAAAAATCATAAAGAATGAAAAAACATTTGCTCAGAGATGATTGCAATGATGTATTTTATTAAAATTAATAATGTTCAGACATGAGCCTATTTCACAAAGGAGTTCTTATTGCTTCTAGGCTAAAAGCAACAAATGTGTTCTGAACATTACTATAACAGACTCTAAATAATATAGGGGTCTCCTCTGCAGTCCCATTATTTTTAACACCTCCCAGGCGAATATCTGACCGGAAAGCATTGCATTCCCTCTATTATCAATCATGATTGGGTAATGGATTTTCTGCACTTGATGAGTCACCAAACTTGACAACACCTATGTCGATGAGTCTTTCAACTTGCTTCTTGAAGGCAGTGCAATTCTCAATCGAGTGTCCCATAATTCCCGCATGGTATTCACATTGCGCGTTCGCATCATACCATTTGGGATACGGAGGTTGTAGAGGCTTCACAGGAAAAGGGGAAACAACACGGGCATCAAACAGATTTTGATACAGTTCCCTATATAGTACTGGAATTGGCGTGAATCGGGGCCTCTCTGTGTTTTGTCCTGTACTAGCTTCCTGTCTCGATGAACCTTGCTGGTTAGCAGCCACCTTTCTTGGCTGACTTACAGTAACTGATTTAGAGTAACCCATGTTGTTCACCTCATCTTCTCTTCTCCTTGAGACTGACCTCTTGTTACTCTCTCCAGCATCGATCTTTCCATTTCTTATGGCATTTTCGATCATCTCGCCATTCATTATTATGTCGGGAAAGCTTTTTGTGGCACTCCCCAACATATGTGTAATGAATGGTGCCTTCAGTGTGGTAATGAACAGCATGGTCATTTCTTTCTCTAAGAGCGGTGGCTGAACTTAGACCGCGACCTCCCTCCATCTCTGTGCGTACTGCCTGAAGCTTTCACTCGGCTTCTTCTCCATGTTTTGAAGGGTGATTCTATCAGGAGCCATGTCCGTCACATGACTATACTGTTTCATGAATGCTTGGGCCAAATCCCTCTATGAACCAATCGTGGTACGACTCAGTTGATTGTACCACTTAGATGCTGCCCCTGTGAGGCTATCCTGGAAACAATGAATCAGTAGCTGGTCATTGTTAACATATCCAGCCATTCTCCTGCAAAACATGGTGATATGTGCTTCTGGGCAACTTGTCCCATTGTACTTCTCGAATTCTGGCATCTTAAACTTATGAGGGAGTACCAAATCCGGAACTAAACTTAACTCTTTAGCGTCAATCCCACGATAGCCTTCAGTGACTTCCATTACCTTGAATTTCTCCTCGAGCCACCTACACCTTTCCTCTAACTGTTTCGATAGCTCCTCCTTTATTCTTTCCTTCTCAACCAGTTCATCAAAGTCAGGAATGACAGAGTTAACAGGGTTATTTTCGAGATTAGAACCCGGTCCAGCCTGGGAGTTCGAAACCCCAGCCCGAAACTGCTGCGGCATGATGGTGACAGTAGATTTGCGCGGGAATTCAGCTTGAGTTTGCACATGTGGAGGGGTGAAACCTGTAGGATAGAAAGGTTCATCATCATCAACATTTGCCATGGGGCCCTTTCCTTTATCACGTCCCTTAGTTATCAGTTGGGTTAACCTTGCCACTATATCTTCTTGGGATTCCCGCATCTTCTCAGACATCTCTTGTTTCATCTTGTGTAACCGCTCCTGCACCTGTAGCTGAAGTCAGTCCTGTATATCCTTTTGATACTGCTCGAGTTTTTCTAATCTCTGATCCATATCTTTCGTCTTTGCCCGAGTGCCGTATCGGTGTTGGATTGGTTGGTTGGTTTCCAGGTTTACTGAGCAATGATTTTAGTTAGTTAGGATCATTTAGAGGTGTTTGATGCATATGATGCAATGTAATGCAAATGCATGAAATGAATGCAAAAAGAGACGTTGATTCTTGGTTCAATTCTATTAGAACAACTTTACTAGAAAACAAATCTCTTTACATAAAGCAGATATATATACGATTTTGCCCTTATAGGCGGAGTCATTCGATCCTCTTCTTCATTCAAGCATTAAGATAAATCCCACGAACTCTTCAAAAGGGATGTCTCTTCTATCTCCTTTTTACTTGATCCGGGCCGTGACTCATTGCTCCTTTATCGTCGTGATGTTTGTTGGCTTCCCCTTAAAAAAAAAAGTTTAGCGGCTCTCGAATAATCTTCGTCAGCTTGAGTCTTCGGGCAACGGAGCAATGGTTGTGTAATCCTCCAATAAACTATTATCTTTCTCTTGTTGTGTTTTCTCGGAACATATTCGGGCAACCGTATTATTTTCCACTTTATCAAGAAACCCATTTCCTTATGACAAGCTTTCTAATCTAGAAATCGAACTCAAATCAACATCTCTTTTCTAAGATGCAAATGCCATGCAATCATAATGTCATGCAATCATAACAAAATAAACCCAAGTCAGTATCACACCAAAAAGGTATAATCCAATACAAACATGAAATAGCAAGAACATTTATTTAGGAATCCACTAGGGTTTGGTATAGCTCTACCTAGGGCAAGTTCCTAAAGCTCACTATATGAGGTTTAGTTTCTAGAGTAAAGGTACCCGAACCAGCAGATTCCTCGATCCTCACCCAT
This sequence comes from Gossypium turneri, assembly GCA_008044935.1. NCBI lineage: Eukaryota > Viridiplantae > Streptophyta > Magnoliopsida > Malvales > Malvaceae > Gossypium > Gossypium turneri. The sequence goes on along the minus strand of CP032576.1, from coordinate 47,063,055 downwards.
TATAGGCTCATATGGATCGAGTTCAGTTCAGGGGGACACATTTCCCTATGGCTACACGGAGATGAAAATCTCACGAAGACATAGGTACGGACGTATCCCGGAAGCGATCCACTACCCTGCACGGAGGTGAAAACCTCACGAAGGACTAGTTTCTCACTCCCACTTAAGGGTGAAATGCAAAATGCAAATGCAAAGTTGTCAAACACCATGATGAAAAAAACAATGAAGGGAACTCATGAAATTTTTTTAAAAACTTTTAATTTCCGACACAAAGACAAACATAATCAATTTATGGCTTGACTCTCTAATGTCCCCAGCGGAGTCGCCAAGCTGTCGAAACCGCTTTTTTGAAAACAAAAATTTTGGTTGTCGACTTAAAAAAAACAAAATTGGAGTCGCCACCGATCCTTTATTAAGGTGTGATCGGCCCACCTTAAAAATAATTTTGGTCTGCGAAATTTGAGAAAACAGGTTCGGGAGTCAGTTACGCACGAGGAAGGATTAGCACCCTCGTAACGCCCAAAATTGGTACCAAATTGATTTTTTAATGCCTTGGTGTCGAAAATTTGAAAAGATTTTAAAAGGAAACTTTTTATCTCATGAACGAATTAAAATAATAAGACATTCATATTTCAAAGAAATAAAACACCACACCCAGTGAGTTAGGGCACAATGTTTTTAAATCTTCAAAATACCCGAATACTGCCTTTTATTTTTGAAAATTCTTATTTCGAGAAGAAAATGTCATGACCAGTAAGTTAGGACCCAACATTTTGAATTCCCGAGAATAAGCTTTTATTTAAAATTTGCGAATTTATTGCAAAACAAATACTTGGCTTTCTAAATTCCTCGAAAAATAATCGCAATCCAGTAAGTTAGGACACAATCTTTCCCGAGAATCATGAATGCCAAATATTTTGGAAATTTGTAAAAATATGATGATTTTAATGCTTCGATAAAGCCAAAATATATTTCCCGAAAGGCATATTAAAAGTTAATGTATAATATGAATCACAACTTTAATTTCAAACATATATGAATAAATATTTACAAACATATACAAGTAGGTATAATATACAAATAAATTTACAAGCATGCGTATATAATTACAAAAGTAAAGTAAAACAAATGTTTTCAGAAATAAAATATGAAAGATATATATATTTTGTAAAAAATGCACGTATTTATAAAAACAACAAAAAATATATTAAGTAATTATGAAAATGTATATGTATATATCTATAAAACATAAAATATATAAAAGTTAAAAAATAAGGAAAATAAAAAAAAACGTATGCAAATAGGCATATGTATTAAATAAAACGATGCATGTATGTATATATTATATAAAAACACTATACATATGCATTTACATTATATAAACAGTGCATGCATGTTATAAAATAATAATAATAATAATAATAGAATAGTATAACATAATTTTAAAAAATAATAATGAAACAGTTTTTAAAAAAAATAATTAAATTGAACTAAAAAGAGGAAAAAAAAGGTTTGTATGTACTCGAAAATAATAATTACAATATTAATAATAATAGTAAATAATAATAAACAAGTAATAATATAATATAATAACAACAAATAAAAAAATAATAAAATAGTGAAATAGTTTTAAGAAAATGGATTAAATTGAACAAGAGACGAAAAAAACGGGGCAAATTTGAAATAAATGAAAAAAAGACCAATTTGAATGCGCAGAAAACAATGGAGGACTGAAATGGAAATTATCCCCGCCTTCCCAAAACGCTGCGCAGCTGGGGCCGAATTGAAACAAAAATAAAATATGCGGCCGAATTCGAAAAATGACAAAACCGGCTTAATTGAAGCACGTCGTAACCAGAAGGGGCTAAATGAGCAAATAGACCATCTAAGGTCAGGACGCGCGGACCCTGCCTGCGGGTCGGGTCGACGCGCGGATCCTGATCCCCTAAACGGTGCCGTTTCGTCTGTTATAAAACCCAAAAAAAATAAAAAAAACAGTTTATATTTAAAAAAACACAAAAAAACCCTAGCCTTCTCTGCTAGGGTTTTCGATTTTCCTATCACCGCCGCCGCTAGGCCGTCCCTTGGCCGCCGACGACGCCCCGGCAACACCAGGTAAGCCTTCTTTCTCTCCCTCTTCGTTTATTTGTTTTTAAAAAACAAAGAAGAAACATCAAAAAACAGTAAAAGTAAAGGAAAAAAAACAAAATAATCACCTTCAAAAACTTTGTTTTTTTCTGATTTTCTTTTTATTTTTCTTTAATTTCGTCGATACCAAATTTTTCCCCCCATTTACAGATTTTGATCGGCCTTTAAATAGCCGGAAAAAAATAAAATCAAAAATCAAATCTATATCCCTATTATTTCGTTTCTGTTTGCTTTTTGCTTGTTGCTGCAAGTACGGCCAATCAACGTGGAGGCGAACGTGCGCGACGTGCGCGGAGGAACAGACGCAATGTGCGGGAGCGACGGGCGCGATATACGGGGGTGGTTGCGGCTTGCGGCGGCTGGAGAGGGGAGACTGCTTAGGCGCTACTTGCTGCACTAAGGTTTCTGCAGGCTTGTTTTGCATTTTGGGCTAGGGTCTGTATTGGGCTAGGGTAATTAGGATTTTGGGCTGTTTATTGGGCTTGTTTTGAGTGGGCCGGACAATTTGGGCTTTTACACTATTATTTTTAAAAATCTATGTAATAATTGTAAAATCTAATATAAAATTTACCTCGTTATGAGTGAGAATGTATATGGGTGGTCCACTCGAGGACGTAAAAATAGAAATCGAAACCGTGCCCATGACTGTAGTAGTGACAAGCAACCTCCGATTTTCACTTTACTCGGTCGCGTCGCCCCGCACATTTCCCGATATAATGTTGCCAACACGGCAGACCCCAACTCAATTCACCAGCTGCTCTAAAATCAACGAGTTTCAGCAGCCATCTTAGATGTACGAGGTTCCGTGACAAGTCCAGCATCAGATAACCTCTAATTATCTGAAGAATGTATGCCCGAGCATATCGGATTCTTTCTACTTCAGTTGAATCATCATCCGGATCCAAGAATGTGTCTCGTAACCAGCCCATCTCGATCCGACCTCCGTTAATTTTCTCTGGAATAGCGCCCAAAAGCTCGTAGCACACCGCTCCCCAATCGCCAGATTGAACAGACCCGGTGACTGGGTACTCGTCCACTGACAATCCCAATTGCAGATTGACATATTTTAAAGTGATAGTGCACTCTCCACATGGAAGATGGAATGTATGCGTCTCGGGTCTCCACCTCTCAACCAACGCACTGATAAGTTTCGGGTCCAACTTGCATCCCCGGCCTACCGTCGCTACGTGCCAAAAACCCGCTTCCCGCAGGTAATTCTCTACCAACGGTGATGGAGGACCATGCATATTCCGGATATAGCATTCCAATATCCGATCTATAGACTTTTATAACAAATAATAAATTAATAATTATTTAAAATGCATAAATAAAAAAATCTTAAATAATATTTAAAAAATAAATTTAATACTTACCATTTTCATTTGTTCGACGGATATGTGCTTGTTATCAAGACCAATCAATTCTCCGGCCGTTGCTAAATTCGTACAAATTTTTACGATTTAAAAAAATTTAAAAAAATTAAAATTTTTTAAAAAATAATTAAAAATAAGGATTTAAGAGAAATTTAAGAGGAAATTGAGAGCAAATTGAGATTAAATATGAATTTGAGAGAAATTTGGAAGGAAATTGAGAGTAATTTGAGAGGAAATTGAGAAATGATTAATTTGTAAAAAAAAAATGAAGGGGTGGGGGGGTTTTTATAATTTTTTTTACCGTTGGGGGGGCCAACGGTCAAAAAAAATGACAGTTGGCACTGTTCATGCGCAGGGAGAACGCGTCCCCTGGGACGCGTTGACGTGGCAACAAAACGCGTCCACGTCAGCGCGCTTTCTGTCCACGTGGACAAAGCGCGCCCTTGAGGACGCATTTTCCTGTCACGTACCCTGACATCGCGCTGACGTGGATGCGTTTTCGGGGAAAATGGCTCATTCCGGTAAATAATTATTTACCGGGCCCATTTCAGTAAATTTTGAAAAAAAAGGGCTTTTACCTGTATTTTGCCCAACTTTTTTAAATAATAATTGTAAAATTAAATTATAATTATTTTTAAATATTATTATATAATATCATTTTATCTCTTATTAGTGCAACTAATACAAGGTTTTGTCAATTAAGGAATTTTTAATTGCTCTGTTATATATAACCATAATCTTATTCATGTTATCATATATAATATTTAAAATATTACTTAACAAAATCTGTTAAAATGAATATTATAAATCTTGGAAAAACATATATATTATTAGTATGGTATTCTGTTAATGAAATTTTTAGATTCCAGATATAATAAAATATTTTAAAAATATATGACAAATTTTTAAAATTATAAAATAAAAAATGTACCAAATACCGACTTTAGTAGTATTCAGTTTTGGAAATACTCGTCTAGTCGTCTTTGAGAAATTAAAAATCCAGTGTGCGCCAGATACGGAAGTATTCTGGTGCTGGATGACGTGGCACAGCACTTTGATGCCTTTCTCTAGCTGATAATTGTTGTCTGCCGTAGATTGGGCTCCTTTGTTAGTGTTTGGGCCCACCAACTAAAAGCATCACTCCCATGAATTTTATATTATTAAATATCCTAACGAAAATAATAATAATAATTGTTTCCTCTACCATTCAATTTTTATTTTCACAAGGGAAAATATGGATTATATTGCGTTTAGGTGAAAAACATGTTTTAGGGCTAATTTAGTATTGTCTTTTAGAACCGATTTTGAAAAGTTTAGTTTAAGATTTATTATATTTTTTGTTAATATTTTAATATATAAAAAAATAAATTTTAAATACTTTTAAAAAAATTAATCAGAGATAAGAAAATATCATGCGTTGGAGGGATAAAAATGTCAAAAGTGATTTTGGAAAAGAAAAACTAAAAAGTTTAACTTCTCCATTTGGAAAAAAGTAGTTTTAAAAAACTAAAAATTTCCTTCAAAAATTACTTGTTCAGCATTTAATTTTGTTTCTAAAGTGATTTTCATGTCAAAAGCACTACTAAACATAACATTAATTGCATTTTTAACTCCAAAAATTAAATGTTCTTTGTGTTTTTGCAATGAAAAATACTATTTAGAAATGCAAAAAATTGATATTTAAGTGCTTTTGACTTTTGAATTATTAAATGAAAATTTTCAAAATTTATATTAACTTTTTAGAAGATATATAGAAAATTAGATTATTTTATATTTTATTGTATTTAAATATTTCATGTATTATTATATTAAATTATTTAAATATTCATTTATCATTATATTAAATCATTTAAATATTATTTATTATATTTAATTTTTAAAATATTTTATATATCATTAATTTTACAAATAATTTATATTAATTAAAAATTTATTTCATATATAATTATATTAATTATTTAAATATCATATAAATTAATAATTGTTTTTTACTTTCACATATATTTTAATCAAATATAAGATATCAAAGTTTGTACCCGTCTTAATAGCTAGTTAAAATTAATCTTTATTAAAATAAGTAGCTTCTTAATTGAAAACGAAAGAAATAATAACATCTTTACTTAGAAGAGAGTTGTAGTTGCGACATGTGGATTTTAAGTCTTTAAGTCTTTAAATTATGTAAAGTTTAAATAAGAAGGAATTTGAGATAGAAACCAATTTTACACTAAAAATATTAAAGAAAAGGAAATTAAAGTGATAAGCAGAGAAGTACAACATTTTTATCATACAACCAATAAATGTCTGTAAATATTAATAATTAATGTATTACGTTTTGATGAAAAAATACGTCAATACTTCAAATAAAAATTTAAAATGGTAATCAAATAATTCTTATATCTTACTAGTTACTACCAAAGCATCATCCTTGTGATGAAATAATTAATTTAATGTAAATTATGGTTTAGCCTAAAAACATTACTTTTATATGTTAAACAACCTGTCTACCAAATCAGGAAGAAATTGAGAAGATTTAAGAGTCAACTAACTTCCAAATAACCCATCAACTTACCAAATAATTTTTTTTAACCAAAACTTAATAATATTTAGTATAATGATATAATAAAATATTAAAAAATAAATATTTTTAAAAAAAGTTGATTGTGAAACAAAAAAGAATACACTAGTGTACCAAACACTAACCCATAGAAAAATTCACATTTTTAACTATTATTAAATTGGGTTAATACACTATTTGCCCTCCCCAAATGTTGCACCCAATTATCATTTTAGTACCTAAATTTTTTTTTATCAATTTGGTACCTGAAATTTCCAACTGTATATCACTTTGCCCCAACAGTTAATAGCATTCAAGAAAAACATGACATGCATGCGCCCCATGTCACCCAATTATCTCTTTCTTGAAATAAATTAAAAAATTGAAATAAATAATTAGTTAATTAAAAATTTTAAATCAGAAAAAATATATCAAATTCCTAGAAATTAAAAAATATTTACTTTTTATTTTTTAAGCACATAAAATACAAAAAAAAAAAAAAGAAGAAGAAGAAGCAAGAATACAAAAAGTCAAAAATAAACCAAAAAAATAGAAAGTTATATAAAATTTTAATTTTTTTGCTATTTTTTTTTACTAATTCTCTATCTATTTAAAATTTTTCATGAAAATAAGAAGTAGGCGACATAGGGCAATCACATCATCTTTTTTAAAACTTGGTTAACAATTAGGACAAAATGGCAGACGATTGAGAACTCTAAATATCAAAGTGATAAAAAATAGTATCAAAGTGATAATTAAGTGCAACTTTGAGGGACAAAAGTGCATTAACCCTATTAAATTATAAAACATTAATATAATATAATATAATGAAGTAGTAATATTTTGACTAGAAAACTAAAATTAAAATATGAAGTTTCTTTGTATATACACTGGAAACGGGCACAGCCCACTAGCCGCAAAAGCAGGAGATTTTCACATGTCAAAAAGTTATATGCTTTCTTGATTCCACCTTCGGACATCAACAATTAAAGTTAAAACTTTTACATAATTAATTGTTTTTCGTAGCAAATAATAATTGATGCAAGATTTGTTTTAATATTCAATGCAGCAGTTGAGGTGCTTTTACAATTAATCTAGGCGATTGAAGATCCTGTTTTTGAGCTTCCATTATGGCGTAGGACCCTGTCTTTTTATCATCTTACTATTTACTTAAAATTTTATGTAGATTAAATGATGATATAAAAATTTTAAAAACTAATTCCGTCACCTTCAATTCAAATAATGTGTTGCAATATACAATAAATATTAAGAATTTAAAATTTATATTTGGTTATGTATTATTAATTAATAGGATGATACATTAAAAATAATTAAATTTACTTTTAAAAAATTTTAATAATACGTTAGGATCTAATTTGCTAATAATGCACGGTTTCAAAAGATTTAATTATCCAATACCGCATTGATATTTTCATTACTAATAGTTGTTAGGTCATAATGAAATTGCAAACTTTTCACCGTATCGGGCGTCACTAAATGAAGTTTAATTTATTCATATTTGATATATGCAATGTAAATAGCATATTAGTGTACATGTATATATACAAATTGACATCTTTAAAGCCTCTATATTGGATCCATCAAACAACCCTAAAAATGTCATAATTAATCATCACAATCTTTTCCAAGGAAACTATTATTATTATAGTGTATTAATAATTTGCTATCAAGAACTTTGACTCATCAAATTTTTTCATCTTATTTTGTTGCTGTCATTGAAGAAATAGTTTGGATCATGGAGAAGGACCCCAAAGTTTCGAGTTTTCAATAAAAAATAGTATAATAATTACTAGTGGATTTAATATTACAAGTGAATGAATGATTTCAGAAAAGATAACGAATATGAGATGGCCCACTTTCATTCTGAGATAATATTAATTTATACTTTATAATTGTTGATTCTTTTAGGTATTCAATTATTATAGGTTTGTGTTAATTAAATTTCCAATTCGATATTTTATCTCACACTTAATTGAATAGTATATAAAATTTATATAATTTTTTGTTATACCCTCGTTAGATAATTTGACTACGATAGAAGTTCGGTGACATATAGCCTCATGTTGGTAAAACTCAATCTTATAGTCTTGCCAAGAAAACAATATGTCTTACCTAAACATTATCTTACATCAAGCGAGTATACATAGTATGTAAAAAATATATTAGGAAAAGTTTTTAACAACATTTGTCAGCCTATCACATCCAAGCCTAACGAGCATTTCAGTCAATCCTTTCAAATTGAATTTAATAGTACTTCTTTTTTTATATTCGACATCCTACCATGACATCCATGAAGTAGGGAACATAATGATTGGGACCTACACTCAATCATCTTCCCTCTCTATAAATACCTTTTCAGTATCAAGGTAAAAGAGGTGATCCATATAACATATATTTTGCAATAATTTAACCCTAAAACTCTCTCGAGCCATCAATCTAAGAGGCTTTCTATAACATCCACAGTGTGAACCACCCTCATTCTAGCAATTTTTTGCACCCCTCATGGGTGTGGACCACCCCATTATATCATTCTACACCTCATATAACTTTAAATGTTATAACAATTAGCACTATCTGTGTGAACCCAACGAAAAGCTATGTCTCTACCATATAAAGGTTATAGTTACTATGAACAAGAAGACCAAAATGCCACTTATGATCAACATCGGAGTGAATTTGAAGGCTAGTGTTAGATTGACGTAGTAGAAACTTACCACTCCTCTTACTCGCAATTTCAATAATGAAGTAGTAAATGTGCCCATCTTCTTCCTACCAAAACCTTGATAGATCATCAAGAGAAGGGATATCGTCATGGTTCCAAGGAGGAAATGGATTCTCACCCTATTCAAAATAGTATTAGGAACTTCAATCCCAAAACAAATTTCTTTAGGCTCACCTCTATGAGTATGTCCAAGAAGAAGTAGAAAAGAGCGATGAGTAGACAAGAAACAGAAAAGAAGACTTATCTCAAAGCTAAATACAACCCTTGAGAAGGGAATATAACCTTGACCTTAGAGAATATTTAAACCTCCATTTTACCCAATGGAGGAAAGGCGAGGTTACAGTTGGGAGTCATAACTATCGTTGTTTGAAACACTTAAAAGGGATTCCACCTGCTCCTTTTCATAATTGTACTCCTCTAAATGCCTTGCAAAAAGAAATACTTAATGGGAATAGAGAAGTATTAGAGGCTGCACCACTTTTGCGATCTAATCCATGATGGAATTCTTATACCATAACCACATAGGTCACACCAATTATTGCCTTAACCTAAAAGATACCATTGAATAAGCTATAAGAAAAGGATAACTAGAAGAATTTGTGGAAAAGATATTGCACTCTTTGGAGAAAGAAGTAGGAAGAAGATCATGATGATAGAAGATGTTTTAAAAGTCCTAAAGTATTAGAGCAAAAGAAGGGGTAATCTCGAAAAACAGACACACAATGAATTACCCTTTAAGAAAATAAAGACCAAGATGGGGAAAAGATGACTAGATTCCCTCCAAGATCCATCTCTTGGTAAAGCCAAACCACCAAATTAGGATGGAAACAATAGTATCGCCTGAGCGAAGGGTGCACGAGCTTTGTAAGAAGTAAGAGAAGCTTAGCGCACCTTCTCCTAAAGAACTCAAGGAAGATATTATGTTGTGTCAAATTGAGTGGTAGTGTAAAAAGGCCAAAGACATCAAAAATCAAAGCAAAAAGTGTCGGACAACCCTTCAAATCTCCTTGCTAAAACAAAAAACCAAAAAACCAAATAGTGCCTTAAGAAGTGGTTTGTGTTGGAAAATTATTTATGAAAAATGCTTTGTTGTACAACAAAAATTTAAAATTTTTCATAAAATTTGAACCTTTGTTGTGTTATTTATGGCAATAAAGTTTACCAAATTTAATACTTGTGTTTCCAAGCAAGGGAATTCTGTTAAACCATGGCTTTCGATTGAATGGTCTTCCCTATTATTCTCGAACCTTTGGTTTCTAAAAGAGTGGGCTCTTATCTAAAACTGAGCACAAAATGAAAATAATAACTTTCTAGTGGGGGGAAGTTTACTTTCTTTATAGGAACTGAAACCAGAATTTGCAATCATAAGTACTCACAAAAAATTGAATTTATCTGTAGCTAAACAAAATTCCCATAAATTTCGGCAAAGTATCCACTAATATGTAATGTGTATTCCGCTACCTCATTGTCCCTATATATGGGAAGGAATCACAAGAGTTCTACTAGAACAGAATGAGAGGTAAAAATTATATTTTAATAAAAAAAACCCAAATTCCTTGTAATGGCCTAGTTTTGAGTGGTGTCAGAAAATGTGATTTCAGAACCGCATTTTCGTAAACCCCGTAGATATAAAATTGGGATATTTACGGAGTTAGTGTATAGATGAATTAAAATTCAGTTAAGTAATTATAATAACTCATTTTTCAGTAGTATCAGAAATAGTGGTTTTGGGGCCTCAAATCTAATGAATATAATAATATTTATGAGTCAAATATTATTTTATATTTGATTTTGATATGGTAATTTATGTTATTTGATTGAATAATTATGTTGAAGTGGTAAAACTTTAAAGTCAAATGAGTTTAGAAAATGAGGTATCAAGATCTCATTTCTATAAATCGAAGTCGTAAATATTTTATTAAATATTTACAGAGTGTTATTAAGGTTATATTAAATTTTGGTTGAGAAATTTAACATTTAAATAGTTAATTAAATAAAAAGGACTAAATCATAAAAGTTGTAAAATTTAATGGCTATTAGAAATATGTACTAAATGATTATTAAAACATGAAGTGGGTGTTTTAAATGGTAATTATACCATTTTTATATAGTGGGACGACTTATAGGTAAATTGTATACCTTTTATATATTAGATTTTAATGATAAATTAATAATAAAGTAAATAAAACGTAAAAAAAGAAGAAGTAAAAGGCCATCTTCCAAAACATTTTCTTCCACTGAAATTGAAACAAGAAAACTCTATGGAAGGGTTGACGACCACTTTCATTTTCTTGCATGTGAGTAAATTTTGCATCTGTTTCTTGTAATTTTTATGATTTTGAGATCGTTACAATTAGATTCAGCTAACTCGTACCTCTGTTTTAGAAACTGTTAAATATTTTGGATTTCTTCATTGATGAATCTTTGTTACTTTAGATGTTAATTGATGAATTTGGAGTATTGGTTGTTGAACAGGACTATTTTGTAAAGTAATTTTTGATAATTTTAGTTAAAGGACTAATTTGATGAAATGTTAAAATTAACATGGACTCTGCTAGCTTGGGCACTTGTGAAATTTTGTTAAAATTTGGAATTTCGGGTTTAAGGATTAAATTGCATAAAAGCTAAAATATTAGGGGTACTTTTGTAAATTTTCTAATAATATGTGTTATAAGTTAAATTGATTGAATGGTTTAATTGAGTGAAACATTATTATTTAGATCACAAAAAAACACCAAACAGATCAAAATCGAGGAAAACCTGTGGTTAGATTAATCGTCGACTTCGTTGTTACAATTGTATTTGTCGAAGTAAGATTGTATATGGATAGAAATTATTGTTTTCCATTTTGGATGAATGTAAATAGTTATTTATATTATGGTTAAATTAATTGATAAATATGTGATAAATTATTATTATGGATCATTTAAAGGAATTAATCAAATTAAAGGATATGTGAACTATTGCTAATGTATTTGGCGATTATGAATTATAAATTGTAAATGTTACTTGGATTAACGTAACTTCATAATGTTTGATGTGTAAATTGTAAGTTTCTTGAAAATAAGTTATTGTTGTTGGTAAATTGTATAAATACATGCGGAAGTTTATATGTTATTATAGTATTTTAAATATTGAAATTAAATTCACATGAACGTGATTAATGGAAGGTGATAGTCCTTGTGATGGCACATTTACAGTATGATTATATATTGATATCATATTATGCATACAGAAACGATGAAGTGCCCTTAATATATATCAAGGTAATGGATTACATCAAATGCCCGGTTGAATGTAGCAATCACTAGGATATGATTGGCATGCCAATAGGGTCAGTATGAGTGCTTGTACGAGATTTGCACTTCGGTGCCTCTGTTTGTACTACGGTGCCCCTATTTGTACATTTGTCCCTGTTAGCACTTTGGTGATCCTGTTATGCATCTATGATGCCTCTGGTGTGGTGTAGTTACCCGAGTATCCGAGTCAGTTACTAGTTCATCGGGCTAAATGTTAATGGAATTTACAAAATTATTTATGTGCTTAAAGGCTAATGTATAGTCAAGATAGTTGTAAATGTTAAATGTTCAATGAACTACTTGATTATATATGAGTATAATTATATTGATGATTATACGGTTAAAGTTAGATATTTATACACATATATGAATGAGTTTGGATTGAATTATTATAGTATAGAAAGCATAAGATGAACCATTTTAAGTACTAATCCTATAAGTGCTTCGTAAATGTATAACATGTATATTAATCTATTTATTTAGTTTTCACATTGTTTAGTGAAAGTAAGGGATTTCGGGATGACAAGTGTATATGAAAGTTTGAAATGAAAGATGAATTACAGAATGATTATATGTTAAGTGTGTAAGTGTTATGGTAAGAAGAGATGTTCAAGTGAAATGGTTATATGAAATGCTTAAGGGAAAATATATATATATGTATATGCAAGACTACACCAATTATCCATGAGAGGTGTAGTGAATAGAAAATGAAAGTTAGCTTAAGATACAATGAAAATTATGTTTAGTTGTTTATTCTAATATGTTCAGTAGTTAAGTTGTCTTTATACGAACTTACTAAGCATTATTACTTACGTTAGTTGTTTTCTTTTCCTATAGATCATCGGAAGGCTCAATTGGTTGGAATCTCATTGGAGCATCATCACACTATTCATTCATTATATTGGTAGTTTTTGATTACTTTGGTTATGGTTATAAGTGGCATGTATAGGGTTGACTGTCTATTTGGTATGTTGGTTTGGTATATTTTGATGCCTTACCAAGTTATGTCATTTTGGTTACCTTATTATGCTTGTATTTAAGGTTCTTTTGGTATGTTGATGATGGCTTACAGCTGGTCAATTTGAGACAAGTTTTGGCACATATTTGAACTAGGTCTTTATGCATGTATTAAGGTAATGTTAGCATGTATAGGTAAATCATGTATTGATGCTATTGTGGTGCTTTAGAGTGACATATTGGTTAGGTTATTTTGGATGATTGAATGGCATGCTTATGTATGCTTGAATGGTATTTGAACCCTTGAATGTGTGCCTAAATGGTTTGATTGTTTAGATATGAGTTTGACTTGGAATTGGCATGATTTTAGGTACATTTTTGGGTTTACGCGGCCTGATACACGGGTTGTCACACGATCATGTGTCTTTTGTAAGTTTTTTGATGTTTCAAGTCAGTGAGTTACATGACCTAGCACACGGCCTGACACACGGGCATGTGTGACAACTCAGAGAGTTACACGGTCTGTCACACGGGCACGTGACATGGCCGTGTAACCCTACTCAATGAGTTACACGGGTGAGGACACGGGCTAAGACACGGCAGTGTGTCTTTTGTTCAAATGTTACACGGCCCAGGGCTTTGTCACACGGCCTAGCCACACGGCTGTGTGACCCATATTTTCTAATTTTTATAATTTTTTCTTAGACTTTCCGTTTTGTTTCAAATTAGTCCCAAATTGCTTCTAAACTATTTTTTTAGGGCCTCGAATGCTCGATTTAAGGATAGAAGGTATATGAATGAGTGATTTATAAAATGTTTAGTTATTTAAATGTTATGATGTTGTATGATTTATGATAGATCAGTAATAGTCCGTAACCCTAATCTGGCGATGGAGACGGGTTAGGGGTGTTACAATAATTTAACCAAAATTATGGTTAATTTAGGCCCAAAAACTAGATTGTAAAAGTTTAATTGCTATCAATTTTTTATTAAGAAAAGTATTAGGGACCTAGATAGCAATTATCCAAAGGAACAAAATGGTTAATAAACTAATTTTAAATGGTGGATAGTGGATGGTGATGTGGGATGTGGGATGTGGGATGTCATTAAGCTTAATTAAATAAAGATTAAAGTAAACTAATCAATTAAACACTAATCAAATTATATAAGTAAAAATTTAGTGAAAAGATGAGAAAATATCGTCATCTTCCCAATGTTCCACCATCCACCATGGTTGTGAAGAAAGAAAGCTTCAAAAACCTTTAAACAATCGGAAATAATTTCATGTAAGTCCATAAGCAATTTTCTTTTGATTTTTATAGATTATTTTATCACGGGAGCATAATTTAACTAACACATTTGCCAATTTGTGAAACTGTTAAAGTTTTTGAAAGTTTCCATTGTTGAGAAATGGATTAATTTGATGTGAATTTGATTGAACTTAAACTTATATTATGAAAAGAACTAAATTGTAAAGCTAAGTTGTTTGTTTCGTACATTAGGAACCAAATTGAATAAAATGCAAAAATGTTATGAAATTTCGATACAAATAGAAAGTAGAAGGCCGCTAATGAGTAAATGTGAAATCAGATTTTAATCCGAAGCTCTAGATTGAAAGTTATGCTTGTCCCAAATTTAGGGACTAAATTGAATAAATTGAAAAATATGTTTGGCTTTGTATTTGAATGTGATTTGATATGAAATTTTATATTGTGTTATTGTTAAACTATTATTCGTATCTAACACGACGTCAGGCCGTTGAGAGGGAAAGGAAAGACTAGAGCTGACGACGAGTAACACAAGCTATCAGTTTGTATTTCTATGATTCAAGATCAGTTTAATTGTTGCATAATTGTGATATTTTGCATAATATGACATTGAAGTGAGTTAAAAATCATTCTTTAAATGGAATTGCTATGTTGAGATTGAATATCGATATAATGGAATAAATTGAATAAAATAGAAATTGCATGAATTAATTAATATATGTGATCTGATATGTAATTGGGTTGAAACATGCTATATGATATGTTAAAATAGTGAAATTGATGATGAATTGAGAAAGACAGAATGTGAATTGACCTATATAATGAAATCGATAAATTGGTTACCCTATTAACTCTTCAAGCAAAGTCGAATATAGTTGGCATGCCATATGATAGATTGAGTATGAGTTACTTTGACTATATGTCAATGAGCGTTGGGCGCATTTTCCTTTGGATGTTCCGATGTGTGCTAGGAACAACCTTTACTTCGGTTGTATCGATGAGTGTTGGGCGCAATCTTTTACTTCAAATGTTCCGATTAGGCACTGAGTGGCAAATTAGTGTGATGGTTGGGATCCGTGTATTCGTTCGAGTCTGAGTCATGGTAATAGGGATATAAATTTAGAATTAGTTGAATGATACTCAAAATGATTTAATGTTATAAAATTGTACTATAGGTACATATATTACAACATGTAATTATCGATAGCATGTGAAAGACCATGCGAACCAATTAAACGAGACTGAAGACTGATATGGAAAGATAACGAATGAATTAATTTGATCCAAAAATTGAATGCAAAATTTATTGAATGTGTTAATTGAATAGAAATATGAACATTAATGATTTTGGTATGATATGTTCAACTAGCTTATTGATTTAGGTAAAATATAGATAGTTGAATCATTTCACATTTTTGGTGAACCTTAAGGCATATATATGTTGATAAGTGGATAGGGAATTTACATTCCTATTAGGACTCAATGTGGTGGTGACACTTACACTCAGGGATTTCCAGTGTGTCACCCACTCTTATTAAAATGATCTTATTGGGCCCTTTTGTAATGGGTACAATTATATGTGCATTCCATTTTTAATTTTAATTAAAACAAGCTTATATAATTATCTAACCCAATAGCCAATTTTCTTTATCAAAATATTATTAATCTAATTTAAAGTAATTAATTAAATTAGATTATTTTCTCAATCCTATTTTAATCCTATTGAAAATCATGATGACTTTACCTTATTATAACCCATGAGTACATAAATTCAATTATCCTGTTTAGTAAAATTGTGATGACTAATCAATTTAAATTTCAATTCGAACTCAATTATTTAATTACAATAAATTAAATAATAATCCAAAGGAATTAAATGAATTTTTAAGTTCTCTCTTGTTCCCTTCGAGAAAATACATTTACTACGGATATTAATTCTTACAATCTATTTCTTTCATTGTTCTTATTAATTTATCATATCAATTCTAGGTTGCAAACCATACAATGTTGTGTTAAGCTAACAAACGGACCAATTAGACACATATAATTAGGGCTTAAATATTTTTTAATTAAGTTACGACTCTTCGTTTATTAGTTACAACATTATTTAGTCATGGAGTCAATCCACTAAAAGTACCATAAATGATCTCCCCATTATACACCACTACGAAAGCAACTTAGATTTATGCTTTATCCAATGACCTTGTTATTAATATGTTACCCTCAAAGGATATTCTTAATCTCTTTGGGTTAAATCTAGTCACCCAATATGATACTATTTTATCCCATGATCACCATTGCATCTTCCATGATAAAAATAAAATTATTACTAAAAATAATAATAACAATCATTCGTCCTTAACGAATGGTTCGTAGCCATGTTCCTTTTTCATAATTCATGCAATGCTGATGAGAGGATACCATTTATTTTTTAATCAATATATGAATTTCACTATTGTAAGTGAAGCCATGCCGTACATATGTCATATACCCAACATACCAACTTTCGACTCTACTACCAATAAAGCACAAGCTTTTAGTATATCAAAGTATATGAGTCACATACACATAGTCAGTCTCTTACTCAGGATTGAAGTAAGCCACACTATAAACATCACAAGTGAATAAATACATAAACAGATCCAAGATATATTCAACTTGGTTCCTATCTGATGTTTTGTCAATAAAGATAATCAACCTATATCTCTATTTTTCTTAGAATCATCCACTCTAATACCCAAGACCAGGTATCTTCCTAATTGGATTTGATAGACAACATAATAGTCCCTTGAATCAATTGCTAATTTGACTTCGTAGACAACGAAAAATTTTAGATTATCAACTAATTTAAGTTGTCTTCCCACATCATAATCCATTCTTATGATGTAACATAATATTAGTTAAACATTAAGTAATCAATTAGCTAATGTATGCTCTATTCATTTTACTTTTCATGTAAAAATTGTTGAAGATAATTATACAAAATATAATCATTTAACTATGAATTTTATTAACCATTTTGTTTAAAAAATTTCAAGTTTAATGACAAAATCACTTCACTAAGGGCAAAAAATCCCAACAGTTTGGTGGGAAAAGAAGATAATGGCAAATGAAACCTACTTCTTGATTGTATGAAAGAGATGTCCTTTCTTGAAAAGAATGCTACTTGGGAATTGTTCAGTGGTTCCATTTATTTGAAAAGGTGACTTCTCTATTTTCTTCACTAGGGAAAGGTGTAATTGAGGCTACATCCCATCATCGCCAATTAAAATGAAGGTAACCATTTAGGTGGAAGAATGACAACAATTGGGAAAAATGAGCGGCACATTTTAGCAACTCTTTTATCCCCAATAAGAACTTGTTTTATGATGTTGCTGCATAATTTAGTAAAGTCTTAGAATATTGGCGCATGCTTGATATCTTCATCCAAAAGTTTTACACCAATAAAAAGGACAAATAGGCTCCCTAGATGGCCAATGGCAGGAAAGCGAATGATTAATTCTATTCTTTTCACAAATTAGAACTAGGCCTCCACACTAAGGCGACTAAATAAGGCATAAGATGATGTATGAGCCAGGGAATATCTCCTACCAATTTGCAAGATCATTCTACATATTGGGTGAAGGAGAAACACTCCAGCAAACCAAGAAAAAATACTACAATCATTGAGGTAAGGGGTTCAAATAAGCCCAATAATAAGGGGAACTAGTTTCTCTTCAAATCTTTTCACACACACGGGAAGTGGCATGAAAGAAAGAGAATATTGTTCAAGTTTAAGCTATTCCTAGAGGTAAAGAAGGGTACAAACTTCACGCCAAACTACAATAGAACAAAGACCTATCATAGTTTCTCCTCAAATCTCCTTACAAGATAATGAGATATGGAAAAGATGTAAAACGTTGGATCTTTATGAATAAGCTACGCATGAGAGAGCCATTTCAGTGGGATTTTGAGAAGAGAAAGATAAGCATTCTGCCTTTTTAGATCCTCAATCAAGTGTCCAAAATGCTCCCTAAAAGTTTTGGACAATACAAGAAGGAAACAACTTAAATGTTGGCATAGAGTGGGCTTATGGATATGCATAAACTCACTTTTTTTTCCTTTGGAGAAGATCTCCAAATGTAAAAACAAACGAGGATCTCTATCATTAAGATAGGGTCCTAAAAAAGGTAGAGGAAAAGTATTACCAAAAAAGGAAGTTCACCCCACTAAAGTGAAACATAATAAGGGCAACCCAAATTTAGGGCTAGAGACAAGTACTTTAGAGAGAAATGTGTGAAAATCTTTACTTAGCCAAACTCTCTTAGGAATAACATAGCATTAGATATTCAGGGAAGTTGATGTCAAAGATAATGGCGCAACATCAGATCTTCAAAAAGCGACCGTTAGAAAAGAAAGGTCCATGCAAAAATGATGACATAGAGTAAAAGTCACATGAAAAATCGTTACTATATTCTATCCTATACGTGAAATTGTTGCTAATAAACATCTTATTAAGCCTCTTTAAAATGAAACCTTTGTGATGGAAATTTAAAAAAGATAAGGTTTTTCCTATCATGTGATTTGATGATCTAATAAGATTGAAACTCCCCTCTCTTGCAAAGGCTGGCGTTACTAGAAAAATAGAGGAGCAAAACAACTACAAGACAAACTAGCCAATGGAAGTAGGTGAGGTACCTTTCACCAATGAAGTAGTAGGGAAAAACCTTACTCTTGACGAGAGGATGAGTTGGAAAACATTCTACAATAAGAAACTAACCTTAAAATCTTGACCAAGAAGGATGTCTTAGAGAGTCCTAAACTTTGTAGTTAGAGAACTACCTCACTTATCTTCGTTAACCACTATCTTTGACATATATCATGTTTCGCTTCTTTAGTACACCATCTTTATAGTAATAAGGAGGAAAACAAGTTATATCCTCAAGATGATAACTTCAATAGAAGACTAATAAGGAAACTAGTAAAGGAAAATATTAGAAAAAGTGAATAAAAAATGTATCCACTTAAAAGGAACATCATAAATGACATCCTACTTAAATCTTCAAGTAATCAGGATATCTCGTTCAACCTCATCATAACAAAGGCTAAGTATCACCAAAGAAGCGACCAAAGTTTCCTCCTAGTAAAAAAATGACAAGGATCCTACACAATATGTGGAAAAGAAGACTAATGTGAAATGTTTTGTCCCTTTCACGCCCTAAAAGACTAAGGTAAGAGGTCTTTCCCCTTTGAAAGAATCAACTGAAGGCCAAGATGGTAGGTCTCGTCTATCTTAATATTTATGTAGTGCCGTCAACCCAATCTGATTCATCAGATTTAGATATCGGGTATTACCAAATGAATACAAACATAAATTTAAACTATTATTACAAACAATGATTAATTACAAATTCAATTGATCACATAAACAACAATGACATATACAAAGATAAGTAGAGTAATTTAATTACAAAAGTTATAATCTAATACCATAACTTATTACATTGATCCTCAGTATAGACTTCTATGTAGTACTAGTGATTTTTAAAACATCACTTGGCTTGCTCTGTATACATAATAAACCTATACGCTACTTCCTTGGCGTAGTCTCGACATTGTCCCTCCTGATACAGTCTCTCAACATACTAACTTGTAACAGATATATGTCATGGGTCATAGTTCAAAGCCCGTGACCATCTCACCAAATGTATCCAATGGAGGTCTATTATTTAGATGGGGATCATTTGGCCCACAAGAACTAGCTTGATTCAATGAGTTGTTAGAGAAGCCTGCTAGATTGAAGCTTGGGTGGCCCAATGATGAATATATGACAACATAGGCTATCTTGGTAAATATGGGAACTAATCTTAGAAGATTGATAGGAATCATATCTTGTAAAGATTAGATTAGATTAGATTTGATATTATATATTTTGTAAATCCTATGATTTAAGGGATAGGCTAATCTAATTCGTAAATGTAACTTGATTTAGAATGTCGATTTTGGGGGAGCTCAACTATAAATAGAGAGCCTCCATTTCACTTGTAACTCACTTCATATCGTCCATTGTTTCATTATTCTTTGTGAATAAGAGCATATTGAGAGCATTTACTCAAACACCTCTCATGCATTCTTTTCTGTGGCTTTCTGTTGTTCTTTTATGGCTTCGTTTGGCATAATTGCTTTCACTGTATAAATTGGTGCCTTAGAGGAATTCTAAAGGAATCCTGACTTGTGGTGGTTAGGCTGTCTTAGGCGAGTTTCAAATGAATAGATCTCCTAAGGTCGCACGAATCGTGAGATGAAAGATCTAGCCCCGTGACATATACACGTAGATAAGTTCATAAGAACTTGGTGAGAAAAACACCATTTACCTTAGTTGATATATGCACAAATCGTGAGACAAAAGATCTAACTCCGTGACAAGTGGTATTCGAGCTATTGGTTGCAAAGGCACCGTTGGGATGTCAAAAGAAGGAGCTGATCAGAAGTGGACCAAAAAACCAGTTCTTTTGAGAGATATGTTGTCAGATGTAGAGGAATGTGTGGACAAACTCGAGGATTCCTCAGAGGATGTAAAGGATTGCAAAGAAGACTGGATGCAGGACTCCAAAGACTATGTGGCCTTGTCTCTCAAATTATCAATGGATAAGGTAAACGAGTTGTTTAATTCACACAGGCATAATCTAACGGATAGAATGAAGCTTAAAGGCCATGGTGATGGTTTTGAAGGAAGAAATAGTGATCACGACAAAGGCTTTGAACACAAGAATAGAAGAGCTTGAGGGAGAGCTTGCCTTATGTCGAGTAACCGTGGGGAATGAAGTGTCTAGTGCAGCACTCAAATGCGAGGATGTCTCAAAGTAGAAAGAGTTTACGGGACAAGGTTTGCATACGATATAGATAATTTGTTGTGGAGGATGGAAAACTACTTCCGTGCCAAAGACATCACGGATGATTTAGTTAAGGTAAATACTGTTTCAATGTTTCTTACTGATATTACGCTTTTATGGTGGTGAGGTAAGTCCACAGATAAAAGGCAAAATGAGATTGCGACATGGCAAGAGTTCCAATGTGAGTTGAAGGGACAGTTTTACCTAGAATTTACCGAGAAAGAAGCTCGAGCAAAGTTGCAATTGCTAACACAACGAGGCACAGTGGGAGAGTATGTTCGAGAGTTCAAGAAACTCATGCTCCAAATTTTAGATGTAACTGAGAAAGAGACATTGCTTGCTTTCAAGAATGGATTGAAGCCGTGAGACAGACAGGAAGTAGAACAAAGAGGTGTCCAAAAGTTGTTGGAAGCCATGACCGTAGCGGAGTCTGTGGTCAAGCTTGGTTTAGGGAAAGACAAGCTTGAGTCTTCCAAGTTTGAGAAAATGGGCGTCTGTAAAAAGGGTTACAAGGAAGATGATGGAAATGGCAACGACGATGATGGTGGTAATAGGGAACCATGAGTTGGGAAGAAGAAACCCAATAGAAAGAGGGACAAGTTGAAATGCTTTCTTTGCGACTGTCCACGTATGTTGAAGAAATGTTCGAAAAAATCTGCGCTTTCTAAGAAGAATAAGCTCGAAGGTAAGGCATTGAGACTTGGTTCGAGCACAAGGGGTGTCGAAACTAAGGACGCTGAAAGCGGGAAGAAGCCATTGGAGTGCTTCTTGTGTAATGGTCCACATAAGTTGTGAAAGTGTCCGAAGAAATCTGTCATCGAAGGGGACGATGGAGCAGACAAGGAGCCCAAGAAACTTGGTTTGAGCAAGGGAAAAATCGAAACCAAGATGGCAAAGAGAAGTGAAAAGAAGAGAGTAAAGTGCTTCTTGTGCCGTGGTCTATATGAGTTGCAGAACTGTATAAAGGAAGCTGTGGTAAAAAAAAGTCAACATCGGAGCTTGTTGAGTCATCAGAGGGGTTTCCACTCAAGGAAGAGGTGAGTTTATCATCGAACTTAGGGGAAAAAGTTATGATGAAAATAATGAAGCCGAGACCAATAAGACTCAATTTGAGTAAAATAGTGGAGTTGGCTGAGTCATTGATGAGGCT
The DNA here is from genome assembly GCA_008044935.1 of Gossypium turneri. Taxonomy (NCBI): domain Eukaryota; kingdom Viridiplantae; phylum Streptophyta; class Magnoliopsida; order Malvales; family Malvaceae; genus Gossypium; species Gossypium turneri. The sequence continues at coordinate 47,040,691 of CP032576.1, read as the reverse complement.
TCCACCCATGGGAGAGGTGGGTTGTGCATCAAACTTCGAGAAAGTGGTGATGCAAGTTGGACAGTTGACCCGCGTAAACGTAATGAGAAAGGTACATTCTGAACACTCTAGTCTTTTGCATTCTAGCTTGTTGACTTGACAAGAACATAGGGTCCCTTTTAAAGATCTTAAGCAAGGAGGCCGAGGGACTGTGGGCAATTTGAAGCCAAGTATTGTGAATCAAGAGGATTCTGTTCGAAGCGAGTTAGAATGTGGGAAAGAGAGATACGTAACTTCTTGCCATCGAGATGTACAAATGAGTGGGATGGTTTGAGTTAAGAGGTGACGTAAGCTGTGGCAAAAGTTTTGAAGGAAGGGAAAAGCAAAGGCGTCAAGATAAGATAGAGGCAAATCAAGTCAGTGCCATTCTAAAGGTGCAACGAGGGTGTTGCAAGAATGGGTAGGCAAGAATGTCACGGGTTGCAGTTCAAAGCCAGTGACCATCGCACCAAATGCATCCAATAGAGGCTATTGTTTAGATGGGGATCATTTGGCCCACAAGAACTGGCCTGTTTTAATGAACTGTTAGAGAAGCCTGTTAGATTGAAGCCTGGGTTGCCCAATGATGAAGATATGGCAACATAGGTTATCTTGGTAAATATGGGAACTAATCTTAGAAGATTTATAGGAATCATATCTTGTAAAGATTAGATTAGATTTGATATTATCTTGTAAATCCCATGATTTAAGGGATAGGCTAATCTCTTCCGTCGATGTAACTTGATTTAGAACGTCGATTTTGGGGAGCTTAACTATAAATAAAGAGCCTTCCCCTCACTTGTAACTCATTTCATATCGTCCATTTTTTCATTATTCTTTGTTAATAAGAGCATATTGAGAGCATTTACTCAAACATCTCTCGTGCATTCTTTTTTGTGGCTTTCTATTGTAGCTTCTTTTTGCTTAATTACTTTCGCTATACAAATTGGTGCCTTGGAGGAATTCTAAAGGAATCCTTACTTGTGGTGGTTAGGTTGACTTAGGTGAGTTTGGAATGAAGAGACTGCCTAAGGTTGCACGGATCGTGAGACAAAAGATCTTGCCCCGTGACATATACACGCAGATAAGTTCATAAAAACTTAGCGAGAAAAACACCATTTACTTTAGTTGAGACATGCACAACGTAGCTGATAATTCATGATGTCTATCTTACTGTTCTTTGACATCTGACTTGCTTCTAGTGAATACTTCTGACATTCTGATATTTTTGTAAACACTATTTATCATACTTTACTTTGAACCCATTTCTATTTCCCATTGATGACTCTAATGCTTCATTCATATTTTCCAATCTTAATATTCATATATCCACTCGAATTTCATTACGATGACCAATGCAGCCAGAAAGCCATACAATTTACAAACTTAACCCAAAACCAACCGTACAATCACAATTTATGAACGAGCACAAACAAATGTGATGGACATCTACATCAAACATTCAGATTTGAGCATTTGTTTAAGACATCTTTAACTTGAAATTCCCTATACATTTCTAAATCTCTTTAGATCTTTACCTTCTGTCATTACTTAACTTGTTCCGTACTTACCTAGAATCCAATAGATACCCTAATATTCTAATTTCACTGATCGTACTTAAATGTTATATTGAATACAAAAAAATCATTCTTTTATAAAACCCTCCATACGAGAAATCCTTCAGGATACGCCACGAAGGTACCTCTTTTAGATTACACCACAAATTATTTCTTTACGATTTTGCCACAAAGGTAGTTCTTTTGAAGTATGCTACAATGGCAATTCTTTTAGAATACGCCATAAAGGCAGTTCTTAGCTATCGTGTTTATGATATTTATTAGCCTAAACTCACATTATGTGAGGTTTTACCATCATCGTCTCGGGACACACAGAGAATCCCATTCGGTAATCAACATTCATTAATTCATTTTTAGAGGGTGCAATGGCCATGGACTATTCTTTCATAGTTTCATATTGGAGTTTGTGTTTTCTGTCCCGATAGACTTCATTAGATACCATTGCGATGACCGAACACAAACTCACTTAATAGACTTATCACTCACTGACGCAATCTAATTCTAACACTTTAATTCCCTAACATACACCCTAAAGAACACACATCTCATAACATACATTCTAGACAGACATATACAACCATACTTTAACATCACAATACTCATTCACCACTCATCACATACTTGAACTTATTAGACTCCATACCTGATATACATAACAACCTCAACAACCATTCATACACTCATAGATTTTCTTTTGAAATCATTCATATAATCACATACATATCATATTCGTACTATACATTCCATGGTTTCAGATTCCTAGTTTAATCAATTTCCTACAGACATACTTAGATATGAGCAGTATACATGCAAGAGTCAGCGTAGAAACTCACCTGAAAATTACATACAACAACTTAAACTCTAGAATCAACATCCATAATGAAATGTAGCAACCGTAGTTAATAGAGCATAAGAACATCGTCAGAGACTCATTCAAAAACAATTCTTTACATCTCAAACACTGACAACCCCCATATAGAGTCTCATACTTTCATTCTACTACTTGTATATTCTTTACAGACAACTCTTTTTGAGTTCAACATGTAGAATCATATTACTTACCTAGACCTGTAGTAATTACTAATGAGATCCAGAATTACAGCTTCTAGCTTAAATGAGACATAAATGCTTTTGGTTCCAGAAAGATTTAGATAGTCGTATTTTAGAAGAAGGAAGAAGAAAAACAACCCTTTATCTCTAAGCTTATACACATATATAGATAGTCCAATTTCACTTACAAGAGCTTAACACGTGTCACCTGAATTAAAAGCTTGTCTTTTATAATGGCCTATAGAATTTAAGAATAAAATAAATGAAAATCCAATATTTTAAATAATCGGTTATACAATCTAGTTGACTCCTAACTAGATTACCTTGTATCATAACTTGAACAATGCTTCAGACATACAGGCGCACTATACCTCTGGCGTGAACTCATATCATAATTACCTTTTTACTTTGTTATTATCATATTTTAATTAACATAGTAATTTGACATAGAATCAACATTATCTTAAACATTGGTTGAAATTCACCCATCCTATACACCTAGTACAAGCACTTTGGTGGATACTAATTCGCCACATAGACTATTTTGAAACTACGTGCCAAAACTTTGAATCTACAAAAACTGAGGTGTTACAACTTATATGAGGTGAGAGGTCTTGTCCCCCTTATACCCATTTAGACTAAGGTGAGAGGTCTTATCCTCTTTAACAGAATCAACAAATGAAAAAGGTGAGAGATTTTGTCCCTCTTATGCTTATAAAAACCAAGGTAAGAAGTCTCATCCCCTTTAAAAAAATCAATTTAAAACCAATGTGAGAGGCTCTATCCCTCTTGATAGAAATGGCCAAAGTACCTAGGTATAAGGGTTGATCACTCTTTCTAATAAAATTGCCTTTTTAGAACTAAGCAAATTGTACTAACAAACATAATTGCCTACTTAGGCTAAAGAATGCCAAATCAAGCACAAAGAATGTACGTTCTTTTGAAATTAAGGGAATCTACTCAGCCAATGAATATCAATGTACAAGTGTATATGCATAAAATATTAACACAATAAGACTCAAAAGTGATCCTATTAAGAATGAAAACACAAGAAAATTTTATTAAGATTAATGGTGTTTACATGTAACACCCTATACTCGACCTGATCGCCAGGTCTAGGTACCAGATGATACATTGACCTAAATAATTTAACAACTTTAACCTCAAAGTCTAACTATTATTAAAACTTGTATAGAACAAATGATAAATTCTAACAACTTTGATTAGATCAATTATTTATAAATTTTCAATTAAACTTGAATACAAATATAATCAACTTCAACCCTGAGGCGTGGCCTCTAAGGGTGCCCCTCTATATACATGAAACAACTACTGCGCCCATATTTAGAGTCCGATGGAGTCTGGCTAGGTCCCTCTATTCAATTTTTAAGTCTTTATCTACCCTGCATACACATAGTAAATCTTGTAAATTCAAAAGAGCTTAGTGAGATCTGTATATAAGTGACCATGAAAACTATATAAAAATTTAAGAAGTGGAGATTTTATGTGCCAAGTTAAAACTCCTTGAATTTCGTGGGCGAATTTGCAAATTTTGCTAGCATGGCCAAATTCTTGCTCTCTCCCAGTCAACCTTTAGCAGACACAACCCCTGGTCTGATTATAACCATGATCCGTGTAGGAATGCTCTCTTACAGGCCTTGACTTGGTTTACTATTGTTCAAACTTTCCTTATACTCCTTGATAGACCTCCTCACTGTGACTCATATTCACCATTCTGACTGGTGATAATTATTGGCGTTTTACCAAGTATTCGCCATAGTCGTGGATCCTTACCTTGAACCCCTTACCTTACACTGAATTGCAAATGAATTGTCGTACCATTTCATTGATTACCTACTTTTACTGACATAGACTACAATTGATCTTCTTTCTAATTGAGACCTCTTCCTAGACCCTTAATTCGGACTTAATTACAATGCTTAGCTAACTGAACATCACATTCTTTTCCCTAAAGGACTCATGTGCACAACGTAACCCCATAGTAGTAATTCTCTTAGTCCAATCCTTTAAAGTGCTTTAATGGATAGGTAGTTCTCGGCGTAGTATCTCCTACTCAGGTTTCCCTTAATAGTTCCACCCTTAGTAGACCTACAAGGTCTTCCCTATGTTGTATGGCTTTGATGGAATTTCACATCTTACTATTTTCTGGTTTATTGGTTATTCTGCTAGTGTAGGCATTTCCTCCCATGAAGTCTGTTGAAAGACTACTCATTCTTCAAGCTACTTTTTTGTTGATTGCCAAATTAAGATTTTAACCTATAATAAACCATTTTGTATCTAATTAGCCAATGTAGCTTCTACGACTTCTTTGGTGGGCTCTTATTGGCGGCCATTACGTTTTCTAGCTTGTTTAAGGAATTTTCCCTCCTCTTATACATACCTGTGTTAAGACGCTTCATGGCTTCACTCACCATTGCATTATGGCGACCCCTTATTATCCCGTTTGTCTATGTTCCCAAACATGTCTCGACCATCTAATTATACTATCCCTAGCTATGGTCTTTCACAATATGATCTCATGTTTATTGTCTTTGCAGACTTTTGATTCCGAGGAATCAATAAACCTTTTCCAATGTGTCACCCGAAGGACCTATAAATCGTTTCCACGGCATCGCCTTAAAAGGCCTGTAACTATCATCACGATATCACTTCATAGAGTCGATAGACAGTCGTCACAGTGTCGCTCTAGTGAGCCAATCGATACCATTCCATAATGTAGCATAACTCCCTTAAATCCCATTGCAATCTGCCCATACCTCTGTTATGTCAAGTTTTCCTATTTTCATCTACCTTGTCGAGGTATATACCTCCGTACTCCACATACAAACTACTCGTAAATTTCATGCAAACAAGGTACTTGATACATAACACATAGTACGCCACATATATTCAATAGCACGTGATAATTGTTTGGCATTGAATGATCATTGTAGAAAAAGGAATCAATATTTTTTTATTGATTTAGAAGATGAAGTTAAATCTGAATTTTTCTGAAGATAAATCTGAAATTTTTCTTATCCTTAGTAGAATCATATTACAACCTAATATAGGCTAAAGAGTGGATGGAATTGTATCACCCCTAACCCGAATTCGTCGCCGGAACAGGGTTACGGAGCATTACTAGAGTTCACAAGTTAATTATCAGACATTTCATTTTATGTAGCATTCATATTTGAAATCAATCAAAATTAAAACATTAATGAGCTAACGTTGGCCAATTTAACTTATACATGTCATTCAATGCATTATTCCCCTAACATGAACAAACTCAACATTCAAGTTATTTCAATAATTTCCATGTATCAATAATATATATACCATGATTGATGAGCTCATCAATACCATGATTTTCATTCCCTTGTTTTTTTCCATATTTATCCCGTTGAATTTTTCAGAATTTCGATGGATTTTCAGGGGTACACTTTAGTGTACAAATCCGGGTCTGTCAATTCATATTCATGTGTGCACATTTTCATTTCAGAGAGCACACTCCCGCGAACCTCATCTTTACAGCGGGATTACCAGTCCAGGCTAAATTCAGACCCTAATTCGGATTACCCGTCCGGGCTAAATCCATTTTCCACATATTCTTAGGGAGGGCTATATCAGGATAGGATCACCCGTCAGGGCTAGATCCTTTTTATCGTCAATTCCTTTTCAAAGATCCATCGAATTTTCCTTCCATTCAACCGAGATTTCTTCCCCTTTTTATCAAATATATCAATGTTTCATCAATTTTCATACAATTAAAATTCAAATCATATTCACATCAATAATAAACATTTCAAGCATTTAAGAATATAATTCAAGTTACACAAACTTACCAAGCTAAATTGCAGAAATATCAAAATTCAGGGACATTTTGGTAATTTTCTATTTTTCTCGAATTTCCACCCAATCTTAATCTAAATTAATATTTCATTCAATTTATTAATTTAAATAATAAAACAATTTATTTCATGCAATTTGGTCACTTTTTGACATTTTTACAAATTTACCCTGAAAATATTACTTTGATTCAATTTAGTCCCTAAACCTAAAACATGCAAATTAGCCATTTTTAATGAAAATTCATGCTTGTTGAATAATCATATATTTTCCTCCTCCTCCTCTCCATTCCACATCCTTAATGTATATAACATACTTATATGAAACATTATCTATAATTTCAGTATTTACTTATTTATTCATTCAAAACTGTCCACTTGAGTCATAGTCACAAAATTATTTATATCTTGAGCTACGTAACTCTGAATTGAGATTTGTTAATTTTCTATAAAACTATACTCACATATATTTTTACTATAAAAGTTTCATAATTTTTGGTTTATCCAGTAAGTACAGTTTATTCTTTAAAGTTCCCCTATTTCACTGTTTAACAGTTTCGACCCCTCTTCACTAAAAATTAATTAACTCTTTGTACAGAATTCGTATGATGTCCCCGTTTATTTCTCTTGAAAATAGACTCATTAAGGATTTTAAAAATATAAACTATAACCCATAATTATTTTTTACAATTTTTAATGATTTTTCCAAGTCAGAATAGGGGAACTCGAATTCATTCTGACATTGTCTCACAAAATTTATTATATCTCATGATTTACAATTCCATTACTTACATCGTTTCTTTTATGAGAAACTAGACTCAATAATATTTAATTCCATATTTTATTCATACTCTAATTCGATTTCCACAATTTATGGTGATTTTTCAAAGTTAACCTACTGCTGCTGTCTAAAACTGTTTTAGTGCAAAATATTGATTACTAAATTTATAACACCCTTATTTCCTTTCTCTATAATATTTCCCAACACTTTCTCTTATTTTCCTTCACTAATATATCAAGAACATAAGAATTTATTTAAGAAAACTCTACTATAACATTTCCATGCTTTTTCAATAATATCAAACTTAAAAATATATTAAAATCTTGATATTCTTACCTTCGGCTATTGATTTCAATCTTTAACTTGATTTTCTCTCTCCTACAGCTTCTACTTCTTGAATCTAACTTGATATTCTAGCTCCCCATAGTCTCCTTATCAATTTTCTCTCTTGGTGGCTATGGAAATTTCTTTGATTTCTAAGTGAAAATGATGAATTTTTGGTGGGAGGACCAAATTATAAAGAAAGCAAAATTTTCTTTCTTCTCTTCTCTTCTAACGTGAAATGCATGGAAAAATGGTGGAATGGATGATTCTTCATCTTCCTTTTCTTATATATACTAAATAAAATACTAATAAAATAATAAAATATCATTTAGAAATCAAATTAAAATATTAATAAACTAATATTTATTTAATTAATTAATATAAAATATCTCCAACATCATCATTATCTTCTAGATTTCTCTCTCTTCTAATTGACCATTTTGCCCTTTATAATCTTTAAAATTCCATCATTGAGTCATCACTTAATTTGGTAAAATTACGATTTAGTCCCTTAAAATTCTTCACCTTCTTAATTTGGTCCTAATTCATCCACTTTCCTTAGTTTCTAGATTATTCTACCCTTAAAATATTTGCACTATTGGTCCTTCAACTTTTTCATATTTACACTTTAACCCCTCAAATTTTGAGTATTTACTCTTGGACAACAAAACTTTTCTCACTTTTACAATTTAGTCCTTTCTTGAATTAATATATAATATACCGTAATATACTTTCCAATGTTGACATAACTCAAAATTTCCCCTTTTTGTCACTTTATTTCCTTATTTTTACTATGTCGAGGATACTACCTTACTTTCTTACTGTAGTAATTTTCAGGGTATTACAGGAATCACATCCCACTAAAATAGGAAACAAAATTCCTATTAATTAGGAATCCCAACAAAACAGGAAAGTGAATAAATTACAATAGCTAATTCCTAATAATCAGAAACTAAATCTAAGCTTCTAAATAAATAAAAAATATTGATTCCCTTTCCTACACTCCCTCTCAAGCTGGGTTGTATATGTTATACAAACCAAGCTTGGAAATTAATTCATTGAAACTATCCCTTGGGAGTGCTTTAGTAAGAACATTAGCAATCCGTCATTTTCTAAGAATATAGTTGAGTTGGATAATGTTGTTATTAACCTTCTCTGAAATGAAGTGTCAATCAATTTCACTGCGTTTTGTCCTGTCATGGTGTACAAGATTTTTAGCTATATTAATAGCTGCTTGACTTTCATTGAATATCATGACTGAGTCCTATACCTCAGTAATCTTTGTAGCCACATTCCTTCACATGTTCCAAGTGCAAGAGCATGATATTCTGACTCTGCACTACTCTGTGAGACTATAGCTTGCTTTTTTCTCCTCCAAGTAACAAGATTACCCCAAACATAGGACTAATAACCAATGATTGATCTTCAATTAGTTTACTCTCCTGCCCAACTAGTATCAGTGTAAATCTCCACTTCTCAATTTGTACACTTCCTGAATAGTAGACCATGTCCTAGAGTCATTTTATATACCTCAAGATTCTGTTTACTACCTTTAAATGATCTTCAGTTGGATTTTTCATATGCTGACTGACCACACTAATTAAATATGCGATATCAGACCTAGTGTGAGATAGATAGATGAGTTTTCCAACTAGCCTTTAGTAACTTCCCTTGTCTATTGAACTGCTTCCTTCACTGTTGCTCAATCTTTTTGTCGGATCCAAATGTGTGTCAACTGGTTTGCATCCAAGTAGCCATGATCCAAGATGTATTTCCATTGAGATATAACAATCCCTTCCTTAGAGCGAGCCATCTCCATTCCTAGGAAAAACGTAAGAGTCCCAAAATTCTTAATCTCAAATTTTGTTACCAACAATTTTTTTCAAATTTATAATCTCCTCAGAATCATCTCCTGTCAAGATGATATCATCCACATAAACTATGAAAATAGCCTTCTTCCTTCCTATTTTACTTTTGACAAACAATACATGGTCGGCTTGACACTACTGATATCCATTAGCTATCATTTTTTTAGTGAATCTTTCAAACCATGCACGAGGAGAATTCTTCAAGCCATAGAAAGATTTCTTTAGTTTGTAAAATAGATTATTGTTTGACTTGTTTTCTAGACCAGGAGGAATAGTCATGTAGACTTCTTCTTCAAGATCCCCATTCAGGAATGCATTTTTAATATACAGTTGATACAATGGCCAATCTTGATTAACTGTAAGAGAAAGTAGAACTTAAATAGTGTTAAGTTTTGCCACAGGTGCAAACGTTTCCTGATAATCAATTTCGTATGATTGAGTGAACCCTTTTTCCATTAGTCTAGCCTTAAATCCCTCGACACTTCCATCAGCCTTGTACTTGACAATAAATATCCAGTTACATCCAACTGGAATCTTACTTGGAGGTAAATTGGCAAGATTTCATGTGTTTTTACTTTCCAAAGCCCGAATCTCCTCTTTTACTACCTTTTCCTATGCTTGACTCTTAAGAGCCTCTTGAATAGAATCTAGCACCTTCACATATCCAAATTTGTGACAAAGGCCTTATAAAGATACGATAGTTTCCCATATGTAACATAATTCTCAATCGGATGTTTAGTGCACCCACGCACACCTTTTCTATGAGCAATAGGTAGATTTAAATCATCAACAATAGGAACAGGAGGATCATGGGATGAGAGATCCTTACCATCATGAACATCAGTTGCTATAGGACTCGATTCATATGATTGAGAATATTAAATTTGCATAGAGTCTTCTATATGCTCGGTTGGTCTTCTTTTTCTGGAGACACGAAGCTTAGGAGGATCGAATGTGCTAGGTTGTAAATGATTTGAGTCAATTGGCTAAATAGGAATCAGGGTTGTTTTTATTTTATTGATAGGGACAATAAAAGGATCAATGATTGAATTTGATGGATTAACATATGTTTGACTGTTTTGAAGGAGATCACAAATCTGATATTCCTTTGGAGTCTCCACCTGAATGTTAGATTTGGGAAAGAAAGTTTGATTTTTCAAGAAATGTAACATCCATAACATTGTACACTTTCCTAGTAATGGGTGAATAACACTTGTAACCCTTTTTATTAGGAGAATAACCAAGGAAAATACACTTGAGAGACTTAGGATCGAGTTTGGTATGATAAAGAATGTTCAGGTTGTTCTAGTGTGGTCATCGATGAATGTGACAAACCATCTAGCCATTGATATTTTTTACACGAAAGGGACCCAAAATGTCACTATGAATCACTGAAAATGGATGTGAGGGTTTATATTGCAAACTTGAATAGACATGCCTAGTGTGTTTTGCTAATTGACAAACTTCACAAAAAATAGAATTTGGTTCTTATAGATAAACAAATGAGGAAAGAACTTCTCAATATAAGTAAAGTTAGGATGACCAAGACGATAATGCCATAACATAACTTGATTTTCAATGGAAATAGAATTAGAATTAGAAATAGACACTGATTTGGAAGCAAATTTGACACACTTTTGACTAGAATCTGAACCACAACTTGATGGGTAAACTTGTCTACTTGGAAGATTCTTTTCCTTAAGCAGATATAGACCACCATGCACATCAGCACTGCCAATCGCCTTCCCCAAATCCGCTGCCTGAAAACAACAACAATTGGAATGCAAGTTAGCATCATAGTTTAGGTCTCGGGTAAGTTGGCTTATAGAAAGTAAATTGCAATTTAGTTTAAGGACATAAAGAATAAAAGAAAGATGAAAATCTTTTGTCAAATAAATGGATCCTATTCTGGCCACAGGAGAGAAAGAGCCATCTGCAATTTTGACTCCAGAGTGACTTGTGCATGGTTAAAAAAAACTGAGAATTATGTAATCACCAATCATGTGGTCCAAGGCCCCTAAGTCAACTATCCATGTTTTTTAGTGATTTTTTTACACTAAAAGCATAGGGTTGGATACCTTGATGTGCAAAGAGACTAGATGTTCTACCATTGTTGGAAGTGCTTGGCCTGTATTAGTGACTTGACTAAGCATTTTCTGCAATACCTCAATCTTCTATTTTGTGAATGGATTAGCCTTGGCACTGGTTTCTGTTGTGACTGCAATGTTTGCGCAATTCTTAGATCTTCCAGTAGATGGTTTCCAATTTGTAGGTTTACCATGCAACTTCCAACATGTTGCCTAAACATGACCAGGCTATTTACAGTGGTCACACCAAGGGCATCCTTTGCTAGCCTTGTTGTTTTGAGATGAACTGTGTGTATAAGGATGAACCCTCAATTGTAGGACTGATGTTGGTGTTTGTCATTATCAATTTCTTTCTACTCTCTTGTCTCCAAACCTCTACAAATGCTTCCCTAATGGTTGGGAATGGTTTAGTTCCCATGACTCTCCCCCTAACCTCATCTAGATATTTATTGAGACCAAGGAGGAATTTGATAGTTTGCTTCTGTTCAACAATCTGTTTATACAACATAGAGTTATCAGAACACTTCTATGAGTGTATTTCATAAAGATCCAGTTACATCCAACAACGTTTGAAGGCATTAAAGTATTTAGTAACATTTAAATCTTCCTATTTTAGGTCATACAACCTAGTTTCAATTTTGAAGAGTTCGAAGGTGTTCTCTATGTTGGAATACATTTCTCAAGTAGCTTTCCAGATTTCTTTTGTTGTATGATGAAGTAAAAAAATTTCTCCAACCTCTGTGGTCATGGAATTAATCAGCCATGACATAACCAAGTGGTCATCTGCTTTCCAGGATCAATATTTGGGATATGTTTTTTCAGGAGTAGCAGTTTCGTCTGTAAGCTGATCATCCTTCCCCCTTCTATAAAAGTACATGAAAACAAATTGTGACCATTGGAGAAAATTATGGCCATGAAGTTTGTGATTTGTGACAATGTGAGAAGTGTTAGAAATGGAGAGAATTGAGGGATGAGACTCGGATTGAGATGTGGTTTTCGAGGTGGAGGATTGAAAAGTCATGGCTCTGATACCATGAATTTAAATCTAAATTTTTCTAAAGATAAATCTGAAATTACTTACAAATATTCACATACTTGTATAAATATGAAATTACTTACAAATATTCACATACCTGTATAAGGTTATGCATTCACAGCATGCTCAGTCACTATTTTTACACAAAACAATAGATTCAGACAGCCCAGAATAGTTACAACAAAAATCATTCAATAGCTTAATTTCATCATCCACCCATGATAGAGTACAAGAACACACATTGCTTCTTTTATCCTCGTCAGCTTAACTTGTTTAAACACCAGAGCCTCTTTCATCTTGATAGCTAAGCATGACAACCATTTATCAGTTAAATCGAAGGTATTCAGCCTTAAAACCCATAACCCAGTTTACAGAAACTTATTAGGAGTCATTGCTCTCATTCATTCTTTAATTCTCGAGTGTAGAAAGTTAAGAAGCTTACCAGTTTCTGAATTTCTCTACTTCTAGACATCAATTCTCATAACTTCGGCTCCCTACAAAGCTCCTAAGTTCTTCTATTCTTCAAAACAATCGAAGAAGACAATGCAAGTAAGAAGAAATTTGTAGACAAAATTAAGAAGAATTTTCTTTGCAAGAATGTCCACTTTCACCCATATATATATCTCCTATGCACGGTTTCCCAATATCTTTTAGTTAATCACCTGCAATTATTATGTCTCCCACTTTGGAACTAGTCGGTTTCATCCTAACCCAATAGTCACAAAATTTTCTAAAACTCCTAGTAGAGTTCGCTAATTCACTATTTATTCAATTAAGTCCCAAAATTCCTTTAAATTAGAGTCCTTAAAAAATTCAGGTATGACATTACAAAAATGCCCATCTAATAATTACATGAATAGAAAAATATCAAAATCAATCATCTTCAATGAGACATCTTTTAGAATAGAGGGAAGTAGACCAACTATGCTTTTCCCTTTTACAATGGCTCGTATATACCAATGTCATCTTTCTAACTCAAGGTTGGAAGGACAAAAGATGTCAAGAGAATTAATGATACTTCATACCATAATAAGGTTAACACACATAGTTTGAGAAGGCTATAAGCCAAGTGAATATTCCTTATAATAGTATCATTGATGTTGTAAATGTTGTTAGTGAAAGCCTATTAAGCCTCTTTATAGACCTAATTAATGGTTGCTTCTTGTTGGGACCCCCGATTTTCTACATCAAACTTGGCTTGTAATTCGTTTATCGTCAGCTCGTCCCATTCCCACGTAAGCTCATTTGTCAACCTTTTGACTTTAATCCCTAATTAAAAGACTTAAGTGTCAAGTTGGCGACCTTCATTCATGTGTACACAATTTCTAGCATTCTTTTTGCACGCCTCGAAGAATTGTTCCTTCTAGACCATAACTCCCTATTTACGAGCTTCGACTTTTTGTCTCTAGAAACCATCATCCTTCTCCTAGAAAGCACTACTCCTTTTCCCCTTCTCCAGCTTGAATAGAAAGTGTTAGTTAACTTGTTTTAGTTCTTCGTTATCTACCAGTAACAGTTCAAACTTAAGAGATGAGTTAGTATATGATCCTCCTCTAAGCAAAGGGTAACCATGTTCTCTCTTCCTCTTCTCCTATAAGGTGGACGAGAAGCACCAATACCATTTACAAGAACCACTAGAGTCAAAGTGATGAATTTGTCAAAAGAAACTATAGTCTTTACAAAAAAGAGACAAAAATTTAAAAGCACAATGAAAATAGCAATATCTTATGAGCAAAGGATGAAAGCAAAGGATGAAATATCACGGACCCGCATCATCTACATCTACATCAACGTACATACTAGAACACAAACGTTCTTAACGAAATTGAAAATTCATAGCTATAATGATATTGTTTCAAACACCATAATGGCAGCATGGATACCGTTTCCTATGTAGTAGTAGTGCATAATAATTCTTCACCTTCCATTTAAATATCATTTATCAGGCAATTGCTGACCATTTAAAAAAAACAACAACAAATAGAGAAGACAAATAGAAGGAAGAGATAATATTTGTGGTAAAAAACAAGGAAAAAGGAATTCAACGTAGAAAAAAATGAAAGGACATTGATATTTAAATCTAGAAGATGATGTATTTATAGATATTTGGGTGGAAAAATGATGTGATATTCTAAACAAAATGATGACGAAAATAATTGACATATTCTATAAACCTCCGATCAATGGCGACCACGCATATGAAAGCAATTAATACAAAGGCGTAACGGTCGAAGGAATAATAATGATGCTTCAAAACCCTATGGAAGCTTTGCCAAGAGAGTTTGTAAGCCTCACTCACAATATTGAATCAATTTAGACCATTTTATAATTTGCCTTTTGTTTTGGGGGTAATTGTTATACCCTTACGAACCCTTTGTTGAGAGTTAACCAAGTCAAACTAGACTTGTTATCACTCCTATTTTTTAGGATCTTTCAAATTCAAATTGTGAATAGCTGTAGATAATACTCTGATGTAATCTTGTATGTATATATTTGCTATCAATATCGAATACAATTGAGCTGAATCTACAAACCAAAATCTCTATTCTTTACCCTTCACCAAATTATTTGGTTGCTATAGAAATCGGTGACCACAACCTCATGCATGGCGAAACTCGGCTCCATGGCCTCATGAAGAAAGTAACATGCTTTGCCTAGACATCATGTCACAACAAATGTACCCACACAATTTGGAGATGGAAGAGTTTCTAACGACATTAGTCAATCCATCATATTCAAGCTTGGTAAGCGCCTTGCCCAGTCCCTTCAGGTCAACACCAACAATGCCCTAAAACCCTAGATTGACATCTATCACCCTAACATGACACCAATAGAGTAGGAAAGTCAATGGTTAAAACCCACACCCAATTATCTATCCTCTATAGTTACCCCCTTAGCTCCAAGGTAAACAAAGTGATCCATATAGCATACACTTTTTGTATGTAATTAGCCACAAAACTCTTTCAATCCATCAATTTTAATGGCTCTTCGTGCTATTCATGGTGTGAAATGTGCTCACTCTAGCTACTCTCGGCACCATCATGGTGAACCGCCTCATTATATTTTCCAAGACTTTGTATAACTTTTTAAGTGTCATAACATATCTGTATTGAATGTATATGTATATCCAGCAAAAGCTGCTTGACATATAATTTCTAGATCATGGCCGTTGTGATTAAACATATCATTAAAAGAAAAAAAATGAAATTAATAAATTATATGTTTGAAATTTATAATAAGATGCGTTATCTTCTAGCTCAGTCATTAAATTGTTCTCCCCCCCCCCCCCCCCTTAATTTTCTATCAAATACATCGTAAAGTATTGAATCATGACCGACTAGCTTTTAGGGTCAGTGCGATATAAACCCGAGAATGAAGGAATCAGCATCAGAGAACCAACCATGAAAAGAGTTTTTATATAAAAAATTATTTCGCATGGGAAAGAAAGCTTTTTAGCTTTAAATGAAAATAACTAAACGAACGATATTCCTCCCAATAAAAAGAAATAAACAAATAAAATACTTGTGCTTATCTGCCTAGTAAAGTAGAGCATCGAAATCAATCCTGACGATCAATATGTGCCCAAGTAATTTGGCTTTTGAGTGAAAGGAGAGGAATTTATTTTTAGTGTTATTGGTTCATTTTCCTGTCTTTCCTGTATGGATAAATATCATATATATGGTCTGCCTAAGTTGTAAAATGAATCCAATAGTTCCCCAAGGCATTTGGCTTCCATTTTCGACCAAGTGGAAAGATTTTATAGTCAATTTGATCTTTCTAGATCTCTTTAGATTATAACAAAATAATTATATATATGAACATGGAAAGCCAAGGCAGGCAAGCAACCAAGGGGCACCAAGGAAACATCCAAGCCATGTGAAGTGGTGCAGCTTTTGTCGGGCCAACCACTTCCAACTCCGACCAACTTGTGGGGTTTGTTGTGTTCCAATTCTTAATTTGCCGTCTTTGAACAAATCAAAATCCCTATATGAGTGGCTATGGATTCTCCGGTTGGCCACTGCGCCTTTCTCTTCTGCGTGGCCTCTCTTTGTACGGAGTTACGGACCATTTTCTCTTAGACCGTGCAATATCTTTTGTCATCACAGACACACCATATGCTGCTATAGCTTATACATATTTCCTAGTGACAGAACTGTGGGAAAAAAGATGGATTCCCTTAGTCACACCATCCGCTGATCTTAACACAGATATGGCCCCATATTGATAGTTGATCCATCAACTGACAAATCTAAGCCAAAAGAAAATATTGTTTATTAGGGTTAAGATTGTACTTATTATTACAGCTAGCTGTTGGTTATGGGGTCTAGATTTCATCCCTAATTTCGCTTTCTTGCACGACCCGTCTTGATCACTTGTATGGAGGAGAACTAAGCTTAATTACTTAGCGTGGACTAATCAATTTAGGACATACTTAAAGCGGATGCCATCACTTTGCTTGTAATCGAACAATATATGCAATTATTAGTCAAACCAGAAGTGGCAGATGGTGTAGAGCACTCGTAAAATGAGTGAGGTCCCAAATGCATGCCACCTTTGTTGGCTCCCAGTAACAGAGACAATTGCATGCATATCTCAGAAATTATATTGTTTTGTTGTTATCTATTTCCCTTCTTCTATTGCTATCTTCGAAAAGAAGAAATTGAACCTGATTAAACTAGGATTTGATTTATGTCAAAAATTTACAAGATTTGAATTTGAAACTTTACTTAAATAACATAAAACTCCTTATAACTCTACCTTACACATGTTGGAGGGATGGCTAAACATGGTCTCTTTGTCACCGTTTCCTAACAGTGCGTTTACATCATGTCAAAGAACAAATTCTGATAAATGAAAACTAGCCCTCTTTCCTTTGTATTTTCTTAGGTGGAATTAGGGTTTAAAGTGATGACAGGAGAGGCTTATGACAATGCGACAGGTGTCTTGTAGGTTTAAGTGATTTATAACTGGCAAAGTATCAATTCATGAGATAAAAGGAGACAAGACATAACTATGCAATGTTTTCTTTTCAATCACATTACAGAAGATGCGATATGTGTGAAAATACGTTGCTGTTTCGGACCATAGATAGTTTTGCTTCTCATCACTGAAAAATGTAAGCCTCTCGACTTATGCAAGTGAAAACAGATTTCCAAGTGATGATGATCAGTAGGAGGGGGAATCGTGGGTGATGAAGTACGAGATTTTCTTGTTTTTTAATGACAAACTTTATAGGTAATCATTAGGCATGAAAAATATTAGGTGGTGAAATTATGAAATCATGATTCCAACAGGCCCATATGGGGGGTTGTTCATAAGCAATGCAAGCAAAGCAAGCGTAATGATTTGGTTTAATAATTGAATGATCCATGTGTTATCCAGGCACATGGACAAGAAAGACTTAAAAGAGGGGTAGAGAGACTAATTAATTAATTAATTAAAATTAAAATTTATATTTGATGCAATGTTCCTATATAGTTTTAGGAACTATCGACAACTACATAATAATATTAAATCACTAGAAATAGATGTAAAATGGATTTATTTTTAAAAAATTTACATGATGTGTTATCATACCATCACTGAATTAAATAATAACGTAGAGGAGATCAGCAAAAGAATAATCTGATTTGGGGTGTCTTTTTTAAATGGCGTGCATTTGATTAAAATTTTCAAGTTAATCATGGGTTTAATTAAACATTAATTAATATTCTCCTCGCATTAAACAAACTTAACTTTGAAAGTTAATGTTGTTTATGTATTTCATGTACCATCGAATTGGGATTCATATGCATGAAGATGTTAGTACATCTAAAGACAAGGACATGACATGGACACATCTCTCTTCGATGGATCTTCACCTAACGTTAAACACGAGTCGTGCCCATGGTCCCTAGACAGCTAAAATTCTAAGGAAAAAAGAAAAAGAAAAAGGTAATGTCCTATTGAAATGGTGGGGGATACACACAACTTTATTAGGTTTATATTTAATGCAATAATAATATTTATTTATACATAATGAATTATGTTGTGTGATTTTATTTAAAAGTCTTAAAAATAAATACATTTATCTTATATTTTTAATAAGATAATATCACATCTAATTTATTGATAATATATAAATGCATAGAAAGGAACTTTCCCTCATGGTAAACTTCATCTTTAACCTATTAAATTTTAAATTTTGGGTATGTGAGTTCAATTCTTAAAATAATATTATTGAAAAGAGAAATTACGAATTTTAGAATACAAAAAGAAGATGAAGAATACAAACAAAAAATAATATAATGACAAATTTGTATTTTAAATAAAAAATTGTAATTTAATTCCAATCTTTCTATAAATTGTGAACTTTTAATTTAATAAAATTATCAAATTGTATTTTAATTTTTTGAAAAATTATAATTCAATTTTCACCCTAAAACAAAATCTGACTTTGTCCTTGCTTTTGGTAACAACTTCAATATTTGCAACATCTTTTTCCATTCTCGTACTATAACCGGAGCTTCCTTTATAATATTAATATTAATATATATAGATGGAAATAGGTATAAAAGGCTATTTTTATATTTAACAGTAGTAATAACTAAACTTCAATTACCAAAAAGAATCCCAATATTATAGCATTGTTGAAGAAGATGATGATAATAATACAGCTACTAAAGTCTCCATCCAGGTGATTCAACTATATCTCTAAAGAGGGGGTATGAACTCTCGAAGTCCTTTAGATTATCCACTTAGAAAAGAGTAGCCACAAAATATTTTCTCTTTCATGGGACCCTTTCGTGACCAAGCATTTTCAATGCCATAGAAGTTCAAAGAAGTGGTGGGATTCTATCAATCAACTTCCCCATTCCCTAAGTTACAACTTGATGATAATGATAAACAGGAAGAAAAATAAAAGCGGTAAGGGAAACCACGGACGAAACTAAAAATTGTATTTCTGTGAATCGAAATTAAAATATAATTTTTATTATGATTTTTCCAGTTTGCAGACCATTTTTCACTTTATTCCTTCTCCACTAATTATTTACTACAGTACCATGTTAAATATCATTACATGTGTAGCAGTAGAACCAACAAAATCATTTGAAAGAAATGTTGGTGCTTCCCATCCCACATACAACTGACTTTATTAGCATTTTTTCCATGATCAGACATGTTTAACGAAATTCTACATTTTGCTTTGTTTTTGGATGGTCCAATTGACTTGCATATTATGTAAATAAGTAATTAACTACTGCATCAATATTCCCAAATAAAAATATGGTGTAGTTTTGTCGAGTGACTGTTGGATTTTTAATTTGAATAGTCGAATTTTTTTTATTATTTTTAACCATCTCAAATTCAATGCATAGAAAACAGAAGGTGTCTGTGAAGACTGCAGCTAATTAAACCCTGTTCTTTTAACTGACTATATTATATTATATGGATGGATGGATGTATGCACATGCATAGCTGGCAAGTGGAAACCCTGTTAATTAAAGCTACCCTACAAAAAAGTAATGAGGAAAAACCCTAATGATGAAGGGCAAAGCTGAAGCCCTACAGATCAAGGTAGTATATGTGGTGGTGTCAAAAGGCATAGAAATCATAATATTAAATAAAATAAACCCATATTTAGCCAACAGTATCCATAAACAAAGGAAGCTGATGCATGGTTTTGCGAGATTAATAATACAGACTGCATAAGGTGGACATGTGAGTATAAACTCATACATGAAACCCTAGACTGGGAACAACAACCCCAACTTCACGGCATTAATAAATTTAAAAACAACCTTTGTAACTGCAAACTTTGTCTTCAGTCTTGTAGTAATAAGTAAATAAAATAAAGGATGCAGTAAATATGATTGCTTTTTTGTCTCCTCTCTACGCCACAGCCCCTCAGGGCTCAGTCCATGCTTTTAGTTTTAAAAAGTTAAAATGCAAGGCACAAGGACAGGAAAATAACTTATCCGCAATGTGTTTGTCTCTAAGAAAATATATGATAGTAGAGATTAATTATTGTTGTAATGAGGTTGAATATGTGATGCTGACTATATGTGTTTAGATTTAAAAGCAATATAAAAATGAAAAATAATTATCAAATACTTTAGTTTGAAATGTGGTTATAATATAATAAAATAATTATTTAATATCATTTTATATTAAAAATTAGATTATATTTTTGTTAAATATCAATTAAAATATTAAAACCATTCGTATTAAATTATTTAATATAATTTTATATTAAATAATAATTAAAGCCATATTTGTCTTGATTTATATAGAGTAGTGGCTAAAGCTTTTGTAGTTTTGTTAAGTACTCATTTGGTATGGGTTCAAACCATGTTACCACCATCCTCTAACCCTAATATTATATCAAAGAATAATTAAAATTCATATTTATGATAATAAAAGTATTACATATTAAATTATTATATAAAAATAATTTTATATAATTATTATAAAATAAAAAAATTTACAATTTTGGGTTTAACCTCCTCAATTGTTAATAATAAAATTTAGTTATATATATATATATATATATATATATATATATTTGTATCTTACTTTAGTAAAATATATTTATAGAAATTATTCAAAAACTATGAAAAATGAAATAAATATAGAAACATAGATTTTATAAATTTGAATGGATTAATTTTTTTATCTTTAATATCAGATATAGGCATAATGATTTATTTGGCTCTCCAACTTTACGAAAAAGGTCATTTTAGTTATCTATTTAATTTTTCGTCTCTTTTAACTCTTGAACTTATATTATTTGCCAAACCACCCTAAAATTAATAAATGATAATTTTTACATCCATTTTGGGATAATTTGATAAACAATGCAAGATTAAAGGCTAAAAGAGACGAAAAATTAAATAAAAGACTAAAATATATATTAGTAGAAAATAGGAAAGATGACAGCTATTAAGCCAAAAAAAAAAAAACGAAGGGCGATGGTTGGAGGAGTTAAAAATTTATTTTTATAAAACCCAAACCTGCACGGGGTAAAACCGTAGCTACAAAAAAATGAAATAGTGATTGTTGTGAGGTTGAGCTAAAAACTGGGTGAAATTCCTGTCAGTGGTGTGTACCAAACATTCAAAGGAGCCTAAGATATGGAAATGGACAGGACTTGAGGCATCAAATTGACGCAGAGAAAGAAAAAGTATTTTGAATTGTTAATTTGTTTAGATTTAATCAAAATTAGGTTATTGAAAATTATTATTTTTTAAATAAATTTATTGCACACCCATTATATAGGTGAAAACAAAATTATGTAACAAATATAGTCTATAGAAGTTTAGATTCAAATTTTATTACTTGTATATTTTCCTAATTTTGCTTTATAAAAGATATAAAATATAAAAAATAACACCCTTAATATAATACAATTTATCTTAGAAAGTAAGAACACTTTCATCATTACTCAATTTAATTGACGTCCAGTTAACTCGTAACATCAACTCAATCAAGTACTTAATATTTACCGCTCAAAAGTCAACTTCCTAAAATTGAATTTTTACTCTTTCTTTTTCTGAAAATAATATGGTTAGTGCAAACTGTTGATGCATTGATTGTTGATAGTATGTTACAAAATTCTGAGTGTTGAGTGATGGACATATGTGAGAGTCCAGAAATTATGGGTTGGGTTTTGAGCAAGGAGATTAGGGGATCAGTATCAAGCATTTCAAGAATATTTATCTATTATTCTATCTCTGTTTCAAGGAGGATGATCCTATCGCCATATTTAGCTTTAGATCAACCTATATAAGGAACCTTCTTCCTTCATTATCATAGTGGAATTTAGAGTGCACTAAATAGTTCATTTTACAACATTTTAGACATTGCAATTTGAGTGTTATTTGTCATTCACTGAGAGTGTTTTCCACGACCTTCAGTTGAGTGGTAAGTGAGTTTACATTAAGTATGAGTTTAAAAATTTTAAAAATAAAAAAATATAGTTAAAAAGTTCATCTTTCAATAAAAATATATAAGAATTTATAATAATACATATAAATTATAAAAAATATTTATAAATAAATAAATATCTATTTTTTTTTTCATTTTCTAACTTTACATTTATTTATTAAAATAATAATTCTATAAATAAAGCCATTTAGGGGAATCATGAATAAGACTTAAACATATTCTTTTTTTTTTTTAACATTAACGACAACAATGTTTTCGTTGGGTCAAAAACTATAACGTGAGGTTGAAAAAGGTAAGAATTAATATTTTTAAGTTGTTGCCAGAACGTGTTTGTTGTGTTTGATGCTGTGCTTGAGGGCGGGGATGATTGAGAATATATATGCGAGGATGAGGTCTTGAATACCCAGTAGGTGGAAGGCCATGCAGAGAGCTCCACAACTGTTTCCTGGTATGATGACACAACAATAGGATGTGAAAGTCAAGGAGTTCAAAGTAAGAATTATTGATGCCAGTGGTTGTGGGCAAACACAGTTCCCAACATTCGACAAATTTGACGAAGACTAAGGAATAAGGCTAGGTGTATGATAAACAAATTATTATTTATAGAATAAAAAAAAAGTAAACGTTTGAATTTAGTTTAAGTACTGTTTGTGAGATTTTTAAGAAAATTTTTTTATTTATACAATTATTACTTTAACAAATAAATTTCATGTTAGAAAAAGAGAAAATGGTTATTCATTTATTATAATTTTATATGTATTTTTATAATCATGTTCATTTTTATTTTTAAAGTTTCTTAATTTTAATTTTGAATTTTTAAGAATCAATATTAAATTGACAAAATTAAGATTGAATTGATAAAATCTGTAAACATGTGTATAAAATTGATGGTTAAATTTGTCGAATTTTTTAATTTTAATTTTAAATAAACATTTAAATCATGTATATAAAATTGATGGTTAAATTTGTCGAATTTTTTAAAATTAAGACTGAATTGATAGAATCTGTAAACATTGTAAGGTTAATTTTATTATTAAACTGATAAAAAAAAGTCATATCAACATTCTACTAATGATTTAATGGATGAATAATCAAAATATTAACTAAAATAAACAATCAAAACCGAATTCAAAGTTTTTTTTTGTTCAACAAATCTTTCATTCAATAGGAACCAGATTAATAGAGTGTTACTAGTTCCACAGGTGGAACTTGAGCCCAGTTTGATGGACAAGAATGAATCCTAGTTTTTCCTGCGATCCAGTCAACAGCTCGATTACAGTTCCTTTTGATAAACTTAAAGGATACATCATTAACTCTAGAAACTATCGATAGAATATCTACAACAATTCCAAAAATCTCCCAAGGGCACTGGTTCTTTTTTTATAAGCATTGAATGAGTTGAAGATTGTCAGGTTCAAATTCCACAGACTGCCAGTTGTTATCAGCCGCAAGTATGGAACCCAGCCTTATAGCTTGGGCTTCAGCCGCTAATGCCGTAGACATATGCATCAACGCGTTGGTTCTATCTGCAATATCTCCATTGCTGTTCCTGGCAATTGCAGCCATGAGCCACCCCAGCTTCTCCAATTTTCCAATTTAGAGAAGAACCACAGTTGATTTTTACAACTTGAGGTGGCGTTTTGTCCATTCGGAGTTGAGGGCAAAGTTAGGGTGGGACCTCACAGGAACTGAATTCTAAGTTTCATTGTCACGTCATACCGACAAAGAATAGTAATAGTAAATAGTAGGGTTAGGACAGGTGCAGCTCTCTCATCTATGTATCTTTTAATTTTGTAGACTGCATCTGCGTTGCACTGCTGGAATCTAATTGTGTACGTATGTTTTGGATATTATATATTATTCCGGTTCACGTGGGGGAGCCACGATTCACAATGACCTCCTATAATATTATTCTTTTTTGTACTAATGAACTCCTATAATATAGTGTTTATAAATAAATATGCCTCATTCATTTATCAAATAATGTACTTGTTGGCTTCGGAATCTGACATGACCGCAACATGCCATTAATTAAATAATTACGTTATATATAAAAAAACCTTTCTTTCTTATATTAATTCCCTAAAGAGAAGGCAATTTGAATGTAGACATGCTCCCAATTACTGTCAAAAGTTAAAATTTTGTTAATTAGGTAAAAAATTGATGTTTCATAAATAAGGTTTTAAGTTAAACTATTTCAACTGAAAATTGATATAATTATTGATTGTCGAATAAAAAAAATACTTAAAATGTAATAATCCAAGTGTATTGTTTCCATCTTAGATTGTTATAAAACAAAAATGGTTGACATTGTACCTAAATGATTGTTAATAATGAGTGAAAGGGAAGGGGCCATGTGTTTTATCCGTATATTGTACTCCTTAATATTTATTTGGAAAACTATGTTTTGTTTGGAGTTTAATTTTGGGACCGCCTTTGATGCTCAAGTCAAACAAAACGCTTCCAGGGATGGTCCTCAAAATTACTTCCCCCAACCTAATTTTTCAACCAAATTTCAAGAATTATGTCTTATTTTGATTAATTAATTAATTGTAACTTAAAAGTGGGCATTGAAATGAGGGTATGCGAGGAGCACCGACTAGGGGCACTTCACATCACGGGGGATGGATCGGCCTACTCCTACAATCAAATACAGATAAAATAAAAGTGGACCCAATGGATTGTGCGCCCACTTGACGTGGGGGCTTCTACGCCTCATCCGCTATCATTAGGGGTGTACAAATTTTGGGTAATAATTTTTTAGAAATTCAGTTAACAGTTAATTCAGTTTGAAATCGGTCGGTTAACTGAATTTCATAAATAATATTATAATATATAAGTATTCGGTCGGTTCGGTTAATTTTTTGAAAATATAAATTAATCGGTCAGTTAAGTTGGTTAATTCTTTTATATGTTTTATACTTGTTTTAACCAAAAATAAGAAAACATATGAATTTCGGTTAATTAAGTTAACCAACCGAATTAACCGAAAAAGTTCGGTTCGGTTAATATTTTTTTAAAAAATTTTGGTTCAGTTAACGGTTAAGGGTTTAAAAAAGTCGGTTAATTTGGTTAATGGTAGTTTGGGTCGGTTAACAGATTGAACACCCCTAGCCATCGCTGATTTTATTTTCCTTGGCCTCACTTCGTCAACGCGTTTCATGCTCCACCTTGCCTCTTTCGGTTAAGGATCACACAACTCAAATTCTCTAATACATTTTAGGTTAAACTATATTGTTACTCAAGTAATTTTGTTTTATTATTTATGAAAAGTTATAAAATAGTTACTTAATTATTCAATTTTTTTAGTTACTAATAGTTAAATGGTTAACAGAAAGATTACATTGATGTTTTTAAAATTGACATAATACAATCAATTCTCTCTATAACTGTCACATATTATAACAACATTTCACTGTAACAACTAACTTTCTAGTAGAACCGATTTTCTATGTTTTATTTTAACCCTCTATAAAAGTTTTTCACTTATAATAGTAACAACTATAATTATGAAGTACACTCTTTATTAAATTAGTTCTCTATAATAACATATTCTCTAACATTTTAAGTAAAATTATAATTATTTCATATAAGCAAACATATTAATCATAATTAATTAAATATTATTTTAATAAAATATTTAAATTTTAAATGAAAAATCTCTTAATCATATTTTAATAAATAAAAATAATATTCAATGAGTGAAACTAAAGATTTCAATTCAATCAACTATTAAGTTCCCTAATTAAATATTTTATTATAAATTTGGAACATTATAAACTTATAAATTGATTACTTGAATTTAATAAATCCTGATAAATTAATTAATTTAATAACCCATACTAATTAATCGAACATATTAGATTTATGAGTTTCATAATTAATCATGTGAAATACTGTAAAATAAAATATGTATAAAAACAATAATATACACTTGTTATAAATCTTTTAATTTTGTTGATTTGATTTTCACTTTCTCTTTTTTAACATAATTTTGACTTTCTTTATTTGATGAAAATTCATTATATGAATTTTATGATAAATTTACAACAATTATCTCTCTATAACAACATGTTATAGGTGTATAACAATCGACCTTCAAAAGCTGACAACATATCCATCGATTTGCTATTTTTCCTAGACCTCCTATGGGCCTCCATCAGGACATTCTATTCGTCTCCTCCTTTCGTCATCTCAATCGAAGCCTTCGAGCATTGGCTCAGATACTAACCTTCATGGGGCTAGAACTTTAGTCTAGCAAACCGTGCGGACTTAGGCAATTTCTTGGGTTAAAATGTATCTAAGTCAGCCTAACCCTCGAAATATGAGAATTCTCCAAAAAAATCTCTAAGACACTGAAGCAAAATAGAAGCAAACTCAAAGACAAAAGAGCAACGAAAGAACAGAAAGTCATAAAAAAATAGTGCACACTAAGTGTTTGAGTAAATATTTTCAAAAGTATATATTACTTTGAAGGTTTACAACTGAGTGAATACAAGTAAGGGGGAAGGCCTCTATTTATAATTGAGCTCCTTCAAATCCAACAGTATAAATTGAGTTACATCGATGGTTAAGATTTGTGCCTATCTACAAGATGAGAGCCCTAAGAGATTTAAACTCTATATATCTTTATCCCTTAGGATTTACATTAATTATCTTGGTAACTTTAGTTTTACTGGAGTGTTTCACTAGGCCCCCAAGGCTTCAAGTAGATGGGCTTCTCCATGAGTTTTACGAGTTGGGCTACTTTAAGCGGGTCAAATGAGCCTTATTTCATAAGTTGACCTTCATGGGATGTTTTGCGCACAACGGTCACGGGCTTTAATCAACAGCCCATGACATTCTCCACCACCCATTCTTGCGATGTCTTTGTCGTGTCCTAAAAATGACACTGGTTTGACTCGCCTCAGAACTATCTCAATGCCTCGGCTGATTCCCAACTACTCTTTCTTTTGGATCGTCCCGCCTCTCGGAACATTTGCCTTGGCTTGTGTGTCCGCCTTCGTCTATCTCGAGCTGTTTTATCTCATTTGTATATTTCGATCGTAAGAGGCCACTGCTCTTACTTGCTCCCACTGTGACTTTCCTCGATCAAGATCCTCTTAATTGGCAAAAATAAGCTTTAGAACCCCCACATTGAACACCAAGTTAATCTTAAGTATTGCTACTAACTCTGGTTTGTAAGCCCTTCGGCTTACTTGCTTTAAAGCTTTAAAATTGTCCGTGTGTCTTTACCAATCCAACGGTAAGTTATAATGTAAAACATTAGATATGTGTTTGAGATGTACCTCGCTCGTAGCATTTACTCTGTCTCATTGTCCAATTTACAGCACCATTTTCCCTTAAAGTCTGTGCACAATCCACTTCTCTTATAGATGGTAGCCTCACTGATAACTCAACAAGTTCCATATCAATTTGTTGCCCCTCTAGCATTTCTAAAGAGGTCTCCTTGGCACTCCGATCTACCAAGTCAATATTCTCATCACATGGAACATCCTTGGTTAGCTGGATTGCTGATAATACCTTGGTTCTACCTATCGTGTCTCGAATCACCAGTACAATACATTATTGTTTTTGAGTATTCAAGATACAAATGCATTTCACCAAAGGAATCAACAAAGCATCAATCTTCTTAAGGAAATTCAAGGTAAGCACGAAGTCGTAATCATCTAAGTAAATTACCTCAAAGTCTTTATTGTACTACTCCTATAGTTAGGACATCTTTAGAATTAACAGTCTTGATCTTCTTGGTTGATTTACTAACCAAGAGACCAAGTTTACCCACGACTTTCTTCGATATGAATAGATCTTGATAATACTCTGGAATGACATATTTTTATGTATTAATTACATATTTATTTTGAGTATGATCCTATTAATTTGAGCTATTTATGGTTTTTTTATCTTGTAAGGACTAAATTAAAGGAAAAAAGAAATTTTGGGGCAAAAAGTGTGAATTTGAAGATAAAATGGCTTAACATGCGAAATAGGAAAAAAATGGTGTCGAAAATGCAACGTGTAGCAGACTTGGGGGCAAAAGTGTAAAGAAGAGATTTTATAAACACAAAACTCTATTTAAATTTTAATTATATTAAGATTATTGTTAAGATTATTATTTAGATTAATTTTAGAGTTTATCTTTATTTATCTTTTAGAATTTAATTAGGAATAAACTAGGTTTTCTAAGTACTATATATAGGGGATAGAGTGACACAAATTAACACTCATATTTTCTGTAAAAGTTCCCTCTCCCAAAATCTCTAGTTTTTGTTTCTTTTATTTATTCAATAAAATTTCATTTTATTAAATTTATTTTTTTCCCGAAAAGCATGAGCCATTAAACTCATCTAGCTGAAGGTTGTCGAGATTCCTCAAAAAAGGTTCATGAGGCTTAGAATCTGCACTTAGCCTTTTCAACGAGTATTCATCGTTTCTCCGCATTACGGGACTAACGCTTCCATCCATGTCCTTCCAAAAGTGATCTTTTCATCTTGTACAAAGGCGACTGCTTTGTATGTTTTGGGAAGGTTGCACAGTCGGTTCGTTAACTTATTTCATCACAGTCGGTTCGTTAACTTACTTCGTTAGTGGTTGTCGAGCCTAAGTGACAAAATGGCATGGTATTTACCATTGAGAAATGATAATCTAGTGTAAGACGGTCGCACAAAAGTGACGGTTGGCTAGAGTCAGGTTCCTCTAAATCGTAAGTCTAAAATCTAAGTGGAGCTGGTGGTCGTAGGCGTCCTCTTCCACTATAACTGGCTTATTCTGTTAGAGAAGGATCACCTAAAAGCCTAGGATTGAACCCAAAAGCCTAGGCGATGCAACTAGATCGAGCTGGTGGTCGTAGGCGTCCTCTTCCATTTTATTTCTTCTTTGACCCATCACAGCTCCAACAACATAATCACTTGCATCACACATCAACTCAAAAGGTGAGTACCAATCAGGTGTAACGATTTTTGCGCTGTAATTAACCGATTCTTTAAATCTTTAAAAGCTTCCAAACATGCTTTGTTGAGATTGAACACTGTATCTTTTTCTAACAACAAACACAACGGCTTAGAAATTTTCGAGAAATCCTTGATAAACCTTCAGTAAAAACCGACATGGCTTAAGAAACTTCCGACTCCTTTCACATTAATTGGGGCCGGTAATCTTTCAAACACGTCCACCTTTACTTTTTCAACTTCAATTCGTTTCTTTGAGATCTTGTGACCTAAGATAATTCCTTCATTGACCATAAAAAGATATTTTTCCCAATTAAGGACAAGATTCGTCTCTTCGCATCTCTTCAGTACCTTAGCCAAATTACTCAAATAGATATCATAAGTGTTACCAAAAATAGAAAATTCATCCATGAAAACCTCAACGAAAATTTCAACCATATCAGTAAATATTGCCATCATGCATCGTTGAAAAGTTACAGGTGCATTACATAAACCAAAAAGCATTCGCCTGAAAGTAAACGTACCATATGGACAAGTAAAGGTTATTTTATATTGGTCCTCCGGGGCTACAACTATTTGGTTATATCTCGAATAGCCATCTAAAAAATAATAGAATTCATTACCTGTCAGTCAATCTAACATCTGATCCATAAAAGGCAACGAAAAATTATCCTTCTGGGTGGCTTTGTTCAGCTTTCTATAATCAATATAGATTTTCCAACCGGTAATAGTTCTAGTTAGAATTAACTCGTTACGCTTATTTTCAACAATCGTGATTCCACCTTTCTTTGGCACACACTGTACTGGACTTACCCACGAACTATCTGAAATAAGATAGATGATTCCTGCATCTAACCATTTAATCACTTCCTTTCTCACAACTTCTTTCATAATAGGATTGAGCCTCCTTTGCCCATCAATTCGAGCTCTTTCACATTCTTTTAAAATGATTTTATGCATGCAAAATAAAGGGCTTATACCTCGAATATCAGTTATGCTCCAACCAATTACTTTCTTAAATTTCTTTAGAACAGCAATTAATCGTTCCTCTTGATCTTTTGTCAGTTATGTTGAAATAATCACAGGCAAAGTAGAACAATCACCTAAATACACGTATTTCAAATGGGAAGGAAGTACTTTTAGTTTGAGTTTAGGTGGTTCTTTGATTGACAACTTGGGTTGCAAAAATTCTCTAACTTCTATCTCCAACAGTTCAAACCATGTGGATTGAATACTCGGATTGGCTTTCATCAAAGCCATATTTTCTTCACATTCTTCATCCTCCAAAGGGTCAAGATCTAAAGCTTTTTCCAATGGATCTTCTTCAAAATTACTTTCCAAAGAAACCAAGGTTTCTATCTCTTCCATAACTGAACGCTCCTCTGTCAGATCGGAAAATTTCATTGCTTTAAGAATGTTAAAGGTTACCTGATCGTCTTGAACTCGCATGGTGAGTTCACATTTCTGCTCATTAATTAACGTTCTTCCCGTGGCTAGAAAAGGTCTCCCAAGGATGATCGAGACTTTCTTACCTGCTTCAAAATCTAAAATAATAAAATCAGCAGAAAAAATAAATTTATCGACTCTCACCAAAACATCCTTGATCTTTTCTTCGGGATATGCTAAAGATCGATCTGCTGGCTGAAGCGTCACAGTTGTAGGTCTTACTTCACCTATCCCTAACATCTTGAAAATAGATTTAGGCATTAAGTTGATACTCGCTCCTAAGTCACACAAAGCTTTACTACAGTAAGATTCACCAATGTTACAGGGTATAGTAAGGCTTCCTGGGTCTTTTAATTTCGGTGGCAGTTTGTTTTGCAGGAACGCACTTCACTCCTTTGTCGAAGCAACAATCTCATACTCACTCAGTCGTTTATTCTTGGACAATATATCCTTTATAAACTTCACATAATTTGGCATTTGTTCTAAAGCCTCCACCAATGGAATATTGATGTCTAACTACTTCAGAACATCCAAAAACTTCTTGAATTGCACCTCCTGTTTCTACTTGTGTTGTTGCAATCTTTGCAGATATGGAAGTGATGAAACTTTCGGTTGAACCGGAGAACTTTTCTGAGTAGGTAAATCTGCATTCAAAGAAGATGTTAAAATATTTGAATTCACTAGGTCAGGGTTTACCTTGTCAGACTTTGCAGATTTTGATTCCTTTGGTGTAGGAACTTCAACAGCTGGTTGACTTTCCTCCTCTTCAACATGCTCATCATCGACATCAATCAATCGGGGTTCCAGAGTCTTTCCACTTCGCAAGCCACTACTTGATATGTTCTTTACCCAAATTTCTTGGATTCTCAATATCACTCGGCAAGGTTCCTTGCGGTCTATTACGAAGCTCCGTAGCTAATTGACCCATTTGGTTTTCCAAATTTTTTAGTGTTACTGCTTGGCTTTGGATCAAAGTGTCATTCTTTACCATGTACGCTTTCAACAAGTTCTCCAAACTGTTTGATGCCTCAGCTTGAAGTGGTTTTGGAGCTTGCTGGTTAAACCATTGAGATTTGTTGGGTCTTTGCTGTAATAAGTTATTATTCGGTCCATTTTCTTGGTTGCTCCAAGAAAAGTTAGGATGATTACGCCATGAAGGATTGTAGAAGTTGGACTGGGGTCCTTGTCCACTCCTATTTTGATATTGGTTCCCCACATAGTACACTGACTCGGGATTTGATGGACAATTCTCAAAAGAATGACCTTTCCCACAGTACACACAGGAAACTACTTCAAACGGACTTGGGGGCTGAGCTGCAAAATTATTAGTACTATTAGCGGTTAACTGTTTTAACATAGAGGAAATAGACAATACTTGAGCCGATAACGAAGTGAGGGAGTCAACTTCATGAACTCCGGCTACACGTCTTCCTGAAGCTGTTCGATTTGTTGGCCATTGATAGTTATTACTCGCGATCCTCTCAATAATCTCATAATCTTCATTATAAGACTTAGACAAAATTGCACCATTCGCGGAAGCATCTACCATCGATCTTATATGTGCATTGAGACCATTATCGAATGTCTCGAACTGGATACAATGAAGAATCCTATGATGAGGACATTTACGAAGTAACTCCTTGAATCGCTCCCAAGCCTTATACAAAGACTCATCATCCAATTTTTTGGTAGGTGGTTAGTCTTTGGGTTTAATGGCTATTTATATAGCCATTGAGTGGGGTAGTCGTTGGGTGGGGTGACTGTTGTGGAAAATGCTTCTAGCTGTTTCGTTATTTTGGTTTGGTCCCGTAATTTTTCGAAAAAAGAACCTAATCTAATAATTTTTTTTGAAAAAAATAGTATTTTTGAAAAATTCACTCAATACCATTAATACATAAAAAAAAAAACAAATAATAGTTACATCAACTTAGTTTTAATTGAGAAAATGCATAGATTATAGGATGAAACTTAGATTTTCCCAAAGCCCATTATTAAAAAAAAGGTAGAATTTGAAGGCTTAGTAGAAGTCAAACGAAATTAGCTAAACTAATTATACATCTAACATAGAATCAAATGACAATACCAAAATGACAGTGATGGGTGTGCAATAAAAGGCTTTTATTAACTAATGTTAATAATAAATTAGGTCAGGTTTTTAATGTTAATAATAATATCGAGTCTGATGTAAACTTTTCCTTTTAGTAATAAAAGAGTCTATATTCCCTTCCGCTCATACTCTCACTTACCCTTCAAGATTTTTAATTCTTTTACTAACTTCTTTTCTTTTATTATAAAAGTTTTTAATTAAAGTTTTTGACAAATGTTCTGAATGTGTTACACCTGACGAAAGAGGTTGATCATTCGAGAGCGTACTTATAGATATTCCTGAACCCATGGATACTGAACCGCCAGATCCTCGTGGAAAAAGGAAATTAGATTCTGATAGTCTAGCAGATGACTATCTAAGATTTTCTAATAAAGATTTTGAATTTGATAATGGAAGATTTAGAATCTTTGGTAACAAATCCGAAGATATTCAAATAAATGATTATTTGATTAAAAATCAATATACAACCAATATGTTGATTAGTAATATTAAAAATTTAATTATTAATAAAAAAATCCTAAAGATATAAAAATTTTTATAGAAAAGCTAGGAATAAAACCTAATACTCATCATAGGCATAAAAAGAAATATAAAAAACGAGTTAGAGGGAAATTAGAAAATAAAAAATTTTCTGGTTATATTAATAGTCAGTCTTCTAGAAGAAAAACTTCTAAAGAAATTAAAAATATTTTACATAATAAGATAGAATATATAATTAAAAACTTTTCTAATAAAAGAAAAGAAGTTAGTAAAAGAATTAAAAATCTTGAAGAACAAGAGAAACCGATATTATTAATGGATTTTGAGTTTCCAATAATGGCCATATGGGACATAGTTTGAAGAATCCCACAGGCCTTCTTTTTCCGGGTTTTATTCCCAGCCATAAGATACCAAGGGTAAGAGCATGAAATTATTGGAATTTGGTCGTGTCTTGAGATTAACATTTAAAAAAAAAAGAAGACTTGAGGATGATGATGATGATGATGATGATGATGATGATGATGAGACTACAAATTTGTTTTTGTGGTAGGAAACTGGCTGTTTCAAAGCAGCTAAGGACAATGTCTGATATCCACTTTGTGTTTTCTTTCTGACACTGGACAAAGTCCTTGCTTAGGCATGAATTAACATGATAGATAAGCCTATTTTCATATGAATCACACATTTCAGATTACCGCCTACAAGAGACTATTGATCGATGGTACCAAGTTCTAAGGTATCTTTTTTATACTATGTGGTATGAAATGATATAAACCCCATTGAATATTGTGTATATTATTAACAGGCTAATTGTATATGCAAACCCATCCAAGACCAAATAAAAAAGGGCGTCGCTGTTTAAACAGTTTTATAGAAAAAGCCCATCTTGTTTTTCACCGAGACCCATATAAAACGACTTTACTTGGACACACTTCAATTCTAGCTCTCTCCCAATTTCCTCTACCTGCTAATGGTGGGTTTAATTGCCCAACACTTCCTTCTATGGTAAATGCCAGCAATTTGCTTCGTTTTCATTAAATTTTAAGCTTAACCGTGTTTCGTACCTAAATATTTTTTTAGTTACAAGTGTATTTAAATTATTTTTTAGTTAAGTTAACACTTTTGTTAGTTCAATTGTTAGTTAAACCCTTAAGTGTATTAAAAAAAATAATCAATTAAAAATTGATATGTGACAAAATAGATAAAAAAAATTATTTTCCCTTATATATATATATATATATATATATATATTTTTTTTTTTTTTTCTTTCTTTAGAACTTGACCAATGGTCAAACTAGATAGAACACCAGTTTCCAATTTGATCAGTTTGTTTAGTTTGATCAAATAAATTATTAAAAAAATCATAAAATAAAAAATATCTAAAAATAGAGAAAATTAGTTCAATTATTTTCTAGCTTGGTTCAATTGGTTTATATCGATTTGGGGGTTAATCAGTTCAACCCTATTCTAAACTAGTGCGCTGACCGATTCCAGGTCTGACCAGTTTGACTAACTGATTCGATTTTTAAAATACCGGTTTTGATAAATGAAATAACATTCTCGATCCCATCAGGTAGAGCAAGTAGGCAGTGAAGTTTGAAAATAAAATTAATCGTCAAGATTTCGACTTCAAGAGGGAAAATTTCGAACATTGCTAGTATTGCTAGACATTGTAAATGAAGAAGAAAGAAAAATGAGAAAATTATAAAAAAAATAAAAAATGTAAAATGAAAAAAGAAAAAATAATGAAAAAATATATTTTTTAAGTTTATATGATGTGACAGTTTGTTATTGGTTGGAATTTTCTTAACGGATATAATATTTTGGTGTAAAATGGGTAACATAAAAATAGTTTAGGTGCCACTTGTGACAACAAAAAAGTTTAGGTACCAATTTGGAAAAATGGTATAATTTAGATACTAATTTGTGGGTTAAGGCCTTTTTAAAATAGATTTAATAGTTTAACTAACTGTTGGACTAACGGAGGTACCAACTTGACAAAAAAAAAGTTTAAGTAACACTTGTGACGAAAAAAAATTTAAATACCAAAATGAAAAAAAAAATTTAGATACCAATATGTGAATTAAGTCTAAATTTTATAACATAGGAAATTTTTAAATGATGGTAACCTTAAACGTTAAAAAATGTTATATTATCTTGTTTAAAGTGACTAAGAGGAAAAAAACAAATCAACATTTTTATACTTGAAAAAAAGGATTAAATTGCTTACTTTTTGTGGGTCTCTTTAAATCATGACACACATTTTTTAACATTTAACCCTACTTTCACTTTCAATTTTTCCTATTTCTTTTTTTTTTTAAATTATACGTATAATGATTGAAGTGTTCACTCTTATAATAGAGGAACTAATTAGCTCCTAGACCTAAACTTAGAAAATAAAGACCCATAAAATAATTTAATCACCCATGGTATCATGTTTATTTTTAGGCTCAATAAAAGTTGTTCTCTCTCATTGAATTGTGAAATTCATCTTTTCTGCTCCTCCTCCACTAGACCAACTAGGTAACTTCCCTCTTTAACTTTTATGTTGAAGCTTTGATTACTGCATTTTTGCAAGTCTTTTTGGACTGTTTTCTCCCAATATAACCAAGTTCTTTCTGTTGTGACCCACCTTTTCATTTCTAAGTTTTTCTCCATCACTTTGCTCCATGTTCAACTTCATCTTTTCAGTCTAATTAAAGGGTGTCAATCTTTTGGCTATGGTCTCATGTCACTTTATACGGCCTCATTACCCTTCTATTGGGGCCAAATTGTTTGCTGTTCAAAGTGACATCTCTACTCTAATGTGGTTTTCCATTTTTGCCTTTGTTTTTTTTTTTCCTCCTCTTTTGTTCAAGTTTATCTTCTCATTTGTTATTTCCTTTTCATTTTGGTGTGTAACTTTGCTCTCTTGGTGCTGCTTCAAGGTTAGAAGAGAAAAAATAAATTTGGGCACACAAATATTTATGTGAAAAATTCCTCCAATGAAGAAGATAAAAAATCACGGGCAAAAAAAAAAAAATCACCTAATTGACAAACCAAAGAAGAGTACAAGATGGAGAAAATAAAAACAAGACCCTTAACTCGAAAAACAAAGCTCTCTTAAAACTCTCTCTAAAGCTCTTCCTCAAAATCTCACATAAGAGATATTCTATGAACTCTCTAAAACAGGGTTACAAAGACCTTAAAATAGTCTAATATTAAAGTCCTAATATGATTAAAATATTCCTAGAGTAATTAGAGTTTAACTGGGAAAAAGAAGTCTTGTTGAACTGTCAAAACACAACTGCGTAAGTTGGGAAAACGTTGTGACATCCATGCTCTCCTTGTCATGACATTGATGCCACGTTAATCTTGGGGTTTCATTACATCATCTTGATGCTCTTCGTCGTGATGTCGGGCCTCTTTTGTCCCTTCTTCAGTTGCTCATTGATCATCTGTCTAAGTACCTATAAATAGTCTAATAAATAAAGACACACCCCACAAATCTCCACATTGACTCGTATTTAACATGCCTTCTTTGCCTATGCCTGTCATGGGCCTAACTCAATTTTTGTATGATACTAACAAAGTCCAAGTAGTGTTTGAACTTTGAAAATAGAAGACTTTTAGTTTTCTGGACTGACAAATCAAAGTTGACTCGTGTCTACTTCCCATAAATGTAGTGCTCTGTGTTTCCAACTCCTGCATCCGGGAGAGAACCTCTCTTATTCAAAACGATCATACCTTTTTTGTTTATATGA
This sequence comes from Gossypium turneri, assembly GCA_008044935.1. NCBI lineage: Eukaryota > Viridiplantae > Streptophyta > Magnoliopsida > Malvales > Malvaceae > Gossypium > Gossypium turneri. Next base: position 47,003,452 of record CP032576.1, on the reverse strand, counting down.
CCAAGTTTCTTATGCCTCAAATGAGTCAACTCTGAATCCTTAACAGACAAGGAAAGTGATGCTTTACCAGTCACTGTTGAACCCTATAGAACATAAAGACTACTAGTCTTTCGACATCTCATTAGAACAAGAGTTCCATGAGATACCTTAATGTCGCTTGACTTGATGGCGATCCTACAACCCTTCATGTCTAAATTTCCCAAAGAGATGAGATTCTTCTTTAAATCAGACACATGGCTGACATTTGATAGTGTCTTAATGATTCCGTTGTGCTTCCTGATCTGAATGGTACCAAGACTGATTACCTTATAGGATGAATTGTTCTCCATAAGCACAAATCCACCTTCAACTGGACTATATATGGAGAAAAAGTCCTTATTTGGACACATATGGAACGAACACCTTGAATCCAGAAACGTAAGCTTACACCTTTCAGTCATAGAAACCAACAACAAATCATCACCATTGTCTTCGACCACACTAGAATCGACCAGCTCCGCCTTCTGCTTCTCATCCTCGTTGCTCTCAACAGCCCTCTCATTTTTGTTTTTCAACCTATAACATTCTGCCTTTATGTGACTCAACTTCTTGCTATAGTTACATGTCTTGTTACGATTCCTTGACTTCGATCTTGACCTATATTTGTTCTGACCTGAATCTTTAGAGTGTTGCCTGCCTTTAGCAACCAAAACGAAGGCTTGACTACCAAAATTGCTACTCAAACCTAACTCATTATCAAGTTTTTACTTGCTCAACAAGTTACCCTTCACATCCTCAAAAGAGAGTTTATATCTACCATAAATTTGGGTCTCCCTAAAAGTTTTATACGAATGGGGCAAAGAGCATAATAATAACATAGCCTAATCTTCATAATACCTCGACAGTCTTTAGATCATTCAAGAGAGTAACAAATTGACTGATGTGACTTGAAACACCCTATACTCGGCTCAGTCGCCAAGCCTGAGTAATAGGACGCTACGCCACTTTCTCATCATCAACAAAGCATAAAACATCTCATTGACATGCGATTAACATCATAATCGAATAACTATATGAAGTTTAAATCTAATCTCCCCTAGATGAAGTTAGAATTCATTTAAACATACAATAATCGACCTTAACACAAGGTAAAGGCGTACTTAAAGTCCATTTAACATAAATTTCTAATAGATCACATAGGTATCGATACTCATTCAATGATATTGATTTTTCTCATAAATGGTATCGATACCGGTTAGAAAATCGGTATCATTCTAAAATTATGTTTCTTTGCAAAATTTAAAAACCAACGAACTATTGATACCAATAAAAAAGTATTAATATTATTACCCGGAGTACCGATTCTTGAGAAATGGTATCGATACCAAATTGAGTTACTGATTTCCTGCACATTCGAAATATCATAGAGGTATTGATACTAAATACCCGATTATCGATACCTCTGTACAAAACAACAAAAATACCACCAAAACAGAGCATTTAACACAACCATACATACACCAACTCGTCATGCATTTAAAACTCAAAGTTTAGCATAAAAAATATTCAGAACTACAACTCAAGCATCATCAATAGTTTAAGCTAGCAATACCAATAAATTAATGTCAAACGTCTATAAATTTTATGAGTAACAAGTCCAAGTAATAATCCAAAACGTTATGGCAATATTCATGCAACAAATCTATCACATTGCCTTATTCCCACAGTTCAAAAATAATAGCTATAAATCACCTACTCAAAAGCTAAATCTACTTGGATCACTCCCTTGGAAATTTTCGAAACCGCTCACACCACAACGCTAACTACCTGCAAAGGTTTAAAAAGAGTGGGTGAGCTTAAACAAGCTCAGTGAATGATCAGAATAACCACCAAATAGACATGCATTCACATGCTAGACGAAAACGATCAAGGGTCAACTACATACGCAATTTATTATGAGAACATATTAACATATTCATGTAATATTAATTAAGTCATTTAGGTTAATATTCACATGTTTATGCATACATCACATATTGCAATATCACATTTTATAAAATCATAATACACTCATGCGTCTTCAATTGTCTCGAGGCATATGCCACAACCTTACCGTCTTGCATTAACACACAACTGAGTCCCGAATACGAAGTATCACTGTAAACCACAAAATCTTTCTCAGGCTTTAGTAGAATCAACACAAGTGCCTCAGTCAAAACTTCCTTAAGTTGTTCAAAACTTTTTTGTCTTTCACCAGTCCACTTAAACACCACGTTTTTATGAAGTAGTTTCACTAAGGGTGCATCAATAAGGGAAAACCCTTCAACGAATCTACGATAATAGCCAGTTAAATCCAAGAAACTTTGAACCTCGGTAACATTCCTTGACATAACCTAAGAACGTCACCTCTTTTAGCCAAAATTCACACTTACTCAGCTTCGCATACAACTACTTATCCTTTAAAATCTGTAAAATAATCCTCAAATGCACATTGTGATCTTTCTCCGAATGAGAATACACCAAAATATTGTCTATGAAGACAACCAAAAATTGATCCAAGTACGAATGAAACACATGGTTCATCAAATCCATGAACGCAATAGGGGCATTAGTTAAACCAAATGGCATGACCAAAAACTCATAATGCCTATACCGAGTCCTAAAAGTAGTTTTCAAGATGTCATACTCCTTTACCTTCAACTGATAATACCCCAATCTTAAATCAATTTTTGAAAACACCGTTGCACCTATGAATTGATCAAATAAATCATCAAGTCGAGGCAAATGATACTTGTTCTTGATGGTCAACTTATTCAATTGCCTATAGTCGAAACACAACCACAACATACCATCCTTCTTCTTCACAAACAAAATCGGTGCTCCCCACGAAGATTCACTCAGTTGAATGAACCTTCTGTCAAGCAACTCTTACAACTAAATATTTAACTCATTGAGCTTTTTTTGTGCCCTGGGATAGGGCGCAATAGACACCGGTGCAGTACCAGGATAGAGCTCAATACCAAACTCTACTTCACGTTCTGGCGGCAAACTAGGCAATTCTTCAAGAAATACGTTAGGAAAACCCTAAACGGTACGAGTATCTTGAACCCTCAACTCTTTGCTTACTGAGTTTATCATATAAGCTAAATAAGCTTCACAACTTTTACCCATAATCTTTTCAGCCTTGATAGCCCAAATCACATTAGACATAAATCTCAGTCTTTCACTAACAACAACAACCTCCAACCTATCATTATTCATTAAATCAATTCATTTCAATTCAAAATCTATCTTAGCCTTATGTTCAGTTAACCAGTCCATACCAAGAATCACATCAAAACCATAAAAAGGCAATCTCATAAGATCCACAGAGAAAACATGCCCTTGAATCATAAGGGGACACCTATGATACACTCGATTTACCATAACTTTATCACCGAAAGAGCTAATAACAGTCATACCTAAACTAATAGTCTCTACATGAATCCCTAACTTATATGTCAATTCACTCAAGATATACAATGTATAGATCCAGAATCAACCAAAGAGAAGAAAAGAACCTACTGCAAAGTGAAAGTAGCTATGATGACATCAGTTGGATCCTGATCCTCCGGCTCCCGAACCCTCAACTCTTTGCTTACTGAGTTTATCATATAAGCTAAATAAGCTTCACAACTTTTACCCATAATCTTTTCAGCCTTGATAGCCCAAATCACATTAGACATAAATCTCAGTCTTTTACTAACAACAACAATCTCCAACCCATCATTATTCATTCAATCAATTCATTTCAATTCAAAATCTATCTTAGCCTTATGTTCAGTTAACCAGTCCATACCAAGAATCACATCAAAACCATAAAAAGGCAATCCCATAAGATCCACAGAGAAAACATGCCCTTGAATCATAAGGGGACACCTATGATACACTCGATTTACCATAACTTTATCACCGAAAGAGCTAATAACAGTCATACCCAAACCAATAGTCTCTACATGAATCCCTAACTTATATGTCAATTCACTCAAGATATACAATGTATAGATCCAGAATCAACCAAAGAGGATAAAAGAACCTACTGCAAAGTGAAAGTAGCTACGATGACATCAGTTGGATCCTGATCCTCCGGCTCCCGAACAACATAAACTCGAGCTAGACCTCTAGACTCAACCTGAGAAGCAACAGTATGAGGAATAACTTGTTGTCTAACCGGTCTCCCATTACTCTATCGTGATCACGGCATCTAGTAGCCGTAGAACTCTGAGTCTGTGAAACCTCCACTCTATTTGGACAATCCCTCAACATATGTTCCTTCGAGCCAAACAATAAACATTCACTTGTCAAATTGTGACACTCACCAGGATGTCTACACTCATAATGTGTACAAAGTGGCCACCAGAACCACCCGTCGAACCTCCAGTACTAATCACAACACTGCTTTGCTGCTTAGGCTGACTTGGTCGAAACCCACGTCTTGCACCTTTACCAGAACTTTGATTATCACGCCCCCTCTTAGGCGATTGTTTAGATTTACCATTGGAAATCCTCTTACCTGATTTAGTTACCACAGAATGCAGTGGCTTAGCTAAAGTCTCCTAAACATCTTTGGCTTTCTCAACCAACTCATCAAACAACTCCACGTTCTAAGGTACCCAGTAAACTCGAATATCATGATTTAGCCTAAAAGGAAACCTTTTATAACAGTCCCTCTTAGAAAGAACCATCTTAGGAGCATATTGGCTAAGTCGTACGAACTCCGATTCATACTCAGCCATAGTTAAATTACCTTGAACCAAGTCTAAAAACTCATGTTTACGAATTTCCATGTATTACTCACCTATAAAATTCCTTTTAAAAACCTTAAGAAGATAATCCCAAGTCAAATGGTCAGCATTAGTACCTCTGTTAACAATATTCCACCAATAATGAGCCTCACCATCGAGTAAGGACATAATACAACCCAACTTCTCCTCGCCAGAACAGAGCATCTGCTTGAGGATCCTTTTAACTTCTTCCAACCAGTCAATGCCTGGTTGAGCATCTGCTTGAGGATCTGCTTGAGCATCTGCTACGGTCGGATCGATTCCTTTAACTTTAGAAAACTCTTTACCACCCAATGCCCTCAAACGTTCAAGCGGTAGTCCTCGATAAATAGGTACAGTATTCGCAGGTGTAGGAGGAAAACATTAGTACTAGCAATCCTTTGAAATGCTCCAATCATAGCTTCCTTTAGAGGACCAGCACCCTCATCAGGTATGTTTACTCTACATGGTGGCACATGAGGTGTAGAGGATATACCATCCTCTTGAGCATTTGCATTCACATTCACACGTCTATGAGGCATATCAAATCTAATAATCTAACATACACAAAACAATAAACATAAGTGGCAGGGAAATATTCCAAGTCAAGTTCATTCAAGACAACTTTAGAATAAGGTAAGGTGTTCTTGTTCCTACCCCAATTTCAAACAAACTCATGCAATTCAAACAAAGATATCTCAAACAGTTCAAAAAATCAGAGAAATTTAGACACATGGGTTTTGTAACCCCAGTCCGTACATCAATAACTTTAGTCCGAGTGTTAAATAACATAGGCTCTGATACCACCAAATGTAACACCTTATACCCGGCCTGATCGCTAAGCCTGAGTAATAGAACGTTACACCATCGTCTCATCATCAACAAAGCATAAAACATCTCATGACATGTAATTAACATCATAATCGAATAACTATATGAGGTTTAAGTCTAATCTCCCTTAGATGAAATTAAAATTCGCTTAAACATACAATAATCGACCTTAACACAAGTTAAAAGCATGCTTAAATTCCATTTAACATAAATTTCTAATAGACCACGTAGGTATTGATACTCATTCAATGGTATCAATATTTCTCATAGATACCACTTAGAAAATCGGTACCATTCTAGCATTATTTTTCTCTGTAAAAATTAAAAACCAGAAAACTATCGATACCAATAAAAAGTGTCAGTATTATTACCCTGAGTATTGATACTCGAGAAATGATATCGATACCAAATTGAGTTATTGACTTTTTGCACATTCAAAATATTATGGAGGTATCGATTCTAAATACCCGATTATTGATACCTCTGCACAAAACAACAAAAATACCACCAAAATAGAGCATTTAACACGACTATACATATACCAACTCATCATGCATTTAACACTCAAAGTTTAGCATAAAAAAAATCCGGAACTACAACTCAGGCATCATCAATAGTTTAAGCTAGGCAATACCAATAAATTAATGTCAAACGTATATAAATTCTATGAGTAACAAGTACAAGTAATCATCCAAAATGTCATCGAAATATTCATACAACAAATCTACCATATTACCTTATTCCCACAGTTCAAAATAATAGCTATAAGTCACCTACTCAAATGCTAAATCTACTTGGATCACTCCCTTGGAAATTTTCGCACCACTCACACCACAACGCTAATTGTCTGTAAAGATTTAAAAAGAGTGGGTGAACTTAAACAAGCTCAATGAATGACCAGAATAACCACCAAATAAACATGCATTCACACGTTAAATAGAAACGATCAAAGGTCAACTACATATTCATTTTTTATAAGAACATACTGACATATTCATGTAATATTAATTAACTTATTTAGCTTATTATTCATAGGTTTGAACATACATCACATTTTATAAAATCACATTTAATGGTAATTTGGTACTTGAGGCTATGAAACATAAAAGTGGGTTCTATCACCACAAATGGGATACACGAATCTCCAACATACCATTGACTCAATGAGTTGAATATATCCCAAAAGCGTAGCATTTAGCTAATACTCTCTAACACACCAACATATCCTATTGAATGGAGTCGAGTTTACATTCCCATATACCTCTAAATCTGTCCCGGGTCTTATTGCCCCAAAAACACAACACAAGAGTGAGTACTCACAAATCTTATGGCATGCAGCTATATCTAATGGTCTCAAAGATTATAAGATGAAAATATCCATAATTAAACACACATTTTACTTACTATTTTCTGCACTTTATCACTACACATTCACATGTCAATTGGCATGTACAACATGCCCAAAACTAACACTTTCGCAATAGCCATCATAAGCATCTTTCACATGTCATAGTATCACGTCTTAAACCATAGTTCCACAATACAAAATCACATATTTCACAACTTAAACAAGAGTATGAGAAAAATTACACTTAGAATTTAGAGTAGGGGTTTAGGTTCCTCTTAAATTCACAAATAACACTAAGAATCGTGTCTACAAGCAGTAATTCTAAACACTCACCGTTCGCACATTCGCCTTGTTGCTGAAAGCTTAAATTAGCTTTCTTTTGCCTTTCGCTTTACTCGTAGAAGGTCCTAACTATTTCGAAGCTTCACCAAAGTAAATCACATAATAAAAACAATTATCATTTAGCCAAAGACTCACCTAAATCAACCAAAAATGTAAGCATAAGCTATATTCTCTTGAAATTAAAATTTTAACTAGCTTAGTCAAAACGTAAAAATCTCAACACCTACTTGTTCCTATCACATAAAACTGATTCCAATAGACTAACTATACATCCAAGAGTAATTCTTAACCTCCAAACTACACTAAACTACATAGATTCATGGTTTCAAAATTTTGACATACTATGACAATTTTTATGAAAATTTAGTAAAATCTTAAAATTCTTTAATGAAACTTTAAGGAAAGTTTAAAAAACTTATAATCACTGTAAAATAAGTTGAAAAATACTTTGAAACATCGTGTTCATTCAAAATCTCAAAATCCACCATTAACGACCTAATTTTTAGCATTTATTCAAAACGAACGATTCAATAGGTAAAAACTCTATTTAAAAGACTAGATATCATCAAAAACTAATAGGAAAACAAATGTTACCTTCAATGGGAGGAAAGTAGATGTTTGGTAGAAAATCTAAAAAATCCACAAGTTTGTGAGATGATAAAATTAATGGGGTTTTTTTTTTAATGTTTTGCTTGAAATTCTAGAAAGATTTATTGCTTGGGTGATGATAGGAATCAAAGGATTTGAAGTTTGGAAATAAAATTGACTGAATAGAGCTTGGGGATGCAGTGGATAATAAAACAAAAATAAGGGGAAGGGATTTTTTGAGTTTTGCTGTAGGTGGAAGGAAAAAATAGGTTAATTTTTAAACTTTGGTAAACTTACCCTTTTGGTACTCCTAACTTTAACCCTCTTTTCACAATAGTCCTCTATTCTAAATTAAAGGTCTTTTGAACATCATTTTCAAAAATTGATTTGATTTCCTAAAAGCCAGAGACGAAGACATTTCTGGTTTACCATGCTTCGAATTTCTAAACACATTTGAGCTAAATCCCTAAATTACCGTCAAAACTACTAGTCTCAATTTTGAGGTGTGGTATAACCCCTAAAGTACTCACTTTTGTCCAGAAAGAACGTGTATAGGTGTTGTTTCAACACCAATCGATTAGCCAAAGACTTTGTCATGTATAGGGTATCTAATTTTCTCCGTACAACTGTTGTCTTTTTTTCTGTAAGTACCACCTACAACATATTGTTCATGAGATAATTGAATTATTGACAGAGCATTCTCGTCAAGCTCATCCCATTCTGACTGGTTCATATCCATGGGTTTTTGCCCTACAATGACCTTCTTTAGATCGTTCTGAACCAGAATTACTGTCATCCGAACTTGCCATAAACTAAAATTTTTTATCCTATTGAACATCTCGATATCGTATCTTATTGTCGCCATATTTAAATGGGTTGATTGTGAAATCTTAAACAAGATTTGATACCAATTTGTTGGGGGATAAACCCGTATAAGCAACGAACAAGAACTAAAAGAGAAAAAAATTGGACACACAAATATTTACATGGAAAACTCCTCCAATGAAGAGGATAAAAAACCACAGGTAAAGAAAACTTCACTTAATCGACAAACCAATGAAGAGTACAAGATGGAGAAAATCAAAACAAAACCCTTAACCCAAAAAACAAAGCTCTCTTAAAACTCTTTCCAAAACTCTTTATCAAATCTCACATAAAAGATATTCTATGAACTCTCTAAAACAAGGTTACAAAGATCCTTTAAATAGGCTAATATTAAAGTCTTAATATGATTAATCTATTCTTAGAGTAATCAAAGTTTAACTGGGAAAAGGAAGTCTTGTTGAACTGTCAGAACGTGGTTGCATAAGTTGGGAAAACATCGTGACGTCGTGACATCTATGCTCTTCTCGTCACGATGTTGATGCCACATTCATCTTTGGGTTTCATTGTGTCATCTTGATGCTCCTTATCGTGACATTGGGCCTATTTTGGCCCTTCTTTATTTGCTCATTGATTGTCTTTCTAAGTGCCTGCAAAGAGTCTGATAAATGTGAGACATACTTCATAGTTTTTATTGGCATGGTTTTTGTGCTTTTAGATATTGGTTAGCTTTTGTTGGTAATGTTAGTGTGATTTTCAAATTTATGGTTAATTTATTTATTATAATTGGCTTTTGCACCTTTGAATTCTTCTTAGCTTTAATTGGGTTGGTTCTGGTGGTGGGTGTGGTTGTATGGTTGTCGATAATGCACTAGGGTGTTTTAGATTTTGGGAGATTAGGGATTAGCTGATACATTTATTTTAGGCTTTTAGGGATTTTTTAATTTCTCTTTTTTAATTAAATTAATTATGTAATATATGTTAATTTTGTAATTAAATTAATTATTAAGTTGAATTTGGGATGGGTTTATAAAGTTATAGTTGAGTTGGATTTAATTTGTAATTTATTTTGGTTGGGTTGAGTATAAAAGTATCTATTAATTAAAAAATAAAATCGGTTTATTTGGTTACTTTAGTTGGGATCTTCAAAATCAAAACCGAACCGACTTAATTATTTAAATCAAGTTAAGTGATTGGATTAACCTATTTTCTGCACAATTCTAATGAAAACCATATATGTTTTGTTTCTTGAATTGTCATGCCTTTGACCACGCCTTTGACATTGATGGCATCACTGCGGTTTGTCATGACTGCAATGGCTATTTGATTGATCCCTTTATGGAGTGTGTGATCTTCTCCTTGCGTCTTTAGTTGAGGTTGTGGGAACATTGGCTATAACACCTCAAAAATTTGAATATTTGATTTGTTAAATTTCATCATTAATAAGTATTTGCTTCAATGGTTAATTGCTTTTGGTGTGTGTTTGAGGTCATAGGTTCAAATCTCACTCTTCGAAAAATTTTTGTTATTTATTCTTGTCCCTATCTCTGTTCTTTCGCTTTTTTTTTCTGCTTTTCCTTTTCTTGCTTTCTTGATTTTATTTTCCCAATTTTCTTATGTTCTTATGCTACTTGTTTTCGGTGGTGGTGTCGATTGAATTGTTGACAACTTTGTTCTTGTGTAAGTATGGTCAACATTTGCTTTTCTATGAATGAATTTTTTCTTTCTGTTATTTTTTATTTTGCTAAGTTGGGGGTTAAGTGCTATGTTTCAGTTATTAATCTTTTAGATTATCTAGGTAAAGGTCACAAAACGATTGATCCATTGAAGGATTAAGGCTTGGGGAAGGTGCTGCATACGTCTAAGGGTAAGGGTTTTTGTCAATTTGAACTGTTGTGGCTAGTTGGGTTAATCGTTTAGGGTTGGATTGGCAATTTAGGAAAATCGAGGATTATATCCTCTTAAATTGACTCGTTATTGTTGGCTAATTCGCTAAGTATTTGATGCTTTTAGGTTCTAAAATACTCAATTTTTGGGTTTGCATCATAAATTATCCAATTGTGTAACGAAAACCCAAGAAAATAGCGAACGACGAAAGTCAAAATCTGAAACTGTCGACGCCACACAGCTTGGGTCAATTGGGTTGTGTGGGTCACACGGGCATGTGTGAGACCGTGTGCCAAGCCGTGTAGGCCCAAAATATGAAATTCTTCCCTAGGGTTGTATTCGTCGTAGTAGTCGAACGTAAACCTTTCATAGGGTCCGTATAATACAATTAGGTTATAAATCACGACATCTGATGTTTCGTTGTGTTAAATACGATTAAGGTACGCTTGAATAATATGTTGTATGATATGTATGATCTATAATATGATAAGTATGATCTGTTATTCGATAAACATGATCAGTATCTATTATAAATCATGTTTGACATATACATTTTTGACATCTGTTAGTTCTGTATGTACATTTGGGATGGGATTGTGTTTATAAAGGAAGTGTGGGCAATTTAATTTATCTATCGTATTTGGTGGCTTAGCAACATGTATATCTGTATTTTTTGGTAAATCGCTTATTGATTTGGCAACTGGGCTGCAAATATTTTGAGAAGTGTAATACCGACACTAAATGGTGTGTAGGGCTGGATGGGTATTTAATGCCCTATATGGTGTGTAATAGCCCATTTTTGCCCGGCCCATTCAAAATAAGACCAGCCCAAACACTCATTACACCAGTCCAAAACAGACCCAAATAATAACAAGTCCAATACAAACCCAAATACAACACTGGCCAAATACTTAGCCCTAACAGCACATCCAAAAAACCCTAGCCCTTTGCCTCAGCACCGCACTTCAGCAAGGATCCCTTGCACACCTCCGCGAATGCCGTAGCAACTGCTCACATCACAGCAACCACCCACGATCAGCACACTTTGCCGTTTCCACGTACCTGCAACGAATAAACCGCGAGCAACACGACTAGGATAGATACAACAAATTGTAAAGGGGTTTTGGCTATAAAAAGCCAATGGATTTATGTAATGGGGGTTAGCAAATTTTTGTACCGAAATCAAAAAGAAAATACACGGAAAAAAACATCTTTTGAAGGTGACGGATTTTGATTTTTTTTCTCTTCTTTTTTTCTTTTTTCCCTCTGTTCTTTTTATTGTTTTTTATTTTATTTCGCCTTGCTTTTGTTTCTTAAAACAACAAATAAACAAAAACGAGGAAGGGAGTAAAGGAAACTTACTGGTGTGGCGTCGTTGAAGCTCCTTTGTTTCTTCGCCATTGGAGCAAGGGAGAAGTTTTCAGAGGGAGAGCATTACGGCGCAGTATCAAAGAAAGAAAGAAAATGGATTTTAGGGTTTAAACGGGGGGTTTTTATTTGATTTTAAGTTGATGGGTTATTGATAAATTAGGCCCTTCATTTTTTTTTATGGTTTTCAAAATCACTGTTTTCCTTTTTTATATTTTCAGATTTTTCCATGAAACATTGTTAATATTTTGATTTAATCCAATGTTGCGCAATGCTTTGAGTGGTTTGGGTAAATTGTTTTTTTGGTCCTCCCCCTGGTTGCGCGTGTTTAAATTACTCCATCTCTTATTTTATTTTCAAATTCAGCTCTCAAATTCTGTTTGGTTTTTAAATTTAATCCTTAATTTGTTTTTTAGTTTTTTATTATATTGTTTATATCGTTTATTAGTATAATTATTATTATAATATTATTATTACACGAATATATATTTGCGCATATATATGTTAATATACATATGTATATTCTAAATGTTTTAATACATATATGTAGTACGTATATATTTTATTATCACATCATTTTATTTTTATAGTTTATATATATTTTATATACATTCATATTTTTTATAATATTTATATTTTCATGTTTTATAATTCATATGTTCATACATTTTTACAACATGTACATATATTTTTGTATTCTTTTCAAGGCTTATAATAAATATTTTCCATTTTTTTAATACATTATACTTATACATTTTTTAAAATGTATTAATATATTTTATATGTATTTTATCATTGTTTTATTTTTATGATTTATGCATTTTTCTCTCATGTACATATTTGCAAAATTTGTTTATATATCATTCTTATGTGTACATATAATTTGAATTAGAATTTTTGTTTCAGATTGCATTCACATTTTTTAACATATCTTTTAAAAATATATATATATTTTTGATTTTGTGAAAACATAAAAATCATTATTTTTATTTTTATTTTTATCCAAAGGCTTTTAAAATAAAAACGATATTCAAAGTTAGGAATCTTCGAGAAAATTGAGCCCTAACGTATTGGGTTCCGATTTTCTTTATTAATTCCTAATAACCGAGAATATTTGTTATTCAAAATGCATAAGTCTAAAAATCATTTTCGGGAACTTAATTTGTGGTGTCCTAACGTATTGGGCATGACATATTGCTTTCTCGAAATGAAGATTTTCTTTAAAAAACTAAAAAGTGATATTCAAAGTTTGAGGGTTTTGAGAAATTGTACCCTAACGTATTGGGTCTCGATTTCTTTATCTAACTTGAACATTTGATTATCCTTTTTAAGTTTCATCATTTGAGTTTTAAAAACAATCTTTTTAACTCTCGACACTAAGACATCAAATAATCAATTTGGTACCGATTTTGGGCATTACGAGGGTGCTAACCCTTCCTCGTGCGTAACTGACTCCCGAACCCGTTTTCAAATTTCGTAGACCAAAATCGTTTTAAGGTGAGCCGATCACACCTAAATCACGGATCGGTGGCGACTCCAATTTTTATTTTTTTTAAAGTCGATAATTAAATTTTTGTTTCTCAAAAAAATGGTTTCGACAGCTTGGCGACTCCACTGGGGACCTTTAGTGAGTCGAGCCATAAATTGATTATTTTGCGTCTTTTTTTCGAAAATTAAAGTTGTTTTAAATCATGATTTTCCCATTTGCATTCATTGGTTTTATCATATGCTTGCTTGATTGTTCTAAGTCCGTTAGTTTATTTGCATTTTACATTTCATGGTCAATTTTATCCCTTTAAGTGGGAGTGAGAAACTAGTCCTTCGTGAGGTTTTCACCTCCGTGCAGGATAGTGGATTGCTTTCGGAATACATCTGTACCTATGTCTTCGTGAGATTTTCATCTCCGTACAGCCATAGGGAAATGTATTCCCCTGAACCGAACTTGGTCTATATGAGCCTATAATGGGTGAGGATCGAGGAATCTGCTGGTTCGGGTACCCTTGCTCTAAAAGCCAAACCTCATATAGTGAACCTCAGGAACTCACCTTAGGTAGAATTACTCTGAACCTTAGTAGATACCTGACTAGGAGTTATTATTATTATTATTATTATTATTATTATTGATTGTATTGGATTTAATGTTTATACCTGATACTAACTTGTTGTGTTTTTCTTTGATTGCATGATATTATGACTGCATAGCATTTCATCCTAAAAGGCGTTGAATTACGTTCAGTTGCTAAATAGAGAGCTTGTCATAAGAAAATGGGTTTCTTGATAAAGTGGAAGATAATACGGCTGCCTGAATATATTTCGAGAAACACTAGAAGGGCATGAAAGAGTTTGTAACTTTACTTGGTGGCTTGAGGATTCAAGATGATTGTCTAAGAGCTTTCAATATTCCAACTTCCTTAAAAAAGCCAATGAGCATTGCGAGGATAGGTAGACAGTGGATTGTGACCTGGATCAAGCAAAGGGAGACAGAGGAGACACCATTTTGAAGAATTCGTAAGGTTTATCTTAGCATTCGGATAAAGAAAGAGAAGATGTCCTCGCTTGGAGTATGAGGGCAAAGCCGTATATATACCACTTTATGTAAAGAAATTTGTCTTTTAGTAAAGTTTTCTAAACGTAATTGAATCAGAATCAACGTCTTTTTATGCATTCATTTCATACATTTGCATTACATTGCATCATATGCATTAAAATCCATTAAAAGGGCCTAATTGAGTAAAATTATTTCAGTTAATTTGGAAAACCGACACCCTTACGGTACCCAAGCAAAGACTAGAGAAATGGACCAAAGGTTGGAGAAATTAGAGCGAATGCAAATACAGATGCAAGAGCAACTGACCGAATTTCAACAGGAAATGAGAGATATGATAATAGAATTACAGAGAGCTATGACGAATCAGTTAACCCAGTTGCTAGCTGGAGAGTTAGAAAAAGGGAAAGGCTCGGTGGTTCATTATGTGGTTAATAATGAGGATCTTGCCTGTTCCCTAGGTTGTACTCCAATAAATGTCCGGGTCCAGCCGGATGGGCGTCCACAAGAGGCACTCTTTACTATTAGATCCCAACAATATCAAACTGGCACATCGACACCAGTGAGTTGCTTGACAGGCTTAGGATCCGATCTGAGGAACAATTTAGTTAATCCTATTGCTATTGATAGCCCAGTAGAAGTAAAATAGGCGAGAGAAGGGTACCCAAATACTACAATGGCCCTAAAGAAGAAGGGGAATAAGGGGGATAATAGAGATAGATATAACAAGGGTCACTCAAAACTAATCACTGTGGGCCGGCCAAGGATAGAAACTACTAGCCATCCGGGCCCTTTAAAGCGAGAATCTTGCACGAAGACAAATACATAAAGGCCTCAGTTCACGCCTATACCGATGTCATATAGCGAGCTATATGAGAGCCTATTTAATGCACACGTCGTTGCCCCTTTCTACTCAAAGACTTTGCAACCTCCGTATCCTAAATGGTATGATGCAAATGCTCAGTGTGAATACCATGCGGGAATTGCGGGGCATTCGATAGAAAACTGCACTGCTTTCAAGAAGCTAGTTGAGAGGTTCATCAATAGGGGTATTGTCAAGTTTGATGACTCATCTAATCTGTTACCCAATTATGTTGATAATGGGGTAGGAATGAGAGCAAGAAGGGGATTAGTTATTTCTGATTCAAGAGGTAACCATGGAAAGACAATGAACCATCGTGAATTCCATCACGAGAAGGGATACGAGACCCAAGAGAGTGTGGAACTCAAGACCTTGGTTCCGGGCATGATAGATGATAAAGAGATGGAGTTTTGTGAGGAAATTAAAGAAGAGAGAAATATGCACACAATGTTGGGAAATATTCACATCAATGCCATATATGAAGAGACACTTGAAAAGGGACCTTGTTAGATATCCACTCTTATAAACTTGGGAGTGTTCTAAAATAATCAGATTGTAGAAGAAATTTCTGTAGCATTTAGAGTTTATTTAGAGCAATGTTCAAAACACACTTGTTGCTTTTAGCCTAGAGGCAATAAGAATTCCTTTGTGAAATAGGCTCATGTCTGAATGTTGTTATTCTAATGAAATGTGTCATTGCGATCATTTTTTTGAGCCAATATTCTTTCATTCTTTTCGAATAATTCTAGATTCTTTCATTCTTTTGGATTTTTTTTCCAAATCATTCATTCATTCATTCATAATCATATTATACAAATAATTATTCATAAATTTATACATTCTTTTGTATATTCTTTTGTATTTATTATGGGCCCCCAGATATCAATGACATGAATGACATTGTTACAGATTTAGAATCTCCTTTTGAGTAAAACATGTGTTTAGAGGGATCTCATGACTTTGAAGATGATATAGATTGTAGCTTATCTCCAGACTTGTTGAGGATGGTAGAAAAGGAAGAGAAACAAATTTACCTCCTGAGGAGATAGTGGAGATTGTGACCTTAAAGGAACGTGCATAACTGAAGAAACAAAGCAAGATCTTATTGAGTTACCTTAGGGGTTCAAAGATGTCTTTGCATGGTCATACCAGGATATGCCCGGGTTAAGCACTGGTATTGTAATCTGAGCAACAGCACGATGTCAAAAATTTGCAGTATGTTTAAGATTAACATCATGAACGATACAGTTAGAATTCTTTTCCGGGGCAATGTCTTTTTCTTTGGCTATTCAGTTTTACTCGTTGAGGTCAAGTTGTCATTTCTCCGTATTTTTTAGATTTTATCCTAATTGAAGAGGAATATCCAAAGTTTTTTCGTCATAGTTAAATTTAGCCCCAAAAGGCTCTATGAGAGAAACCTGGTACCAAAAAGATCTTTTCGCATACAAAATGAAAGTGGAAGATTTTATGTGAAAGACCTTATCTGGAATAACGTTGATTCTGATCGAAAGGGATAACTAGGACTTGCTTAATCCTATGAGTGCAGATTCAATCCAAAAAAAAATGAAAAGGAAAAAGAAAAAGAAAAGAAAGAGAAAAAGAAAAATAGGAACAAAAAATAAAAACAAAAAAGAAAAAAAAAAACCTCTACCGGGGCAATGTCTTTCTCTTTAGCTTATCACGATTTTTCCGTTGAAGTTAACATTCTTTCTCTTCGGGTATTGGCTGAGCTAAAGTAGGATGAAGATCCAATCTCGATAAGATCAGTTGAACCTAATTAAAGGAAAAAGGTTAAAAGCTATTCGTCACGATCAGATATACCAAAAACGGATGATGCGAGCTTACAACAAAAAGGTTCGTCCCAGAGAATTCCACAAGGGAGACCTGGTATTGAAAATATCCTTCCTCTACAAAAAGATTTTAGAGAAAAATGAGTACCAAATTGGGAATGTCCTTATATTGTAAAGAAGACCTTTTCTAGAGGAGCACTGATTTTGAGTGAGATGGATAGTAAAAGCTTGTCTTATCCTATAAACTCAGAATCAGTCAAGAAATACTTCACTTAAAGAAGGAGAGGGCTAAGGTAAAAACCCGCAAAGGGCACTTTGAGTCGCAAAAAAAAAAAGAGAGAAGAGAAGAAAAAAGATGTGAAAAAAATAAAAATGGAAAAATGAAAAATGAAAAATGGAAAAAGTAAAAATGGAGAGGCTAAGGTGAAAACTCGCAAAGGGCGCCTTAGACCAAAGGGGATTTGAGTTGAAAACCCGAAAAGGGCAGCTCAAATTTTGATCAGAATAGGGCTGGAAGTGATCAGAGTGGCTCAGATTTTGATTGGAATGGGGCATGTGGTGGTCCTGATATACCTGAATCAGCAGGAAAGGGTATGCGACATCTTAGGGCATTGACAGAGTATTGTAGATATCCTATACACATGTCAAACTCAGAATGGTCTTTAAGAAGTTTGTACAGAGAAGTTCAAGCTGCGATATCTGGGGCACCTAGTCTTTATACCATTTATATTGAATTGCTTATTCTTGGAATACTTCATTCTTTTTCAAGATATGAGTCAATTCCTCTTTTATTCTCAATATTCTTGATATATTCATTTCAAGCTATGCTCTCAAATCAATCCTATTTTATCCATTAATTTGTTCTTTTGGCAAGCATGTTGCATTAGAATAATGATTAATGGACTAATAAAACTTTCACAAGGGAAGTTTTACATATTACTCTAGAAGTTTCTAAATAATACAGGAACCTGAAACAGGTCTATTGTTTAGAATACACCTGGTTTAAAGGTGGGAAATTTAAGAAGGAAGAGTCTAAATTAAGACTATCTCTTTGGATTTTGTTGTCAAAGACATTAATTGAACAAAATGACAAGATGTCGTGTTGGTGATAAAGCTTCATTGAGCAAATAAGCAGTAATCACCAAGCAATAGAAAGAGGTTACCTCGGAGAAGAGAGCCTTCATTTTTGCATGAGTCTTTGGCACGACACCTTGGGAATGGTGTAAGGAATTAGAACGATTTAGGTCCTGTATCCTTGAATTGTGATAAGGAAGAATTGACAAAAAGCCACATATTTTTACCATTGGGTTACGGTGGGAAAAACGATGGTACAATTTTTGCATCCCAGTGGATTAAACTTTGAGGTTTACAGTAGGGGCCACCTGATTAAATGTTTCTTCTGAAAAGCCAGCTAAGCAAGAAGGCGTTGTAGCACATCGGAGATAAGCCTTAATAAACTTTGAGCAATGATAACCTAAGAAGGATCATTCTTGAAAAAATATAGAATAAAATTCTGCATTCATGCAAACACCATTCACACCTGTCTAGTTAGGAGCATTGGATTCATTTTGTTAATGCCATTAGGCATAATTAGGTTCATTATACAGGTCATGTTTTACAAAGAACAGATCAGTGAAAATGGCAGATCTTGCCTTCCTGCATAGACAGCGAAGCAGATCAAAGATGGCGGATTTTACCTCCCTGTGGTTACAGTGGAGTACATTGAAGCCAGTAATTCTACTTCCCTGGGCAGCAGTGGAATAGATTGAAGATTTCAGATCTGGTCTCCCTAAGTAGTAGTGGAGCAGATCAAAGATGGCAGATTTTACCTCTCTGTGGTTACAGTGGAGTACATTGAAGCCAGTAATTCTACTTCCCTGGGCAGCAGTGAAATAGATTGAAGATTTCAGATCTGGTCTCCCTAAGCAGTAGTGGAGCAGATCAAAGATGGCAGATTTTACCTCCCTGTGGTTACAGTGGAGCAGTGGAATAGATTGAAGATTTCAGATCTGGTCTCCCTAAGTAGTAGTGCAGCAGATCAAAGATGGCAGATTTTACCTCTCAGTGGTTACAGTGGAGTACATTGAAGCCAGTAATTCTACTTCCCTGGGCAGCAGTGGAATAGATTGAAGATTACAGATCTTATCTCCCTAAGCAGTAGCGGAGTAGATTGAAGACACTAACCTTGCCTCCCTCGGTGGCAGCAGAGCAGGTTAAAAAATTACAGATCTTATCTCCCTAAGCAGTAGTGGAGCAGATCGCGACAGCCTTGTCTCCCTCGGTGGCAGCGGAGCAGGTTAAAGATAGCAGATCTTGCCTTCCTGTACTGACAGTGAAGCAGATCGAAGACACTAACCTTGCCTTCCTCAGTGGCAGCGGAGCAGGTTAAAAAATTACAGATCTTATCTCCCTAAGCAGTAGTGGAGCAGATCGCAATCAGCCTTGTCTCCCTGGGCAGTAGTGGATAAGGTTGAAAATAGCAGATCTTGCCTTCCTGAACTGACAGAGAAGCAAATCGAAGATACCAGACTTATCTCCCTGGCAATAGTGGAGTAGGTTGAAAATAGAAGATCTTATCTTCCTGTGTTGGCATCGAAGTAGATCGAAGACCTCAGCCTTGTCTCCCTGGGCAGTAGTGGAGTAGGTTGAAAATGGCAGATCTTGCCTTCCTGTACTGATAGCGAAGTAGATCGAAGACACCAGTTTTGCCTCCCTAGGTTTACAGCGGAGCAGACTGAATATGGCAGATCTTGCCTTCCTGTACTTGCAGCGAAGCAGATCGAAGACACCAGTCTTATTGCCTTGACGTTGCAATGGAATAGATTGAAGCCACAACGGTGAATTTTACTTCCTTAGCATTATAGTAGAGCAGATTGAATCCATGACGGCGAATCTTATTTCCCTGACGTTAAGACTTAGATTAGCTGAAGTGGAGCGGATTGAAGCTGTGGGCAGCGAATCCTATCTCTTCGACATTGCAATTAAAAAGATTGAAGCCACAATGGCGGATCTTACCTCCTTAGCGGTGCAGTTGAACAGATTGAAGCTATGATGGCGGATCTTGTTTCCTCAACAGTGTAATTGGATAAATTGAAGAAGTAGAGCAGATCGTATCAGACTCATCTTTGAAGTTGTAGTAGGATAAGTTGAAGTTACGAGTCTTATCTCCCTGAAGTTACGGTGGAGCAGACTAAAGATTGCAAGTTTTGTTCTTTTGAGAAGCTATAGGGTACAAGTCCTATCTCCTTGACGTTGCAGTGGAGTGGATCGAAGTACCAATGCCTATACCTCTGAAGACGCAGAAGGTTAGAATGAGGCTACTTGAAGATGAAGAGTGCCAAGATCCAGCGTGATCGGGCAAAATTGGCTATTTTAAAGTCTTTCCTCTATTCCCGTTACACGACAACGAGCAAAGAGGGGCAGCTATAATAGCCCATTTTTGCCTGGCCCATTCAAAATAAGACCAGCCCAAATACTCATTACACCAGTCCAAAATAGACCCAAATAATAACAAGTCCAATCCAAACCCAAATACAACACTGGCCAAATACTTAGCCTTAACAGCACATCCGAAAAACCCTAGCCCTTTACCTCAGCACCGCACTTCAGCAAGGATCCCTTGCACACCTCTGTGAACGCCGCAGCAACTGCTCACATCATAGCAACCACCCACGATCAGCACACTTTGCCGTTTCCACGTCCCTGCAACGAATAAACCGCGAGCAACACGACTAGGATAGATACAACAAATTGTAAAGGGGTTTTGGCTATAAAAAGCCAATGGATTTATGTAATGGGGGTTAGCAAATTTTTGTACCGAAATCAAAAAGAAAATACACCGAAAAAAACATCTTTTGAAGGTGACGGATTTTGATTTTTTTTCTCTTCTTTTTTTCTTTTTTCCCTCTGTTCTTTTTATTGTTTTTTATTTTATTTTGCCTTGCTTTTGTTTCTTAAAACAAAAAATAAACAAAAACGAGGAAGGGAGTAAAGGAAACTTACTGGTGTGGCGTCGTTGAAGCTCCTTTGTTTCGTCGCCATTGGAGCAGGGGAGAAGTTTTCAGAGGGAGAGCATTACGGCGCAGTATCAAAGAAAGAAAGAAAATGGATTTTAGGGTTTAAACGGGGGGTTTTTATTTGATTTTAAGTTGATGGGTTATTGATAAATTAGGCCCTTCATTTTTTTATGGTTTTCAAAATCACTGTTTTCCTTTTTTATATTTTCAGATTTTTCCATGAAACATTGTTAATATTTTGATTTAATCCAATGTTGTGCAATGCTTTGAGTGGTTTGGGTAAATTTTTTTTTGGTCCTCCTCCTGGTTGCGCGTGTTTAAATTACTCCATCTCTTATTTTATTTTCAAATTCAGCTCTCAAATTCTGTTTGGTTTTTAAATTTAATCCTTAATTTGTTTTTTAGTTTTTTATTATATTGTTTATATCGTTTATTAGTATAATTATTATTATAATATTATTATTACACGAATATATATTTGCGCATATATATGTTAATATATATATGTATATTCTAAATGTTTTAATACATATATGTAGTACGTATATATTTTATTATCACATCATTTTATTTTTATAGTTTATATATATTTTATATCCATTCATATTTTTTATAATATTTATATTTTCATTTTTTATAATTCATATGTTCATACATTTTTACAACATGTACATATATTTTTGTATTCTTTTCAAGGCTTATAATAAATATTTTCCATTTTTTAATACATTATACTTATACATTTTTTAAAATGTATTAATATATTTTATATGTATTTTATCATTGTTTTATTTTTATGATTTATACATTTTTCTCTCATGTACATATTTGCAAAATTTGTTTATATATCATACTTATGTGTATATAAAATTTGAATTAGAATTTTTGTTTCAGATTGCATTCACATTTTTTTAACATATCTTTTAAAAATATATATTTTTTTGATTTTGTGAAAACATAAAAATCATTATTTTTATTTTTATTTTTATCCAAAGGCTTTTAAAATAAAAACGATATTCAAAGTTAGGAATCTTCGAGAAAATTGAGCCCTAACGTATTGGTTCCGATTTTCTTTATTAATTCCAAATAACCGAGAATATTTGTTATTCAAAATGCATAAGTCTAAAAATCATTTTCGGGAACTTAATTTGTGGTGTCCTAACGTATTGGGCATGACATATTGCTTTCTCGAAATGAAGATTTTCTTTAAAAAACTAAAAAGCGATATTCAAAGTTTGAGGGTTTTGAGAAATTGTACCCTAATGTATTGGGTCTCGATTTCTTTATCTAACTTGAACATTTGATTATCCTTTTCAAGTTTCATCATTTGAGTTTTAAAAACAATCTTTTTAACCCTCGACACTAAGACATCAAATAATCAATTTGGTACCGATTTTGGGTGTTACGAGGGTGCTAACCCTTCCTCGTGCGTAACTAACTCCCGAACCCGTTTTCAAATTTTGTAGACCAAAATCGTTTTAAGGTGAGCCGATCACACCTAAATCACGGATCGGTGGCGACTCCAATTTTTATTTTTATTTAAAGTCGATACCTAAATTTTTGTTTTTCAAAAAATGGTTTCGACATAGTGTGTAGGGATGGTCGGAGATGGTGTGTAGCGGTACATCTGATATGTTATGTTTTTGCTCTATTTCTGAAAGCTTGTTTGAATTCATATTTGTTGATTTTTGTATGAGTTACACATTGAGCTTGTAAGCTCATTCTCGATTTGTTTGATTCTCAGGTAATCCTCAGACCTAGGTGGGTCGGTGCAACGGAAGCTCGGTTACCTACTACTGTTGCATAACATTTAAATATTCATATTTAATCCGGTTGTTTCTGGATTGTTTTGAAAGTTGGGATTTTATTTTGTTATTTTGCGTTCTTTAATGCTTTAATGTATTTCTTATGACAATCACTTTATTTGCAAAACCATGGTTTTCCAACAACAAGTCGTACTTTTCAAAAATTGAATTAGATTAAGAATTCCGCTGCAAACTTAAATGTTTTGAAAGTATAAGTAATTAAAAATTTCATCAAATTAGAAAGAAAGATATTTTCCTGAAGCTGAATTTTTACCTAGCAAGAGCTAGCATTATTTTACAAGTCAAATGGATTTTGAATTTTCAAATAAATTGCAGTTACTTCTCCCGATCTAGCCATAACGTCTAGGCCGAGTTTGAAGCGTTACATTGGCTGTCCAAGCACAATGTGTTCCTTCCTAGCTTGCGGTTGTGCTTGCCCACAAGTTATTTTTAGTCTATTTGATTTAGCTAAGTGTTGTTTATGCCCTTGTAAACACCCAAGTGTTGTTTAAAATTTAAATTATCTATTGTTTACCTCATCTCTCGTATCTACTCTTCTACACACCATAAATTAGGCCAAGTTTCTGTTACATTCACCAACCATATTTCACCTTTCTATCATTATCAATATTATTGTAATTTTCACTTACTTTATTTAAGTAGTTGCAAGTCATTTTAAATTTTCTTTTTCAATGACATCTCTTGTACGAGGAGCTAGAACCAAGTAGTTATGGGTCACCAATTTTCCGATTTCCTCATTGAATCATATGCACTTTAAAGCAAGTAGTTAAAGTTGTTTAAAAAGTTTCCTTTGTATTTTGGCTAATGGAACAATACAAAAATGATAAAAAAAAATGGTCCAACTTTTTATCATTTTTCCGTATATAGTCCCTGCGAAAATAGTTGGTCAAATTTTGAGTTTGATTCTTCCATTATGTTAGAATTTGAGATTTAGTTCATATGCTTTAATTTGATATTATTTTATAGATTGTCATAATTTTATAATATTATTAGTGAAGTTAAAATTGTTAACTGTTCTCGTTAAATTGTTGATAATTTTGCAAGTAAACTGAATACTTATGGGTTCTTTTTAATAAAAAAAAATCTAGTTAAACAACTTTATTTGGGGTGAAACAAATAATTTAATACTAGTATATACTTTTTCGAATCCAAATTAAATTTTATTATTTTATTAACTTACAAATATACAATTTTTAAGAGATCAAGACAATTTTACCAAACTTGGGGTTCGAGTCCCTTTTCTTCCCCTAGTGCCTCACTTGACTTTATTCTAGGGATTGAGCAAAAAAATCAACCAAATCAAGAAATCAAGGCGAACCGATAATTTGGTTCGATTCATTTTCGGTTAAATGATGTTACTGAATTGCATCAATTCGGTTCGGTTTATTTTATTGAACATTGAAAAGTCTAAAAAAAATCGTTGAAAAATTTAAAAAAAAACCCAGTACTTTTTTTACATATAAGCCCAATATATATACCCATTAAAACCCAAAACAAAACTCATTGCTTTTGAATATTAAATATAACTTTTATTATGTTTTGACACGATTTATAATTAAATAAAAATAAAACTTAAATCTAATTTCAATGTCAGTTTCTCACGAATTCATTACTTATGTATTATTGTTGTTAAAACTTCCAAAAATTTAAGTGTTAATCTCTTTTTTACTCATTGTTGCTGTTGTTAAAACTTCTAAAGTTTTGGTTATCACAATTAACATTTTCAAGTTGGGTGTTTTTTTTAGCATTGCACATTAAAAGTTATAAAATACAAATAACTTAACATTTGATTATATTCCGTGAAAATTGAAAGTGATTAAATCAATGTTTAATTAGATTTTTAATAAACATTTATAATTATAGATTTTAAAAATTACTTTTAATAAATATATTAATTGAGATTTTATGTATAATTGAAATAAAATTTAAAATTGTCAAATAGTGTCTAAGAAACATTAAACAAAGATAATTTATTTAATTAAAGCTGAAAATTTCTAAATCTAAAGTCTATTTTGTCTAAATAAAGTCCAAAGTCTCAAAGCCTAAAAACAATATGGAAACCTGGACCGAACAAATTTAGCAAGGTAACCGGTTTATTATGTTCACTGGTTCGATTTTGATTCAAAAAAAATGAAAAAATCGAATACCCTGGTTTAGTTAAAAAAATTGAAAAACTAAACCAAACCGAACCAATCTCACCCTTACCTTATTCTATAAAAATTTTACATATCAAGTGAATGTTTAAGGACACTTTTAAAAAAAGTTTCACATCATCAGTTTGACTGTGGAATAATTAATATTGTTATTCATTTGGACCAACTAATAACATTATAAAAATAGGAGGATTAAATTACTCCAAACTAAAGTATAAGGACTAAATCCTAAATTTTAAGATAGTAGAAAGACCAAAATTAGAAATTTCACCAATAACGTTTCGTCGTACTAGCATGAATTTGTTTAAGTGATATGTCAGAATAGATATTAGGGTTAATTAGAGCCAAGGTCATTAAAATATTAGTAAGTTTACATTTGGTCACTCAACTTTAAAAAGTTACAAAATGATCAGTGAACTATTCAAAAGTTTTCATTTAAGTCAGGCTATTAAGTTTGGTTAGTAAGTTATAGGCGATAATTTGACAATCAATACCCATCAATAAGTAGAAGAATATACCTTAGATCCAAGTCGATTTAATGGTCAATATCGGAGATTAAAGAAGAAAGCTGTTTGGGTTTTGTTTTACATATTCGTGACGTTCAAAGTTGTTTCTTGAAAAAAAAATTGAACTGTAAAAAAGAAGGGGAAGAGAGCTTTCGATTAGTGTAGGCCGTGTGAACAAAGAAGGTCATATAGCCGAGATTTTAATAGGCCAATGACTTAAAGAAAAACTTTTAAAAGTTGAGTGACCAAAACATAAACTTATTAATAGTTTAGTGACCTTGGGTGTAATTTACCCCAGATATTATTAGTATATTGATTATGAATTTGTATATTGTGAAGAAGAAAATTGAACTTGGATCTAATTTGAGGGACCATTTTATTTTACTTGAATGACTTATTTCCCTTAACACCTAGTTTTTATTAGAAAAAGGATATTTAATATTTAATATTTAATAATATTATTTTTCATAAAGCTTTTAATAATTATTGGTTTTGTGGCACAAACTCTCTTCCCCAATTTACTTTGCAATTAGGTAATCATACACTTTTTTTTTAGATAAAGTAATATTTAGTCTCTAAATTTGATAATTTTTCAATCTAGTTTTTGAGTTATTTTTGTCCACATTAGTCCCTAAAACTTAATAGATTTTTTTAACTTGATCCCTAAACTTGAATTTTGTTAAGGTGTAATGATATGTCACTTTGTGATTGTTCCATGTTATCACTTGGAATTTTTTATATTTT
The DNA here is from genome assembly GCA_008044935.1 of Gossypium turneri. NCBI lineage: Eukaryota > Viridiplantae > Streptophyta > Magnoliopsida > Malvales > Malvaceae > Gossypium > Gossypium turneri. Next base: position 46,977,043 of record CP032576.1, on the reverse strand, counting down.
TATAATATTTTTTATTTTTAAATTTTATGTAGACATTTTTAAAATCTTTAGGTGATTGTGTGGCATAATCTTAGAGTATTATTATGCCCCGCATAGCGGACCTTACAACTTACCAATGGTTAGTCTGTGAACCTCAACCTGGTGAACTATGCACGTCCTTACTTATGGTTAGTTTGTGAACCTCAACCTAGCGAATTATTCATATTTATTAACACTAAGGCTATATGTGGACCACGTGCAAACCTAGAGTAATTAATTATTAGTCACCCTAACATGTCTCATCGTAGGACATCGCATCACTATTATTGGGAAGGGTATCAAATTAGACTTCCAAGTCAATAATCTTAGGACACGTAACCAAAATTTTCCTCCACTATAAAAGAGCCATACAAATAGCTCACAGACTCACGTAGACAACCTATCAAATCTCCTTCTCTCCAAAGAGAATTAAGACTTCCTTCTAATTTTTGTTTCTTATTTCTTCACAAAACCTTCATCTTCTTCCTTTTTTTTCACCTCACTGGTTAACAATTTGTGTAGTGAGTGTGGAAAGACATGGCGCATCCAAGCACTATTGATCTTCCTAGTACTGAGATTGACCCAAGTAATGATTAAGTTACAGACCCCGTTGGTCATAATACCGGGGCAAAAATGAAGCAGCCTAAGGAATTGAACTAAGATCCAGTGGCAAATCCAGAGGACAGGTTGGTAGGGGCCCCGCTCCCCTAAAATGGAAAATTTTTTATTTTTCCCTTTAAAATTTTTAAAATTTAAATTAGTAAAGGTAAAATTGCACTTTGGCCCTCTAAAAATTATAAATTTTTGATTTAATCCTTTAAAAATTATATTTTTATTATCGTAAAAATTACAATTTAAATTCACTCCCTTAAAAAAATATTCTGGCTTCGCCCCTGCTAGGATCCATAGCATATTGGTCAACAATATCCCCCATAAAACCAAACCAACAAAACCCTTGCCAACAAAATCCATACCATCAATTTTACCAATATCCCTCATGGTATTATAGCCCCTAGAACCAACACCATGCTAGAGCATCACCAAGGTGTCAAGGTTTTCACATCACCAATCTGGTAATCAACAATATTTTAACATGCAAGAGAGAATACGAGTTATGGAGGGGCAAATGTCCTCTCAACAAAAAGAAGATATGAAAAAAAAAAACATAAATTCATATAGTAGTAGATGGAAAGGCAAAGGCAAGCAGATGGGATAAAAGAAAGGACTGAAAAAATCGTTGAGGAGCTTGGAGTAAACATGATGAATCAGGAAAAAAATCCCAGGTGTAGAACGAAATAATTCATTCAGTTTGGGCAGAATCAGCAGCATACGGACCAAGGTAATAAAATTTTAGTAGATGAGGATAACAATATGGATGATATATATGATAACTATATGAGGATGATGATGATGATGATTATAGTTGTGGTAGTTAAAATACCTTGGAACAAAAAGTAAAGAAGTTAGAAAAACATTTACATGATTTTCAATAAATTGAATCCTCTAGATTTGTGAACAAGTATAAAAATGAGGCTTTAGCTAAAAAGATATTGCGGCACCATGTTTCTGCCACGTTTGAATTTCCTAAAATGATGTATGTTGTTCAAAGAGACCCTAAGATCATTTAGCCTATTATGTAAATCATATGAATATATTTGGGGGTTTTAGATGAACTTAAGTGTAGGGCATTTTCAATGAGACCTAAAGATTGAACCCATGCGTGGTATTTACAATTACCACAACATTCCATTACAAGTTTCGAGTAGTTGGTGGACCTATTTATGAGTAGGTTCTTGGAAAATAGGACATTAAAGCAATCTCTTTCTTACCTCAAGTCCATTAAGCAACGCGAAGATGAACTTGTAAGAGATTTTGTGAAAATGTTTAATGCAACAACTATGGTCACAAAAGATGTCCTTAAAGAATTTGTTGTTCACACTTTCATGTCTGAAATAAGTCACCAATTTTTGAAATATAATTTAATTAATATGCCGCTAGCGAATTTTTTAGCATTATATGAAAAGGCTCACATCTTTTCAAAAAATGCGAGCTACTGCACAAACCTCAAGAGATTTCTAAATTCTCGAAAAGGTAGACCCCCATTGCATGGTAAAGTTGGGAGAACTTTTTCCCAACATTTATGCTCAGAGGGCGACTAACAAGGATATCATTCCAATGATTCTTGAAGCTACCAAGGATAGATGGGGATAGATAGAGGTTATAAATAAAGTCAACGAGGACATCAAAGGGTTTCTAATAATTAGTTTCAATCCTATTGTGACTTGAAAATGAATCTATAACACTCCATACCTGACCCAATCGCGAGGTCTGGGCACCAGAATCTTACATTCATTGTCAAATCAACTTTAGAGAAATTCTATTCAATTACCCTTCCTAATCAAGTTAGCAGAACAATTTATAACTAATATAAAATTTATGTTTTCATTCCAAGTTTTTAATAAATCTTTCGTTAGCTCTTTTAACAATTTATAGGTTATTTAGGACCTATTTGCAATTTAATTACTATGTCATATTATTCACTGTTATTCATATGCATCTATTTCCAATTTTGATATCATCTGATTTCTCAAACAATTTATAAAATTACACAATTATTAAAGTATTACAAATAAGTCCATTAATACACCAGATAACAATTATTCACTTAATGTTTCAACAAATCATTTATACTACTCTTATGTATTAGCAAATCTATCACTTACAACAATTTATTAGCATCACACTCTTCTACTATATTTCCTCCTCGTCCTCCACATTCCACATCCTTCTTGTACATGTATACATATGTATATATGTACCTTTGATTTTGAGTATTGTAACAGCTCGATTTTTAATGTACCGAAAATAATTGTTTCGAAACCCCATTATTAGATGATCGAGTCAGTAAATATTATTATTTAATATTTACCATTATATTATTGTGTTATTGAATTTTAGTCCAAAAATTTTAGTGATTTGATTGTTAGTTAAAGTACAAGTGGTTTGACCTTAAAGTTAGTGGTTTCGGGAAATAAGGTATCGAGACCTCATTTCTATAAACCGAGCTCGTAAATATTTTTAGTAAATGTTTACGGAGTTGTTACATAGGTGAATTGAATTTTGGATAGATAGTTTTTCTAAATCAGTGATTAATTAATGTATAAGGACTAAATTGTAAAAATAGTAAAAGTTTATCACTATTGAATTTTAGCTTACAAAAGGTTTATTTAATGAATCTATAGGGATTTAAGTGAAAATTTTGCCAAAATTAAGTGAGTTGGACGAGTAGTGCTATGTTTAAAGTTAAAACATGTTAAAATTATAATTAAAAATTAGTTATATGTTATAATTAAAACAAACAAAAGTGGACAGATCCCCGTTGAGACTCTGTGATTCTGGTAAATAGAGTACGATTAGATCATTTTTGAGTCCTCCATTTAATAAATCAAAAGATGTTTATAGTCGTTTCACTTCTTCGTCAAGAATTTTGAAAAAGATAAGCCAAAATCGAGTAACTTAAGATCCCCGACTACATCAGTAGCTAGTGTTGGTAGTGTTCGTAGAATGGATAAGTCGGTTTGTATTGATAGTAGAAAACTCATTGAAGTGAGTGTTGACTAAATAATGAGACTTGTATTTAGGTGGTTCTTTGGAACATTAGAAATGAGATTGTCTGAACTAGACGAACTGAAATGAGAAGCAATGTATGAAATCTATTACCATTCCTTAGAAAAGCTAACAGTCGGGAATATAATGGTAGCATGAGGGATAGTAAAGTGGAGATGAAAGATACGACTATCAGATCTGAAGCTCAGGTTACTGTCAGAGCTTGTGTTATTTGAGCTCATGGTAAGGTTTTTGTTCCTGATGTTAATATCGATACATTTCCTTAAAATTTGATCTTATCCATGATATAGATTGGTTGAATTGTTACAAAATGGTAGAAGCTGTAAACTAAAAATAATTTTACTAACATTAGAAGAGTGAATAGATTAATGTTAGTGTTCACAGATCTGAATGTTCCACCAATATCATGGTAGTGTTATCTACTCAAATAATGACCAAAGAAGGTCTTGCCTTTTAGACACAAAATACAAAGATTGAAGATAAAAAAGTCTAACGTTTAATGTATTTTTTAATGTGTTCTTAGAAGATTTGTCAAAGTTGTCGCCGAAAAGAAAAGTTGAATTTGTAATTGAATTAATATTGAAACTGCTTCAATATCTATTTCACTGTGTGGAACAACACTTATAACATTGAGAGAATTGAAGATGTAGTTTCAAGAATTATGAAATCGAGAGTTCGTTTGATTGAGTATAAAAAGATGAAACTTTGAGATTCAAGATTATTTCAGAAAATTGAATGAAGTTATTGTAAAAAGATGGATATTTGTTGCCCGCACTAACGACATTTTGATTTACTTAAAGAATGAAACTAAACATGCTCAGTATTTGATAATGGTGTTACAGACTTTACACGAAGAGTATAGTATGCAAAAAAAAATTATTAGGTGTGAAATCTAACTTCCAGAGGTAATATCCTTGGAACATGAAATGTCGGCTAAAGCTATTTGTGTAAATCCAAACAAATGGTCAACATATGTGATTTGGAAACCTTCGGAGAATGTATAGAAGAGCATAATTTTTGAGAATGGGTAAGCATTACAAACTGTTAATTGAGGCTTCGTGGTGATCGCATTACCATTAATGAAACTATTATAGAAAACTGCTACTTTATCAGGTTAGGAAATGGTTGATAGAGCTTATTGTGAATACTTGTTTGACTAGGAGTTATGATGATTCTATTCTCAGAAGACTTGGGAACTAAACCACTATATCTTTGGAGAATTCAAGAATTTTAGAAAGACAATTTGAAGTTTTCTAGCTAAATGAAGACTTGTACTTTCGAGTTCGGTGTTGATGGTAACATAAATCTACGTCTTCTTAACTGTTTGAGTATGCCAAAAGATTCAGAATTGAAATGAGATAACTTACGTGAAGCTTACAAGAGTACCTATTTGTGTTATCAAGGCAATATTAGAGTGTACAATTTTATAAAACAATTGTATTGGTAGTAAAGTATAAGAAGAGAGATTTTAGAATTTGTGACAAGAAGTCTGTTACGTTAGCAAATCGAGTTCCGTTAGGTTTGTTACAACCTATGATGATTCTTGAGTAGAAATGGGATCATGTCACTATGGACTTCGTATCAGATTTATTGCTAACACCGAAAAAGAAAGACACAATTTGGGTTATTGTTGACAAACTCACTAAATCCACACATTACATTTCGATTAAATCACTCAAAAAGTTAATTAGAGAAATCCATTACACTGGTTAGGATTGAGTGAAAGAAAGCTAGTCGGGACTGACTTGATAAGAGAAATAAAAGAGAAAGTCCGCATTATTCGAAATTATTTGGAAGTTGTTTTAGATCGTCAAAAATCATATATCGATCTAAAAATAAAGGAAAGCTTGGACTAAGATTCATATAACCGTATGAAATTGAATTACATCTTGACTTATCATATTTAGAAGAACCAGTAAAGATATTGGTACGAGAAGTAAAAGAACTACACAATAAATGAGTATTGTTAAGGGGCAGTTTATGGCACCAATGTGGTATAAAGAAAGTTATGTGGAAAACCGAAGAATCCATGAGATCATAGTACCCAGACTTATTTGCAAGCAAGAAATTTCAGGGATGAAATTTTCTAAAGGGAGAGAGTAGTAATCACCCAATTTTATCGGTATTGGAAATGGTAGTTTTGGAACCTCGTTATTCAATGATCGAGTCAGTAAATATTATTATTTTATATTTACTAGTTTATTATTGTGTTATTGAATTTTGGTCCGAAAATTTTAGTGATCGGATAGTTAGTTGAAGTAGAAGTGGTTTGACCCTAAAGTCAGTGGTTTTGGAAAATGAGGTATTAGAACCTCATTTCATAAACTGAACCAGTAAATATTTATAATAAATGTTTACAAAGTTGTTATATAGGTGAATTTGGTGTGTCGTTGGAAGCACAAAAAATAACTTATCCCTACAAAATAACGAAAAGAATAGTATAAAGGAAGTAGGGTCAAATCCTCAAGGATTGGATTTGCACAAATTCCTGTTCCTCAAGATCTCGGGCAGAGTCGTGCCCAAGAAAAACGACGTACCTGGAAAAAAATAGAATTAAAAGTTTGGATGAATTGAGATTGTGTAAATTGAAATTGAAATTGTAAAAATAAACAGAGTTGAGAAAAGAGTCTTTGATGGAGAGATTCCAGCATCCAGTTATCTCAATCCACCTTGGGTTCAATTCTAGGCTTTTAGGTGATCCTTCTCGAATAGAATAAACCAATTATAGTGGAAGAGGATGCCTACGACCACCAGCTCCACTTAGATTTTTTACTTGCGATTTAGAGGAACCTGACTCTAGCCAACTTTCACTTTTGTGGGACCGTCTTACACTAGATCATCACTTCTCAATGACGAAAGCCACGTCATTTTGTCTCTTGGGCTCGACAACCACTGACGCAGTAACTAAACGATCCGACTGTGCAACCTTCCTAAAACATACAAAGCGGCCGCCTTTGCACAAGATGAAAAGATCACTTTTGGAAGGACATGGACGGAAGCGTCAGTCCCGTAATGCGGAGAAATGATGAATACTCGTTGAGAAGGCTAAGTGCGGATTCTAAGCCTAGTGAACCTTTTTTAAGGAATCTCGACAACCTTTGGCTAGATGAGTTTAGTGGCTCATGCTTTTCGGGAAAAAAGAAATAAATATAATAAAATGAAATTTTATTGAATAAATAAAAGGAACAAAATGCTAGAGCTTTTTGGGAGAGGGAGCTTTTACAAAAAAGATGAGTGAAATTTGTGTCACTTCATCCCCTATTTATAGTACTCAGAAAACCTAGTTTATTTCTATCTAAATTCTAAAAGATAAATAAAGATAAAAGCTAAAATTATATCTAAATAATAATCTTAACAATAATCCTAATATAATTAAAATTTAAAGAGAGTATTGTGTTTATAAAATCTCTTCTTTGCATTTTTGCCCCCAAGTCTTTCACACTTTGCATTTCCGGCACCACTTCTTTCCTATTTCATATGCTGGTCCATTTTATCTTTAAATTCACACTTTTTACCCCTAAATTTCCTTTTGCCTTCAATTTAGTCCCTACAAGATAAAAAGTCATAAATAGCTCAAATTAGTAGGATCATACTCAAAATAAATATGTAATTAATACATAAAAATATGACATTCCAGAGTATTATCAAAATTGCAACACCCCTCACCCGATCTAGTCGTCGGACCCGAGCTACGGAGTGCTACAATCAATGCCAGAACAAAATACATTCAATTTACTTTGTTTTTTTCAAATAAACATGAAATTACTTCATAAATATAGAAATAACATTCAAATAAAACATGATTCACACAATGATAGTCAAATAATTGCATAATCATTAAGTATAACTTTTTTTGGGCCTTAAACGAACTTATGTATACTCTTAACTAGAAGTTAACTCGGACTAATTTGTAACATTTCCAAAATTATAGATAAATTAAATCATAAATAAATCCTTCAAATAATCAATCATGTCATAATCATTTAAATATTATGATATACAATTAAATTTGAGTCTATTTCAAGCTTACAAAAGCTCTTAAGTTGACCCGAAACCAAATGAGGATCAAATTGATTCATTTTAAAAAGATAAAGGTAATCATGCAAAATAGGGGTCACACGACCGTGTACCCAGGCTGTGTAACTCACTGTAACTATGCAAATCAAATTGAAAAAATTACATCAAAAGTCACACGGCTGTGTGGCTAAGCGGTGTAACAAACTAAGACTGTGTTATCTAAGGGCTTCCTAAAAATAGCAGTGGCACACGAACGTGTCATCAACTCGTGCTTGACACATGGCTATGTGGTTAACTGTGTAACATAAAAACATACCATTAGTACTTAAAAAACTAACCATTAAGGTACTTTAAAATACATCTTGAAAACTTGAAATCTTGTTCAAAACACTCCAAAACTATGCCAAAACATGTCAAATAATATCCTAAAAGTGCCTAACCAATATGCCACCTTGGTCCCATCACAAAAAAGTTATAACATCACCAAACATCCATTCAATTCCCAATAGCATAAAGGCCTCAAAACTTACAACTACCTTTAACACACAGATGCCCCAATATTACATCCAGGTATTACCTAATCTCAAACTCTTTCTTGATTAAACATTTTAAACATTCCCAAACCGAATACAAACATATCATTCATATCATCTAGAAAAACCTTATAAACTTTTCATATCAACATTACATAATAATCAATTCACCAACCTTAAAACATCATCACTAAACTCAAAAACACATGATCCCAAAATAGCCTATATAAATATCATATGCACATTCAAAATAAGAACTATATATGGATCATTTCACCATCAATCCAAAATGAACACATATTCACATTAAAACCTAGACACATGCCACATAACCGGTGCAACAATGATTCAAAAATATACCGAGTCTGAAGTTGGATAGTGTGAGCTCTGGAGAGATCCAACAAACATGTTTTGTATTGTGGTCCTCTCACAATTCTTTTACCTGTGGAATTATTTTATTTCTCAATTCTTTCACTTCTCTTTCCTAAATATGAACAATCACTTATTCGTAAGATAAGTTGGGTTCCACCTCCAGTGTTTCTACTTACACCATATGGCCTGGATTTGATCGATATCTCCTCAGCATGGATGCGTGAAACATATTATAAATCTTCAACAGTTCTAGAGGTATTGTCAATCTATACACCAATAGACAAATTCTGTAACACCACAAACCTAGCCTAGACATTATGGTCGTATCTGGTTATGTTACACGATAGTGTTTTTGAAACCTCGTTGTTACGATGAAAACATTCCATGTTATTATCTTTAGTAAACCTTTGTTAGAACTTAGGAAGTCACCTTTAGTCATTTAAAACATTTGTTTTGAAACATCCGACGTTAAGGAAGCTTTAATAAAATAGTCTAAATGATCATGCATTTAGAAACTACTTTAACTTTTTGAAAACCGAATTTCCTACGACTAACAGGTATAAATCCTTAAAGTAAAATAAATAAATAAAAACCCAAAATTTAAAAGTAAAGTCCCAGAGGGTCCTTAAATTACAACCCAAATAATCAATAATAATTAAATCATAAAACATAAATTGAAAACCGTGAAGTCCAAAAATTTCTGTGGTCACCGCTGAGTCCTCTGTCGTACCAATCCGTCTAAGTTTAGGGATTACCTGTGCACATTAAAAAAAAGGGTGAGTTTACATAAACTTAGTGTGTAATCCCACAAAAACAAACAAAAAATTAGTATTCACAGTGCATAGTTGAACAGTCTAGGCCTAAGCCCTTTCCAGTATCAGTGACAGTTTGGGCCTTAGCCCATCTCAGTACAGTGTCAAAAATGCAGTAGGGCCTTAGCCTATCACAGTATCAGTAGCAATAATAGTTATGCAGTAGCAAAATCCTACCCATCCAGCCTCTACACACCATCTCCGTCCAACCCTACACTCCATATGGGGATATAATCAACCCACCCATCCCTACGCTCCAAGTAGTACCGAATGTGGCACAAAACAGCAGTTTGCAGCTGAGCTGCCAGTAAATTAGGCTTAAAGCCTTTCAGTACACTTCCTCCGAATAACAACCCCTAACCCAATGCAATGCAACATACAATGGATGATATGCTCTTATGAAATTTCAGTACATATATTCAGTTCAGATATTAACATGCTAAGTACAGATATCATTTAGTCAATTTCACATATTTAGGGATTTAAGTAGCGTTTACTGACCTTACAGTAGGTTTACAGTCGACTTAGGGGACCCGTGCAACCTTAGAAACATTCTGATAAAAATGGGCCCATACGCCCGTATGTGCCCGTGTGGCCCACTCGGCCCAAATTGGCCTTAGCCGTGTGATCCATTTTTAATGTAACCCATGCTAGCTAAATATTCATATATGTTTTCACTATCTATTTATATGTTCATTCAAAGTTGTCTACTTGAGTCATTGTCCCTAAATTATTTATATCTTGAGCTACAGAATTCCAAATTAAGATCCGCTTGATATTTTCAAAACTAGACTCAAATTCCTTTCTACCATAAAATTTTTAGATTTTATAGTTTATCAAATAAGTACAGTAAAATCTTCAAATCTATCCTGATTCTGTTATTTGATAGCTTCAACATTTCCTTACTAAAAATTATTTATCTCTTAGTACGGAATTCGAATTATGTTTCCATTTGTTTCTCTTGAAAATAGACTCGTTGAGGATTTAAAAATATAAATTTAAGCATATAATTATTTTTTTACAATTTTTGATGATTTTCCAAAGTTAGAATAGGCAAACCCGAAGCCATTCTGACCTTATCTCACAAAATTCATTATATCTCATAACTTACAACTTCATTGCTTACACTGTTTGTTCCATGAAAAACTAGACTCAACGAGATTTAATTTAATATTTTATTCAACCTCTAACTCAATTTCCACTATTTTAGATTATTTTTCAAAGTTAGACTACAGCTACTGTCCAAAACTATTTTAGTGCAAAATGTTGATTTCCAAGATTATAACACCCTTATTTCCTTTCTCTACAATTTTTCGCATCATTTTCTCTTATTTCTCTTATTTGTAGATAGCAACCAATTTTGGGTTCTCACCAAATCCCATACGTTTCGGGTACACACCTGTTATCATTTCTGATGCATAAGCACTCCTAGGCCTCTAGAACCTAAAAATCGACCAACAAATCTCCAGATTAATCACTTAATTCGTTTTTAATCAACCAATTTTGGAAGGAACTCGACTAAAAACCTAACAAAACCCTTACCTTGCTTGAGTAACCATGACTTTGCACAATCATAGCGTTGATTCAAAACCACCAGCTCCTTGATTAACTCCTAAACACCAAAAAAGAATCCCCCTTTCAGAGATTAACCAAGAACGATTAACAATAGACAAAACCGTTACTTACTGAACACATGCAACCAACGATGAACAACCAAATAAATTGGAAAATAAAGAAAGAAACGGAATGGGGGAAAATAATGGAAATTTCGATAGCAATTAGGGGAAAGAATTAGCAAAGGAGGGAAAAAGAAGAAGAAAATGTCAGAAAAAGTTTGGGTAACCGAAACTTTACTTTTTCTGTAAGAAAAGATAATTAGATTATTTTCTGATAACCTCTCCCCCATTATCTCCTAAAATCACTCCCTATTAACACATAAAAACACAACTACTCAGAATTTTGCCCAAACACAACTCTTAGCCGAGATTGGAGTAAAAATACTATCTCCACGTCATCATAGAGAATTGAACACAGGACCTCCTTCACAACAACACTCCACTTATCCACCAGACCAACAGGCCCATTCTGTTAATTATTTGCCAACTTTTACTTAAAAGCCTACTGACCAAAGATAGGGTTTATTCATAACAATACCAAAATTTGCCCAAGTCCTGGCTTGAACTTGGGACCTCTCACACACCCAGAACACTTAACCACTGAAGCAGATACACAGTTATGTCACACCTTCGCAAGAACAAAAATAAAAATTCTAGGGCGTTACAAATTCGTTCCACAACTTCATACGGTCCTATGAAACGTGGGCTTAACTTTCCTTTTAGTCCAACTATTATAACCTTTTTCCAACGAGAAACTTTCAAAAATACCTTGTCTCCTACTTCAAATGTAATATCCTTCCTTTTCTATCAGCGTAAGCTGATCTGCCACAATTCGTTGTAGCTGTTTAAACTATTTTTCGTACTTAAGGAGCACGTATAAAAGGAATTAGCTATGCTTTTGTTTAGTTTTCATTTTTTGTTCATAGATGTAAAAAGTGTAAATTGAGCTACTTATATGAACTTAGGGGCCAAAGTACGCCTAAAGATAGGCTAACGTATTTGGTAAGTGTGCAGGACATCATTCGAAGGCATCGAAACACGAGACTGGTGACGATGTTGCAACACGGAGTGTCGATGTCGCAACATAGTGAACAAAGCACTCAAAAGGAGCAAACTGCCTTCAGTGTTGCGACACAGACTGAAGGTGTCATGACACAGCATTATAATCAAGGCTTAGCTTGTAAACTACTATCAGTGTCGCGACACAGGCCGGAGGGTGTCGTGACACTGACATGACTAGATGAATTAATGAACTAGGGGTGTTTTGGTTAGCACTACAAACTTTAATGAAAAAATTTGACCCGAATTAGGTCAATGGACGGTGGCCAACCCTAAGCCTATAAATAGACAACTCTAAACACTCTATAAACAATTTCTATTCAATTTTTAGTAGACGACTTTTAAGTAGTTTTATTTTCAATTGTTTTTAGTTTATTTTGTACTTAGGTTTCTTTTCATATTATAATTCTACTTTAGTTATTATTTCTTCCTTTGCAGAATCCGATATGTGGAATAATAAACTCTTCATGGATTATTGTTCGTGCTATTTCAATATATTAGGATTCTTCTTAAACTCTTTTATTGACCTATTCTTTATTTTTATTGTTTTAATCAAATTTATTATGTTTATTAGTTCCATGGGGAACTAATCCATTAACGGGAGATTATGAGTGGACGTGGAAGTGATTAACTTCTATGTAGGGTTTCTTAGAGGATCAACTAGTTGGGATAGGTGGGAATGAACCCAAAATTGGTATTGTCTATCTGTGAACACTTTACCCTAGTCCAGTCTGGACTGTGAGATCGAGAAATAAATAGTTCTTATCGACTCATTAGTTTAGCAGAAGATCGAGAGATCCTGCTAGGTTAGTGACTAGTTGATTGGATAAAACTCGCAATAAGAGTTAGTTATGAACATCGAAGCGAATTAGTCTTTTGTCCTTAGAAATTGATAAAATCATTAAATTGTTTTCCCTTTTTTATGCCTTTTAATTATTTTTATAAAATATGATTTCCCGTCACCTTAGGATTCATCGTAATATAGTTTAATTAAATTACTAATTAGACATGTTAACATAGAAGTTAGAATTAGTTTAGTTTAGCCTCTTTTGGGTATGATCCTCAAAGTACTCTAATACTTTGTTGTATAAATCTATATTACAACTTGACTCGTTTACTTGTAGAAACCACCTAACGAATATATTTGGTTACAAGATTTACGCTCTAGACGTTAGTACGTTCGGAAGCGTCATAAGCCTTCTGTCGATCTTGAGCAACCTTTAAATGGGTTCAAATGATTGAAACTTTCTCTTCCATTTCTTATACTAAGTTAGGACCAATTATCTCTCTCACTAAGTTCCAACCAATAGGTGGGCGACCTACACCTTCTTTCATACAATACTTCGAAAGGCAACATTCCCAAGCTGGCTGGCATGATGACTTTTGTTGTATGCAAGCTCTGCAAAAAGAAAGGATTTTTTTTGGTTCAATCCAAAATCTATTACACATATTCTAAGCATGTCTTCAAGAACTTGAATTACTCTTTCTTATTGCCCATTTGCTTAAGGGTGGAAAGCAGAACTAAACCGTAACTTAGTTTCTAAGGATTCTTATAGTTGTTTGAAAAATCTCAACGTGAACCTTGGATCTCGATTTGACACTATGGATGTTGGTATACTGTGGAGGCGTACAATTTCAAATATGTAGAGTTCAGCCAATTTTTCTAATGAATAGTTTGTACGTAAATGCAGGAAATAGGTTAACATAGCAAGTCTATCTATAATCATACAAATATTTTCCTTTTAGTAGGACTGAGAGGAAAACCCGAAACAAAATCCATGATGATCTTGTCCCAGTTCCACTTAGGAATTTCTAGAGGATACAACTTCCCTAACAGGATACAATTCGAGACATACTCTAACATCTCCTTTTTTGTTCCAGGCCACCAATACAAACTTTTTAAATCACGATACATCTTAATGCTTCCTTGATGAAGTGAAAAGAGCCCTTGGTGAGCTTTCTTTAACAATTCTTGCCCCAAATTGTTTCTTGTTGGTATATACATTCTTCTTATAAATCAAAGTTCACCATCTTTTCCTAGGCTGAAGTTTGTTGCTTCGCTAGACACTATTCGCCTCTTGTACTCATCACAATTTGCATCATTTAATTGTTCTTCCAGAATCTGAGAAAGAAATATATGTTGAACAATCAGTTCTGCAAGAAGTGATCCATCGTCTTCTAGGCAAACATTCACTCGAAGAGATGCCAAAGCTGCCATAGTTTTTCTTCATAAAGAATTGACCACTACATTAAGATGTACTCGATTGTCAATACATAGTCTTTTAGCAGCTCCATCCAACATCATTGGTGTAGATTTAAATCCTTCTATGTCATTAGGAACTTTAAGCTCTTATGGTCTGAGAACACGTAATATTTCTCCCTATATAGATAGTGTCTCTAAATTTTATGTGCTAGCATCACAGCTATTAGTTCTAAGTCATGAGTAGGATAGTTCTTCTCATACGACTTGAGCTAACGAGATCCATACACCATAACCTTCCCTCTTTGCATGGGCACACATCCTAGCCCATTTAGAGATGTGTTAGTAAACACAGCGTACTCTACGCCAGACTCCAGTTGAGCTAAAATTGTGGCCTCTGTTAGAATTGCTTTCAGTTTGTCATGCCTTTGTCTACTTGAATTTTTCTTTCTTTCTTAACAGTCGCGTGAGAGGTGTCACCAACATGGAGATCCCTTTTACAAATTGCCTATAGTAACCCAGGAAACTATGTACCTCAGTGGCGTTTCGTGACAGATTCAAATCGAGCACAAATTTGATTTTATCAAGGTCTACTTTGATGCCTTCTAGAGAGATGACGTGACCCAAAAATGAACTTCTCTCAGCCAAAATTTGCACTTACTGACTTTAGCATACAACTTTTTCTCTCACAGAGTTCTAAGCACAATTTTCAAGTATTCTTCATGATCTACCACACTTTTAGAGTAGACTAAAATATCATTAATAAATACTACAACAAAATGGTCCAAGTAAGGCTAAAAGACCTTATTCATCATATCCATGAATACTACTGGTGCATTTGTTAATCCAAATGGCATCACTAAGAACTCGTAATGTCCATAGCGTGAGCGAAACATGGTTTTTGGAACATCATCACCTTTAATCTTTACCTTGTAATAGCCAGACCACAAGTCGATATTGGAGAAAATTGTAGCTCCACTTAACCGGTCAAACAAGTCTTCTATTTGAGGTAGCAGGTACTTGTTCTTCATAGCCACCTTGTTCGGTTGATAGTAATCAATGCATAAGCAGAGAGTCTCATCCTTCTTCTTTACGAGCAAGAATTGCGTGCCCCAAGGTGAAACACTTGGTCGTATAAATCCTTTGTCCAGGAGATCTTGTAGCCAATTCTTTAGTTCCTTCAACTCTAATAGTGCCATTCTGTATGGGGCATAAGATATGGGTACAGTACCGAGCACTACCTCAATCGAAAACTCTACCGCTCTGTCTAGTGGCATTGTAACAGCTCGATTTTGACCCTAATCGGAAAAAGTGGTTTTGGGATCACAAATGCAAGTTAGAAAAATATTTTAAAATTATTTTTAGTATTTAAAGTATGTGAATTTCAGTGTGTGAAAATTTCGTATGAAAATTTGATCGTTTGAGTGCTCAATTTGATAAAAAGGGGCTTAATCGTATAAAATGAAAACTTAGGGATCTAATTTAAAAGCATCTATTTGTTGATGTCTTATTAATTAGGAGGCTTAAAAGTGCAATAAACCCACTATATAGATAGTGGATGGTTATGGACAAGACTAACCTTAATGTTTAAATATATATTATTTAGTAAATAAGGTTAGTAAGGTAAATAGCTTATTATTACATTATATGTAATTAAAAATTCATGAAATTTAAACTAGCTATCATCTTCTTCCATGGCCGAATATTAACAAAAGAAAAGAAAGAAAAACCAAGCTAGGTTTCGACACAAAACAAACTTGATTAAGGTATGATTTTGTTTCGGTTTTTGATAATTTTTACATTTTTGTGATCTTTGCTTTGTGTACTACAAGACCCATACTTTAATTTTTGAATTTGATGTTGATTTTGTGATATGTCATTGATGAATGCTTGAGCTTTGTAATAGTTGATGATGAAATATGGAAGATATGTGGAAGATTAACATGTTTTGTCTTTGAGTTTTTGGTGAAATTGAGTAATTAGGGCTAAATTGTGAAATTAAATTTTTGAGGGACTAAAATGTGAAATAAATGAAATGTGTGGACTTGTATGAGCATTAGGGATATTCGGCCCTTGTATAATGTGGGGAAATTTTGTGTATTTTATGTTTTATGCAAATAGTAATTTGCCCATTTATGTGTGTTTGGACTAAATTGAATGTAATTATATTTAAACTAGTTGATTTTGAATATATTTAGATCAAGAACCGAAGAAATCAGAGTTGGATCGGGGAAAAGCTAAAGTTGTCGATTAATAGTCTAGTTTTGACTTTTCACCGTCCGAGGTAAGTCTATTAGCTATTAAATGTTATTAAATTAATATATATACATGTATATGTATATGTATATGTATATGTATTGTATTTTTGCAGAACTATAATTTAAAGTATATCTATTTAATATATTTAAAGTATGAATGATTTATATATATATGTATTTCTAATGTTTGAACATATAAGTTTATACTTGTATAAATTTCTGCAAACGGTTAAAGTATGAAAGGTATATAAGCATATATATTTATAAATGTTCTTGATCATGATTGAAGTATGAGAGTTTTATATGTATATACAAGATTCAAGTTCATGTATGTATATTCATGTATAAATTATTGATTTAATCAAAAGTTTGGATAACAAAAATATATACGAAAGGGTCGAATGAATTTATAAGTATATACATGGTAAAATTTTGGATTTGATTTATAATATGTATGTTTTAAAAATATATAATAAATTCGATTAAGCATGTAAATATACATGCATATGTTTTTTTTTTTTTGTATTGAATTTAGATATGTTATTATTTAAATGTGTGAGGTTTGATTATGCATTATACATGTATATAAATTCTTGTTATGAAATTAAGTATGAATTTACATAAGTACATGATAAATTCGAATATGTATATATATATACGTACGGGTATAATTTCTTGTATTGAAATTAGGTATGGAATTATATATTGATATATATGGTTGAATGTATATGTATATATATGTTTAAGATTTGCATTGAATCAAAAGTATGAAATTGCCAGGTTAGATTATTTTAATATGTTCGAATGTGAAATGTATATTATTTAAGTATAATAGGAGTTAAATATTATGATGGTAGTAGTTGAAGCTATAGTATAAAGATATATGGTGATTGAACTTTATATAACCATATGTATCAATGATATAAGTTATGAATTTTAAGCTAAATCTTTATGCATGGACTTTGTATACAAATATAGTTTGAAAATGAATTATATTTGATGTGAATTGCGTATTCAGGCTCAGCGCCTAGCAGCTATATTGCCAGTGAATCAATTCAGGCTTAAAGCCTAGCAAGCTAAGTGCCGGTGAACTGAATTAGGCTATAAGCCTAGCAAGCTAAGTACCGGTGATCTAAATCAGGCTTTATGCCTAGCAGGCTAAGTGCCGGTGAATCTGTTTTAATTAAGTGATTATATACATTGGGTATATATGTATATGATTTGGTTATTTGTATTGGATAAAAATATAAACAACTGTTTCTATGTTTTTGATGAGCATATAAAAGCTCGAATCCTTGTGTTTGGTAAGTATATATATATATTGGTTATCATGAAATTGTTGGATATATATATGTATGCATTTGGAATATGTGAATTATAAGTATATATATATGCACATTCAGTACATGTGGTTGATAAGTATAATTATTTGCTCTTGGCATATGTATTTGAATAATATATATATGCATTCGAAGAAGTGCAAGTGATATGTACACTAGTAATCAAAATATGAAATTAATGAGAATGTTAATAACTCGGTTATATGCATATAATGTATATACAAATGTTCGTTTATATGTATTAGTTAAAGATAAATTCTTTTAGATATCAACAAAATGACTTAAGATATTAGTGTTTGGACGGTAATTATATTGGATATTTGTGATCTTAACAATTTTACTTAAGGAGTTATATGATTCTTTTACAAGTATTTTAGTTATGCTATAGACTTACTAAGCTATAAAAACTTACTTTGTTTGTTTATGTCTCTCTGTTTTATAGACTTAAGAGCAAGTTTCAGGCTCGGGGATCGTCAGCAAGATCATCACTCTATCTACAGTCTCGGTATTAAATGTTTTAAATTTTTAACTTATGGCATGTATAGATTGGATAAAATTTTGAAAGTCGTACTTGATGTACAGTATATGTAATTAATAGCCATACGAATATGGCTTATTTTCTTATAGTTTAACTGGATTCAAATCTTATGTTCTGTTTAAAATGATCAAAGTAGAATTTATATATTATACTTATTTTAATATTAGACTTTGCTTATTATATTTAATAATAATTTTTTGAAAATTATTAAACTATACTGGATGTCTGTTTTGAGTTATGTTTGATTAGTAATGCCTCTTAACCCCAAATTTGGCGACGGGTACGGGGTAGGGATGTTACAGGCATGCCTGGAAGTTCTTCCGAAAATACAACAAAAAAACTCTTCCACAATCGAAACTTGGTTGATGTCCTTCATAGACTCAGTCGAATTTATAATATACACCAAGTAAGCATTTGTGCCCTTAACTATTAACCTTCTAGCGGATACTGCCAAAATTATTTTATCTATCATAAAGTTCTGTGCACCTGGTAGTAACACTTCTCTACCATCTGTAGTTAATAGTCGTACACCTTTTGCTCAACAGTCTATCACGGCATTATGTCTGGTTAACCAATTCAACCCAAGAATAGCATCAAATTCATGAAAACTTACCACCAATAAGTCCGCCAAAATGATGTGTTCACCAAAGACGAAAGAGCAATTTTTAATTTCTCTGCTAACCACCGTACTTTGACCAAAGGGGTTGGTCACCAATACATTTGTCTCTGAAGAAACAACTTCCAGACTCTTACCTTCAACGATCTTTGTACAAATGTACAAATGGGTTGACCTAGGGTATATTAATGCATGAATACTATTTCCCAAAAAGGAAAATTTACCCGTAATAACCTTTGGTAAGTCAACATGTAACAACCCGATTTTAGGCCTAGTCGGAACAGTGGTTTCTGGACCACAAATCTGACGAGAAAAAATTTATTTTTTATTATATTTTTATGGTCTAAAATTTCACGAAATGACTTCGTGGAAATTTCGTTCAAAAATTTCGACGTTTGGGCACTCAATTTAGCCAAAAGGACTAAATTGTAAAAAGTACAAAAGTTGAGTTCTACATGTTAGAAGTGTCCAATTGTTATGAAATTTTAAATTGGAGGTCCTTAAATGGTAATTAGACCATTATTTAACTTTTTGGACAAAAATGGACAAGAGATAAGTGAAATAGAAAATTTTTAAGTTGGGGGCATTTTGGTCATTTAGTAATTAAAAAAATAAAAATGCCAAAATAGCCAAAAATTTGTCCATCTTCTCCGTGGCGAATGAAATCAGCAAGGGGGAAGCCATATTTATGGTTTTCAAGCTTCCAAGCTCCATATTAAGTGATTCCAAGCCCCGTTTTTAATGTTATTTACGTTTTTGGAGTCCAGGTAACTTGATTTAGCTTATTCTAGAAATAATTTAACCTAGGGTTCATATTTGGAAAAATACCCATAGGTGAAATGTGTTTATTTTGATGTTTTATGGTAGAACATGAAGCTTAAAATTATGCTAAATAACTTTTGGTAGCCGATTTTAAGTGAGAACGAGTAAATTGACATAATCGGTAAAAATACCTAATGTTCATAAGTAAGTGTTAGAGTGAGAATTTGATGTTGCCATAGAAGGGAAAAATGTTTAGCATGTCATAAAACATAATAAAAAGGAATAAAGTTTAATTTTCGAGCCTAGGGGCAAAATCATAATTTTGTGAAACTTTAGGGGCAAAAATGTAATTTTGCCAAAATGTGATTTTTGGACTGGATTGATTAATGTGAGTGTTAAATAAGTTAAATGTGTTATTATAAGCCAAGAAAGACAAGGAATTGACTTTAATTAGTGAAAAAGGAAAAAAAATGAGAAAAAGTGAGAAATTTCCCGATTGAACATTCGGAATAAGAAGAGATACAAATGAAGTGACAGAAATGATCACATGTGTGGCATGGACTGTGTGTAGGCCACTATGTGAAAGTGAAAGTGATGGTCACGTGTGTAGTACTATGTGCAGGCTACTACGTGTACCAGAATGATAGGTCGCATGTGTAGTACTATGTGTAGGCTACTATGCATATCGGATAGCTTCGATCACGTGTGTAGTACTATGTGCAGGCTACCACGTCTATCAGATAGTGATGGTCACATGTGTAGTACTATGTGCAGGCTACTATGTGAATCGGTATCATTAATTATAAGGTGGTTGCTATGTGCTGATCCCACCGGATATCATTGATTACAAAGGGTGGTTGCTGTGTGCTAAATCCACCGTGTATCTGTTATTATTTCGAAGTGTTCATCAAGAAATTGACTAAGTGAAAATACATGAGATCATGTAACGATTAAGTGTGATTGAATGATGAATATATGTGTGGAATTGAATTGAATAATGATTGAAAGTGAAAAAGTGAAATTATGAAAAAGTAAAATTAGCAACAAAACAGTTTTGGACAGTAACAATAGTGTCACTTTGAAAAATCACCAAAAATGGTGAAAATTGAATTAGAGAGCGAATAAGATATGAAATGAAATATTAATGAGTCTATTTTTACATAAAAGAAACAAAGAAAGAAAAAGAGTTATATATTTTTAGATATTTGAATTTTAGTGAGGCAGGGTTGGATTGATTTTGGAATCCCCTGTTATGAATTTGGAAAATAATTAAAAATTGTAAAAAAAATAATTATGAGTTATAATTTATATTCTTAGAATCCTTAATGAGTCTATTTTCAAATTAAATAAACAAAAATATCATCTGAATTCTGTACAATGAGATAATTCATTTTTAGTGAAGAGAGGTCAGAGATGTTGAGTAGTTAAACATGGGTGATTTAAAGAATAAACTGTACTAATTGGCTGAGCCAAAAATTCTGAAAATTTTATGGTAAGAAGATATGTAAGTCTAGTTTTATATAAAATTAACAGAACTTAATTTGGAGCTCTGTACCTCCAGATAAAAATAATTTAGTGACTATAACTCGACTAGACAGCTTTGAATTTAAATATAAGTGAATAGTGAAATTATGTATAATGCTATTTAAGCATGTTATATACATAAAGGATGTGGGATGGAGAGGAGGAGGAGGAAAATAAATTATATGAATGAATTGAGTATAATTGGTTAAATGTCTGATTATAATCGATAAATGTTGAAATAGGAGCAATGCTTATATTGGTGCATTACTGGTCATGGTAAGCTCGTGAGAGAAAATAAAGTTTCATAGCATATGCGTGTGGTATATTTGGCATGAAATGATGTCATGAGTGGCTCATGAATTAACTCATGTTTTTAAGTTGACGCATAATTATAGTATTCAAATATATACATATTTGTAATATTCTGCTATGTGATTCGGAAAAAGGGGAATAAATAGCATATTGAAAATTTGGCCATGGTGCTAGTTTATGTTAAAGGAGTGTTTTATGGCATATCTTAAGTAATGGAATGTTATGAATTTTGAGATTAATTTGCTAGTCAAATAAATGACAAATGAATTGATTGCGTATTCGTAATTTTGACATATGCTTGGTATATGAAACGTAATAATATATGCTTGAATAAACTTTAAGTATTCAAATGACATGGATTTGATGGTGATAAGATTCGAACATTGAATTCATGAGGCACAGGTGATGTATTATTGTTGTGTGATATCTTGGTTCGAGAAATTGGTTAGGTAAATGGTAAGTAAAAGCATTTATTGATATAGAAGAAAATTTGGAGTGAATATGAAATTTAGCTCAATTAAATGATTTCATCAATTAAACATTGTGTATACCAGAATGTGTTAGTGAATTACATATTCGTAAATTGACATTCGAAGTTTAGTTAGTGATATATGAAAATAACATGAAAAGATTTATGATTGTGATTAATATTGATTCTGACTTAAAGTGGATTCTTCAATATTGGATTGATTTAACGGATATATTGAGCATATGAATGGGTATGTATTGGGCCTCGCCCTAATTAGCGACTCGAAGATAATAATTTGAAAGTTTTTAATTTGGATGAAATTTTATAACTCGGTTTAATATGTTTATAAGTGTATTTATTCTGGTAATGCCTCATACCCTATTCCAGCGTAGAATACGGGTAAGGGGTGTTACAATGTGACATCACCAGATTCGACCCTATTCCACCTTGGCGCAGATTTCATCCCTTAAGCCTCACTCAAACTTCTCGCACAAGGCTTTTTCAGTTTGGAACATGTCTCTCACATAACAACTAAGTTTGAGAAATTCTCGTTCGTATTCCATTACTAACATTCGTCCCTATCTAAGATATAGAAACTCTTTCTTCAATTACTCAACATACATAAGATTAACATACTTTTCTCTAATCTTACTAAAAACTCCCAATCTATTTTCTTTTTTGGGGTTACACTTAACAACATTTCCCACTATTGATACGCCTCCCCTTTCAGCAAAGAAATAGTGCATGAGAGGCTATATGTCAGTGTACATTTCAGCTCTGCAATTACTTTACATACACAAGATAACCATTGTTCTATTGTTATGGGGTCATCACCCTTAACCCCTAGAAACCTTTTAGTGTTCTGTTTATGTATCTCCCTCACAGGGTCTCCTTTAAATTGGGTTGTAGTTGGTACCATAGGTGCAGGAGGTACTGGCTGTACCACTACAGGCTAAGGATGTTATGGTGGTTGAGGTAATTAGGTTGTTCCCATGAACTAGTCAAGCCATTTACCCATCATTGTGACAAAAACATCACGGAAGGCATTTCCAACTACACCTAGATCAGTGGTAGAACCATGTCCTTGCACCGGAGGTATATGACTCTCAGCTTTTTCACCGGTTGCTTCTCTTGAATTTTTAGACATTATCTTCAGCTACAACACAACTTAAGTTAATCAAAACTACAGGGACTAAGCCAGAGATATATCATGCATGGCGAGACGTGACTTAGCCTTCGATTTTCGAGGGTCGACAAAACCTAGGATCTGATACCAAAACTTGTAACACCCCTTAGTCCATCAAGAAAACATGGAGTAAAACATTCAGCCAGAAAAACTGCCCAACAGACTAGGGCATTACCCGCAAATACAAACCTTTCGACTTAAGTTAAATTCTTAGAAAAACAATTTTGAATATTTCTTTTTTTTGTTAAGAACTATTATTTTTCTTTCATTTTATAACGTATTTTCAAAGAAAATCATTAGGAATTATAAAAGAATCTATTGTCCATCCATTGCCTAGCTATGGCGTATACATATAAATGATAAGTTCATAAAAAAAAAATCAAGGAAGTTAGGTGTATACTTTTAGAGTAAAGATGTATTTCCATTTAAAATAGAAATGAAATAGTACAATAATAAAGTTAATTACATAAGTCAAATAGAAAATGTATATATATGCCATCCGCCAAATAGCTATGCATGATACAAAAATAAACAAGTGGCTCACTCACAAACGTAGCTCTGGAATAGTCCCCTTCAACTAATTCTTCTTCTACTATCAAAACATCTATTTAGGAAAAGTAACAGTGTAAGTTCAATTTGAACTTAGTGAGCTCCAAAATAGACACAAATAATTTACAAGAATACTGATAATCAACAAGCATCAATACTTATAGGAAAAGAATATAGACTTTTTCGTGAGACTCTGACATATAGACATAATACGCCAATTTGAACATAACATATACAGTACCCAGGCTGACACATTCTGCCAACTTATACATATCTTTCACAATCATGCATGTTTACCAATGACCTATCCTTGTGCCAGTCTTAGACCTATGTTTCAGAAATCAGAATCACATATCAACCATTTTCATTTTCATGTTCATATTCCGCCATAACTTCTAATAATATCCTTGTTAAGTTGAACATGTGTTCTCTCACAAGGTCGAGCCATGATCTACCGGTTCAATTTGTAATATAGCTGCCCTACTGGAGGCATCATAAACAGATCTCTTTTCCACAATTTTACATATCACAAATTGTCTAGTACTGGGATCATGCAACAAAGAGGGTATTTTTATATTGACAATGGTCATACTAACGCATAAATCATTGATTTATTACACACACGACCATACATAGCACATCGACCCATTTATAGTAGAGACAACTTACCATACACAATCCACATATCATAGAAGTTTCATAACTCAAAGGAAGTAAGAAGGAACTCACCAGCAAACAAACAGAATCTACTCTACTGGTCATTTTCCTCGATTGCTCGGACCTTAACTAGCTTCTTAAGTTAAATAAGAAACAATTATAACCATTAGATCATTTATCTACTAAATTTAACATGTATGCATGAATCGGTTGCATGCAATAAATAATCAGGAAGTTTCCTACATTTCGAACTAGTTCAAAAATTATATATACATGCACTAATGCAAAAACATAAATCCCTCTTGATAAAAACTGACGGGTTTTCCAGAAATTACCAATAAGCTGGTACTTGACAATAGAGTCTTGACTAGCTATTGGAAACCTTCCTCGTCTTCTCTAATGAAGAAAAGAGAACGTAAGAGCTTGGTCACAACATTCTAGCAAGGAAAGAAAAAGAAACTAATTTTACTATCCATCATCATGACTTTTATAGACAACCTTTTTTACCAAACACAACTAGTACCACTAATCAATTTAGTAAGTTGTGAAATGTCGCTTGCACACTAAAACAAGCCAACTAACAAGTCATTATGCTACCTAAACACATTAGGCTATCATCTATAGTACTCTAGTTCAATTCCAACTAGATCTCAACTAAACTTTGACGATATTCATTGAGCCATCATTTTCACGCTAAAATACAAAAAGTAAGTCATTGATCCACAAACTAACAAGTTTGCCAAAAGTATTTGGGGTTGGTGGATCATCTGACAAAGGAGTCCACAAAACCTTAGAGTCAGCCAAATGGAAAAATTCTAATAAGGCGTTTCTCATTTGGGCATACTGTTGAATCCACACAATACGCCACCCAAACATTTAACAGACAAATCACCAATTTATCCCTTTTTCTACCCTTGTCTTAATCGACTATACACCAAATAGTATATCAATACGGTCTACATCGGGTGGGCTGTTACACAATTATTATAAGAATTTAGCTACTATATGACTTTGCTCTTTCCATATTTAACAACAATAAGGTGAGATCGTCAAATGCAATCTCAAAGCAATTCACTTTATAAAGTACCATTCCACTTAATTCAATGTTGTTTAATTAGTGCAGTCAAATATTTATATACTTCATTTAAATCATTCAATCATCAAATAACATCTCAATTTCACAAAAAAACATATCATCATTTTAATCATATACCATTTCCAATTTATACAATTCAATTCAATTCAATATCATTCCATTGAAACCGTTGAGCAAAAACAACATTTATAACATGAACAACTTTTATATTTCATTTACCATTACCAATTACAATGTACAATATCGATAAAAAGATTCCTTTTAAACTTAACTATTTAGCCTAATGAACTATAATAAACAAGGTATGCGAGTAACCACCCAAAACACGCCTGATTGCTCAAACGAGCTTTACCATCCAAAAACACGCATGGGCACTGAGGGCAAATCCTATTGGCTAAACATCCCTCCAAAAACACGCCTGGGAATTGAGTGCCAAGCCTATAAGCTATACATCCTCCCCCAGAAACATGCCTAAATCACTATGGATATAACTCGGTAATTCGCAACAAATACTAGATTTCGGTACAATCAGTGAATTTCTATATCATATGTCAACATCTCATCTCATATAAAACCCATACAATGTGCAAATAACCCTATTGGCATACCAATTTGTTTCCTATCCTATCATTCGTCTGGACACGATTTACATATCAATATAATTTATTACAATTCATTTCATTCATCACATTTTATACTATACCAACCACAATTCAAAATATAGTCACATTATCAATTTAGTCCACTTGATGTAAAACAATATACATATATTTTAACAATTTAACATCACTATATATATACCATACACTCGTATAATAAATTTTACATTCATTCATCAATGCATATCTATCAGTATCTACCACAAATCTCACATTTATCGATGTTGTCCTTTTTATGTCATAATTCATTAAAATTGCATTTGCATATATATAATTAATAAATACAACCACAATTCAAGAATAATCAGAAAATAAAGTAAGTTTCATAGGAACTTACCTAGAAAACGACAACTACAAGTGTCAGGGACTAATCTACATTTTCTCTTATTTCTCGATTAACTTCCGATTGGTTTAAATATTGATCTATAATAATTCATTGTCAATTATCAGTGCCAATTACCTTGTAACATCCTATTCAAGGCATATGACAACTTAACTTCATTTCACACAATTTTTCCTAAAGTTTTGTATTTTATTCAAATTAGTTCCTAAAGCTGAAACCATCATAATTTTCACATTTAAGCCTCGTTTTCCATTTCAATTTCAATTTTATCCCTATAAAATCCTCTAAATTCAATAATTACAAAAATTTTATGCTAATTTTAAAATATTTACTTTTAGTCCCTAAACTCAAATTTAACAAAATTCACTTTACAAAATAGTCCTATTTCATTTCTAAGCTTCAAAATACACCATGTAACATTAAAAAAGCTTAAAAATCATCAATGAAAACTTTTAAAACCTTTAATAGTTTTACGAAATAATTCTTAGGTTAACTAGATTAAGCTACAATAATCTCAAAAACATGAAATTTATCAAAAATGAACTTAAGAGGACTTACATGCAAGAGGGTCGAAAGCTTCAATTGAAAACAATTACTTCTTTTTTTTAATTTTGTTTGAGTATTCAATGAAGACAAAAAAAATTGGGAATGAAGATGACCATGTTTCCGTTTTAACTATTATTATGACTTTAACATAACAAAATGTGCATCTACCGTCCCACTATAATAGAATATGGCTTTATTTCCATATTACACCGTAACCATTTACTAAATTAAGTAGTTTAGCTATTAAAATTAATAGTAATGAACTTTTATGATTTTTACGATTTAATCCTTATACTCTAATTAACCATCTAATCATTAAAATTTTCGAACCAAAATTCAATTAACCTATATAATAACTCCGTAAATATTTAAAAATATTTACGAGCTCAATTTCCAAAATCATTGATTTTTGAACCAATACACTAGTACCTTGACTAAGTTTTCACGTAACTAAAATTATTAAACCAAAATATAGTATAATACTGTAATAACCTTGTAAATATTAATAAATAATATTTATTGACTCGATCATCAGAAAACAGAGTTCTGGAACTATCATTTTCGATACTGCTGAAAATTAGGTTGTTACAGGAACTAAATTTTGGATAGATAATTTTGACTAATTAGTGATTAATTAAGGTTTAAGGACTAAACCGTAACAATAGAAAAGTTGATCACTGTTGAATTTTAGCTTATAAAAGGTTTAATTAATGAATCTATAGGGATTTAAGTGGCAATTTAGCCAAAATTAAATGAGTTGGATGGTTGGTGCTATGTTTAAGTTAAAATATGGTAAAATTATAATTAAAAATTTAGTTATTTGTTAAAATTAAAGCAAACAAAAGTGGACACCCATTTTATTTTCTTTCTTATTTAATCATGGGTGTCAAAAGAATTAAGGAAGCCATGTTTAAACTTTAACCATTCACCCAAGCTTCCAAGCTTTGCATGTGTATGTTATTTTAGCTCTTTTTTTTTATAAATTTTATGTTTTTGAAATCGTTGTAACTCAGTTTAACTAACGTAGGTGTTAGTTTTTGAAACTGTTAAAATTTCTAAATATTACCACTGATGAATGATTGATGAAATTGGTATTGTTTGGTTAGATTTGATGCTTAGATATGAAAAATGGTTAATTTGTAAAGTAGAAATTGTTAATTTTGGTTGTAGGGACTAGAGCAAAAATATTTGAAAATTGGTAAGAAATTTCTGTAATTATTGAATTTAGAGGGATATACATGGATGAAATTGAAACCAGATTGTAAAACGAAGGTTGAATTTGAAAGATATAGTTATTTTAGTTTTAGCGACTAAATTGAATAAAATATAGAATTTTTGGGAAATTATGTAAAATGAAATTAAGTTGTTATATGCATATACCAAGATGTTATAAGATTGTTGAAATTGATAAATTGTAATGAATTATTATATATTTAGAATTAAATCATTCAAAAGTTAATCTAGAAATAAGTGAAATTGCATATTAGTCCTTGACACTTTGTGGTTGTCGTTTTCCAAATAATTTCGTATGGAAATTTTTGTATTTTCTTATTATGCTTGAATTGTGTGGCTATATTTATTAATTATATATATACAAATGTAATTTTAATGACTTATGACATAAAAAGGACTACATCGAAAAGGTGAGATTTGTGGTAGATACTAATAGATATGCATTAATAAATGAATGAATGTAAAATTTGTTATACAAGTGTATGATATATATATACATGGTGATGTTATATTGTGAAAAGGTATGTAAATATATTATTTTGATGTAATATTGTTAAAAGGTATGTAAATATATTGTTTTGATATTCTGATGCCAATTGGATTAAATTGATGATATGTGATTATATGTTGTATTATGGTTGGAACGGTATAAAATGTGAGGAATGGAATGAATTGTAATAAATGATATTTATTCGTAAATCGTGCCCGAATAAACTATAGGATAAGATACAATTGACATGCCAATAGGGTTATTTCGCACACTGTACGAGTTTTATATGAGATAACATGTTGATGTACTGATTATTCACTGATTGTACCGAAATCCAACATCTGTTACGGATTGTTGAGTTATCTTGACAGTGATTCAAGTGTTCTAGTGTTGGATCTTGACAGTGATTCAAGTGTTCTAGTGTAGTATTTTCATCAATATGCACTTGTAATTTTTTCGAAGAGATTGGTTACATTAATATACTTTGTATAATTGTCCTCAAATGGTTTTTTCACGCAAAGAAAAATAGAAGCAAATATTGCTCATTGGTTGTCTATTGTTTAAAGTGATACTAAGCGGTATTACATGGTCGGATCATAGTACACAAAGACAGCTTGTATTGGTAGATGAACCTAAACATATCCTTAGTCTAATCGGAAATGAGCAAATCGATTGAAAGACTAACATGTTGTTTATCAAGTCCAACTAGGGAGATGCCTTATTTTGGGCATTGGAGCGAATGACTCCTAGAAGATAGAGACATAGATGTGACTGACTGGACAGACAATACATCAGACTTGACCCAAGCATAATAGATCCTAAATCCGTTTATGGATTTATTTACTCGTGATGTTCATAGTGTGACATACCTAAATCCTGAGTGGATGGCGAACTATGTATGCATGACTCGTACACTTTGATGTAAGTAGATAAGGAGCCGAAAGCTGGTGTGTTGGGTGTATGACTTCTATAGTATGTAGTGTCATTCGCAATAGCAAAACTCATAGCCTAAAACATGGGTAAATGATATCCTCTTATTGGAATTACATGGTTGATGAAAAGTAAACATGGACATGGGTTGTCTGTCTTTGTGATGAATGACTTGATCATTATTTGATAGTTATTGACTTTTTATGAAGAAAGATGTAATGGTTACCATGATATAAAATAAGATCATATTGGGAGAACGAATATTATCTCAAAGAGATCAAGGAATCCTATAAGGGTAACACACTTATGAAAAGGTCATTGGATGAGCACTGAGTAGTTGCTTTCGTAATGATATGTTTTTGAGGAGAGCTCAGTCATGATACTATTTTGGAATTCATGACTAACTGAGTTTATAATTAATAGATCAAAAGCTGAAACTTAATTATAAATCATTTGAGCCTCAACTACATATGTTCAATTGGTTCCTCCGCTAGCTCGTTGAAACTGGAAATCAATTGCGTGTTTGATTAGAAATGAATGTAATAAATAGAAAATGAGAAACTTTCAGGAATGATTATGGTTTTCTCCAAAATGGAGAAATAAAATCATTTGGAAATGAATGAAGGTTTCAAAAATAGAAATGGAAATGAAAATGGAAATATGCAAATCCTATATAGAATTACTTAAAAAGTGATGGAAGAATGAGTTTATGTTTTTGGACTCCTTTGAAGCCCAAAAATGAAAATAAATCATTCGATCATAGTGAACATGTTGAGCTATGACATATTGAATGAATTTTCTCGAGAATTTATTGGGGTTAAAATCATCAAAATTTTATTGGAGTAAAATTAAGATGAGAAAATTATTTAATATGTAAATATTAAAGTTTTTTTAGGGAAATAGAAAACTGAATCGGGTTGGATTGCATGACAGAGTACTAGGTCAAAAAGGCTTAGGAAGTACGTACTTAGACTTGATGTGAGAGAGGCCCAAAACTAAATCGGGTTGGATCACATGAAAGGGGTGACAACCCTAGTAGAAATATATGGGTGAGTCTTTCACTCCTCTCCTACTCTAAGTAGGATATTTTTCTATTTAAAATAAACCTTTACAACTCTACAAGGGTTCTATCTTATCTCCCTAAAATAGATGGCATAGGTAGAACTATTAAGAGAACTTTTGAGAGATGGTTATTCTGCCGAAAAATAGAGAGAATCTATTCTTAACTTATAAATATATTTTTCAGGATAACAATTTTATCAGTTTATAATATAGAAGAGAGAAATTTTGTTTTCACCCCAAAAGGAAAACTTTTTTCTAGTTCTGTGTTTCAGTTCAATTGGTTTGAGCCCAAACTCGAAGTAGTTTGCGTGTCGCAATGTGTAAATATATAAAATTAATAATGAAATATGCGCAATTGTACACAATCGTAACAAGTAATAAAGTGATAAGGAAATGAGTATTGTCTCCTCAAGGACTGAAAATTGAAACAAAATTTGTGAAAAATAAATTTAACAATTTGATAAGAAAAATAATTAATCAAAGGTTTTATGCAATTAATATAATCTAAATGATTCTATTCTATATGTGTGCACTTTTTTTCAAAAGAATAATAAATACTTCAACAAGTGAGTTTAAATAGTAAGTAACACCAGAGTCAGTAATCCACTTTAGCCTATGTTCAATTTAATCTAGATAAAAATTATTACGAAATAATTTATGGCCTAATTAGTGAGTCACTAACCATAATTTTAACTTACCCTCCCGGGCATCGTTACTACAGAATGAAAAAGGTAACAATATAAGTCTAATATGGAACAATTTAATCACTAGTAGTCTTCTCTCGAAGTCACTATGTTTAGTCTTGTAGCCCATCGCATATCCCTATGTCAAATGCAACTCTAAAGACAATGTGAAGTAACAAAATTAAGTCTATACTGAAACAATTTAATCATGCATTCTTGAGGTTATGTAAGGCAATAGGTACCTCTCGGCATAATCACTAAATTTAATCAATTAATCCTTTAATAAATTAAATATATACACAAGTCAAGTATTTTGTCAATTATTAACCATCTTCCCATATAAATTAACTAACTCAATTACTTATTAAACTCATGTAGAATTAATAAGCAAACATGATTTTACCTAACTAAGTGGATATAACCAAATGCATAAAATAAATTTTCTAGACTTTTTTGAACATAAACAAAAGTTTCATAATAATTCCAGAATAACAAGATTAAAATATGGTAATTGATAAGAAAACACAAGAATACAAAGTAATCATATTTTCAATCAACAAGAACAAACCAAGAATTTTAAAGAGTAAAAGGAAACAAAGTTGTTTCATGGAGGATGTCGCGGTGGTGTGCACGGCTTGTACTCCTTTTCCTCCTTGGGACACCACAACCTATCTTGAAGGAAGCTTATTGCCTCAATTACCGACACTCAAGAAGCTTACTTCTCGTAAAAAGAAAAGGAAACAAAATCTCTTTAAGAGAGAATGAGAGAACGTCAGAGTGGGAAAGAATGAAAGTCGATTCAATGATGAAAATGAATGGGTGAATGGGTCTATTTATACTAAAGGGGGGAGCTTTAAGCTGCTAAAAATAAGATTTAAAATCTCCCCTTTTACTCCTCATATGGCCGGCCACTTGAAAGGTGGAAGAGAGGATTGTTTGTTTTGTTATTTTTAGCTATGTGCTAAAAATAGTAAACTTAAATAGGGGAGGGGTTTGAATGGGAATTTTGGAAAGTTAAGGGGTTGTTTGCAATTATTAAAATAAATATTAAATAATTGGTTTGGGCTGCTGGAAAATGGGCTAATTTGGGTACAAATTTGGACCTCTATTGGCATGTGAAGCTCCTTCCCTCGAGTGAATATTTCGAATCTTTCTTCTTGCGTTTAGTGTTCTGGTTTTGATAACTCTTGAAAATAGTTATAATTCATACCTTTAGACTGGGTCAATTGTCTATACTTAAGTGAAATTTGTTTCATTTTAGGATATTATCTTAGCTTTTTTAGAACATTGCATAAGAAGCTTGGATGGTGCTTAAATATTATTATTTGTTACTTTTAATTGCATGTAGAAAGGTGCGGGATGTGGGGTAAGAAATAAAGGAGTGAAGGTTTGCCGGGGCAAAATGTTAGATAGTTTGCCGACTTGTATGTCGTGGCAATTCCAGGAAGACCGAGTCAACACTCAACGCATACCAATTTTAGCCCAACTGTACCTGTGCCAGAAAAATCTACCTAAAAAATGGCTAGAAAATCGGCCTGTGTCTTAGGCTGTGTGGACAAGAAAATGGCTAGAATCAAGTCATTTCTTTCACCCTTCTCAGGCATAAGCCTAAGTACTCTTGCACACATGACAAGGATTCTAAACATGTTCAAAACCTACATAAAAAAAGCCCATACAATAGGCTAATAATCCATACAACCAATATGCCATATAGACACCTCAAGCACATACATCAAACATACCTAAACACGTGCATATTTAACCATTTATCAACTAACTTGTTTCCATACCAAAACATATCACAATTGGCACATATCAACCATACCATATTAGATCTATTCCATATCAAAATAACCTTGTCATTTGGATCATTTCTCACATTCATCAAAAACCATCTAAATGACACAAATCTAGCCATTTCCAAATGGTTCCAACAACCAACATATATACAAACAATATTTTAATCATGTACATCTATTCAAAACCTTTCCAAAGCATACCATAACTTGACCATGTTGAGGTCAATTCATCACCTACCATTTTGGCCATTCAAACATGTATTTACACATTGTCAAAATAACACAAATCAAAAAGGCATCAAAATTACCAAGATTACATTAATCAGAATGACATATTCATGCCAAACTCATTAACTAACATAAACCACAAGTCCACCTATACATGCCATTATAACCTTGATCAATACATAAAAAACTACCGATATAATCATTGGATAGTGTGATAGATCTTCAACGAGCTTCCAAACCAGTCGAGCTTCCGGTAATCTGTAAAGTAAAGAAAAAAATAACTACGTAAGCAATGAATACTTAGTAAGCTCGTATAAACTTTAAACATAAATTTTCTTTTTTAATAATGAACTTTTTGGGGTAATTATAAACCTATACCAACTTCACAAATTTTATCAAACTTTAAAACCATCAACTCATAAATGAATAGGTTCATCAATATCACTTATATTTTTTATTCCTAACATAATAGGATTTTATAAGACTTTGAACCCTTCCATTTACTTCCTTTCCATTGCATTTACTTACTTTAGCTTAAATAACAACATTAATTCACTAATTAGTATATTTGTTCATGAATTAGGTATATTCATCCATAGCATATATAAATTTCTCACATATAAGTACATCATTCAACTCATCATTCCTTCTTCATCATATTACATTTCAACTATGAACTTACCATTTCATTACATTTCCTCACTCGTTTCATATGCATAACACACAAGACATAAGCATAACATCAACCATGGCCACAAGCTAGTGTATTTAAACATAGCTATTTTGGAACCAACTTCAAGATAAACCATTTAATAAGAAATTACATACTTTGATCATTACCACCTTTTCATCAACATAAGTATATTTTCATTTGGACACTTACCATTCCAATGCATAATTTTAAAAGTAAACATAATATAATCCAACCAATAGTTTGGCACAAGCCTAAGCATTATCAACATTACATGTTAGTACATCAATTCATAATTCACTTGAATTAAGATAAGATAAGTCATTGATTATGAATAACCTTACTTGAAATCATCAATTTCATGAACATAGACATACTTTAATTTAACATTCTCTTTTCATTCCTCTCCATAGTTTTCATGATATAAATCATTTGAGTGCATACCTTTCCTTCCCTTTTCATGCCCATTGAACTACTTAGAATAATATCGAATACGCAGGAAAGCTCACACAAAGTGTGCTAAACATATGGTCGAAGCCATTCCTTTTCATCATTGCTCACTTGAACCCTAAATGGGTCTGCTCACACAAGTTGACGGTTGGAATGTAGCTATACGATGCCGTTCACACAAGTTGATGAGTATCTGTAACAAATGTCTGAATTTAGCCATCGGTAGGACATTCAGGACTAGCACCTTTAACATGGTAACCTAGGTCTGCTCACACAAGTTGACGTTTAAAATGTAAGCTACACAATGTTGCTCACACAAGCTGATGAGTATCTGCAACAAATGCGAGACCTAAGCCATCGATAGAACATTCAGGACAGCACCTGAAACATGAAAACCATAATGACATGTCATTTGTATCATATATATTTCTAATGATAGTCGTCAAAACGTCGTTGGATTTCCATCGTTTCTTTATATGATAAATTGCATAATAATACATAACATATATATATTGATTCATTTACATTAGAACAACACACTAAACATTAAATGTAATCAACATTTAAGTGATTATAGTTCATACGAACTTACCTGACTAAATTACAGAAATGTCGAAGTACAGGGGCTATTTGGTAATTTCTTCATTCTCCTCGATTTCAACTCGATCTTGATCTAAATTAATAATTTCATTCAATTTATTACTTAAGATAGTAAAAAAAAAATTATTTTATGCAATTTAGTCATTTTTGACATTTACAAAATTGTCTCTAACATTTTACTTTTATTTAATTTAGTCCCTCAGCCTAAAACATGCAAATTAACCATTATTATTGCAAGCCCATGCCAATTGAATATTAAAAGCATCCATTTTAGCCCATTTTTGCAATAATTTCACATCAAGTCCTTGAAATATTTCTATTTTAATAATTTAGTCCCTAATTGGCAAATTCATCAAAAATCACTTAACAAAATACTTTTAAATACCAATCAGCACTTTAAATTCATCATTTAACATCTAAAATCACAAATTTTCATCAATGGAAACATTCAAACTCTTTAACAGTTTCAAAAACAAAGGTACGAGCTAGCTGGATCTAGTTGCAACGATCTCAAAAACATAAAAATTATTAGAAACGAGCCAAAAATCACATACCAAATTAGCTTGTGAAGTTCGCGAAACCTCAAGGTCTAAAAATGGTTCCTTTCTCCTTACAATCGGTGAAGAAGACATGAAAATGATGATAATAACTTTTGTTTTTTATTTAATTTAATTTAATTTATCAAATTACCATTTTAACGTTGGATAATAATTAAATAAAACACCAAATCCATACCCATATTTTTCCACTAACTCCTTAAATGGTTTAATTACCATTTAATTCCCTTTACCATTACTCATTAAGCCATTTAATCACTCAAATCTAATAGTGATCAAATTTTACATCTTTTACAATTTAGTCCTTTTTAATTAATGAACTATCGAAACATTAAAATTTCTTAACGAAACTTTAATACAACCTTAATAAAAATCAGTAAATATTTATAAAAATATTTACATCTCGGTTTATAGAAACGAGGTTACGATCCTCATTTTCTAAAACCACTTGACTTTAGGGTCTTACCACTTGAACTTAATGAATCATTCGAATAACATAAATTACCATATCAAAAACCTTTTTAAAAATCATATTTGACTCGTAAATATTTTGTAAATAATATTTACGAACTTACTCGTCGAATTTGTGTCCTCGAAACCATTGTTTCCAGCACCACTAAAAAACGGGTTGTTATAAACTATCAATGACACCTTGGCGTGCCAAATATTGTAGTTTGCCAAAAATTCAGTTGGCATGAATTCTTGAATTCTCAGATCAGTGTATAGCATTCATTCAAACTATAATACAAAATTATAAGTTTTATTAAGTACCTAATATTAAATTTGAAATCCTTACGTAAATATTATATAATTTATATTTTCAAAAACTAACCTCGACTTTCGATCATTGATCTAACAATAGACGAATATCTTCGAGCTTGTCTGCTATAACCACATGACTCGCCTTATGTTCCACCTATTCAAATAATATGTTATTTCAAAAATATAATAATGAAAAAATATTATGATAACTATATTATAAAATGAATTTATCTTATTACTAGTGGGAATACATAAGGGGTGTTTACTCGAGGACATAAAAATGGTAATTGATACTATGCCCATGACTAAAGAAGGAGTATGCAACCACCAATTTTATTTTTTTGTGGTTCCATCGCCCAACACATCTCTCGGTATAATGCTGCCAACAAAGCTAATCCCTATCTGAGTCGCCCCACTTCTTTCAAGTCGACTAGTTGTAGTAGTCACCTTAAATGTACTAGATTTCGAGATTTATCGTGCATTAGAATACCCTCGATTAACCTCAAGTTTAGTGCTTGGGCATTTTTTTTAAACGGCACTTGTGGAATTGTCGATATAATTGAAATTGTATTCTAATCATTTCTTCTTTATTCGACTACCACTAAACTTGTCCGGCACTTTGCCTAATAGTTTGTTACCTCCGCAACCTGGCCTAGACATTATGGCCAGATAGTGAAAGCTACATTAGTCACCGCAATGACTAAGTAACCCTACAGTCTATAAAAACCCTATTTCAACTCACTTTGGAAAACTGTGGTTGCACTTGAGTTAGTTTGGAAAATATACTTTTATTAAGTCGTCTAATCTTAAGTCTTATTTTTTATTGGTGATGATGACTTTTTTTCTTAAAAGAACTCGTTATTTCTCGTTTTGTTTTGCAAAATTTTATTATCTAGTAATGCAGTGGGATACTCTATTTGTGACAGATTTTAATTAGGTCAAATAACATGCATTTTCTAGTTAACTTATAAAATCATTGTGTTGAGTAATGCATGCATAAACCCAAATCTAAAACCACAAACCACAACTCAGAATTAAACATTAGAGTCCAAAAATTGAATAAATACTTATTAAAATTTATTAATAGTAAAATAGTCCGAAGTCTATGCTACATTCACATGCCGAGTTCGATCCTAGTCTTGATCATTACCTGAGAAGTTAAGACTAGGGGTGAGCTTAAAATAGCTCACTGTAAGTCAATAACAGTATAATCATACAATCATTCACACGGGCAAAAATCATCATTTTCATTACCGTACGATACGTGACATATTTCAATAATCCTAACAACATGTCATGAGCATGATGCAATGCAAAAAGATTCTTACCCATCCATCCGCTACACACCACGAGTTCCCCAGAACTTGTTTGCCAATCACCAAACAATGCGACCTGAAGCTCGATGTGGATAAACCACCAATACAATAGTGCAGATATACTACCAGTAAATATGCAAACAAGCTACCAATAAAGGTAAATACAATTAAACTGCCAATAATGTGATAACTTTTCCAATCTCCTCGATACTCGATGTAGTGCACTAAAAACAATAATACAGACTTTAACTATCGTCGGTACTCCACGGATCTCCTCTATCAACCACAATAACTCATCCCATGCACATGTGATATAACATACAATCATTAAGCAAAATCATGCTTTCAATTTGGTTTCAGTACAATGCCATGTCTTACATGCTTACGGTAACATAATCAATTCAATGGCATGCTTAACATGCTTACGGTAACATAATCAATTCAATTGAAAGCTTATCATACTTATGGTAACATATTCAGTATATGGATTGCAAGCATTTAGTCAGTCGATACAATGGCATCACAACCAGACATACTTATTATGCACTCAAACAATAACTCAATGAGTCGCATGCTATACAGGTCCTCAATCAAACAAAGTTAAGACCTACACATTAAAATAGCAAGTTCGCAATACTAATCCATAAAGCTCTTGCTTCCACCCTTAAACCTTAAACATGACTAAAAAAATTACAATATTTAACACATTAAAATAATGTTAAACAAAACTTTAAACACCTTCCAAATGGTTCGACCAAATCAATGTTACACCCACCAATTTCCAGAGAAAATTGACAAGGAAAATTACACTGATTTAATGCAAAATGAGGGCACGAATGGAATCCGACTTCATTGTTGATCCGGGATGTTCAAATTAGTTTCTACAACCAAAATATTATTGAAAATAAGTAATTTAAAACCAATTACGAGCCCTAAAAAATCAGCCATAGCATCCTCTATTAAAGAAAACAATACTATGTAGTTATTCTCACCAATCGCACTTACGCTTTCCGTTTTACTAAATCTGAGTTGCCAAACGAATGGGATCAGAAACACTTATAATAGACAAGACCGAAGGCTGATTAGAATACAGGAACAACGAATTAACCTTGCTGGAGAGTGGCAAAAAAAAGAAGAAAAATGGCAGCCCCATAATAATGATTCAAGGGACGGCATACCACCACAATTGGCACAATAAGGGGCTATTTTTGTTCAGCACCAAAAAGGGAATTTAAAGGCTAGTTAGGGATTGTTTTTAGACTTGAAAAAAAAAAGGAAAAAAGGCTGGAAATGGAGCATAAACATCAATTAATGGCTCGATATGACAACAAACAAAGGGGATCTGAGGGCAACAGATACCACCAATGGTGGCAGCTCTAAGGCTAGTTTGGGGTAGTTTAAAAGAGGTGTTTAGGGGTTGATTTGAACAACAACAAAAAAAAACATGAGATCTCAGCAAAACAATAGCTTAAAATCCACAACAAAGGAAATAAGAGGAAGGAGAGAAAGAATGGCACTTACACTGAGAAGAGAATGAGCAGCACAATAGAGTTTTTTGGGGTAGCACAGTGAAGGAGAAAGGAAGCAAAAACGAGAGAATTTGAGAGAAGGAAAAGGATTGGATGGATACAGCAAAAGAAAAGATGAAAAAAAGGCTAAACAACGGTTTAAAATGTTACATTTATACTTACATTAATTAGGTTGGGTGGCACAAAAATAGGAGAGGAAAATAGAAAAAATTTAGTCGTTTTGTAAGGGAAAGGAAACAAACTCGGGTCTCTAATCCAACTACACTCGGTCCTTATTTTCTCTTCACCTTTAAACCAATAGTTCAATCTTGAAGTAATTAATGAACTTTAAACCAAAAATTTGGGATGTTACATAGTTGCTAGCAAATTGCGCTCTAATCTCCAACGCCCACTGCCTCCATAACAATTGCCCCATCCACCGGTAAACCGAGTTATAAAGCTACGTCCTCAAGTGTAATTGTACACTCACTACACAAAAGATGAAATGTGTGTCTCGGGTCTCAAACTTTCTACCAAAGCGCTGATAAGTGCAGGATCCAATTTAGTCCCCCTAAGCGTATAAGACATGTGTCGATCTTCAGTTTGATTATATAAAGATAAAAAAATGATAAAATTAATAATTTTAACAACTTAATAATTAACTTAATTAAAATTAAAAAATTAATAAACAATTGGATGCTTGAAATGTGTTTTTCATCCAAACAAAAAAAGATATTGCCGCTATAAAAATCAATTAAAATTAAAGAAATTACGAAACATAAAATTAAAACAACTAGTATTTGAGAGAAATTTAATGAAAAATTGAGAACTAAATACTTGAGAGAATTGAGAGAATATATGAATTGAGAGCATTGAGAGAATATGATTTGAATGCAAAAGAAAGAAAATGAGTTGGGTTTATATAGCAAATAAACTAGCCGTTTTTAGCCATTTGAAAAAATTTATGAGTTGGATTTTTTTACCATTAGGAAAAGTAACCATTGGACGAAAACGCATCTAACAGGACATTTTTTTAGCTAAAATCGCAGCAGGACGCGCCTTCAACAATCTCAACTAAAAACGAGTCATGTTGGACACGTTTTCTGTTTCTCCCAAAAAAAACTATTTCCCTAAATTTTGAAAAAAAAAAGGCCCACTTTGTTAAATATTTTTAAAGATTGGCATTTCCTGCTAATTTTCTCTTGCTATCATGGTTAAATTAGCCTTATATGTTATTTTTTATTTTTATTTCACCTTTTTTCTAATTATAGAAATAGGCCGATTTTAAAGAGAGTGTGCCAAAGTGATCCAACTGGGCACGCTTTTTGCACAAGTGGTAGAAAACTGCATTCAACTGGATGCACTTTTGAATTCTCTCTTCTAGGGTTAGGGTTTTAGAGTTTAAATTAAAAAAATTTATAGGTAGATTTGAAGGGTCGGGGAGTGCAATAACTCACCTCAGAACACATACATTTCATATGTCATGCTGAGATAGGACCATTACCTCAAAACCTCATCATATGAAAGTTAGATTTTGGGGTGATAGTGCTTGATGCGATCATAGGTTCAGTATAATCAGGGTTTAGTCGACAATCATTATACGGTCACGAGTTGAAGCTTTTTAGATACCTGCAAATGATGCCTTATATATACCATACATAAAATGGAGGTAATAACCATAAGAAAAAATGAAAGGATTTCCGGTGTAATTAACGTATTTTTTTCTTTATTTCCAGTCAGCTAGTATCTTTAACCTTTCATTCTTATCTGAAGGCTGACATCGATGTGGACACAATTGGGCTTTTAGGTGGAGAACAGATGTTTCGACACAGTAGAGGTCAAACTCGGGTCGACATGACAACAGTTATTGTTATTAATGGGTTGTCTAATAATGACAATCGTTGTCACCCCGAAAGGAGCATCACCTGTATTGCACTGCAACAGCTATTGTCTGCCTAGGAGTCCTCCCATGTCTATAGCAATGTCGGCTTCGGATAAGAATGAAGGTTAAGGATATCGGCTACGTTGAAATAGAGAAAAAAATTACGCTAATTATAGCGGGAAACCCCATAATTTTTCCCTATGATTATGCCCTCAAACTTCTATATGGTATTTATAAAGTAATATTTCCTACTATTTGAAAAGTTTGAGCTCGTGACCGTATAACGACCATCAACTGGCTCTCCCGTTATACTCTGATCCATACTACATAATGGCATCGATTGAGACCTCTATGTAGACTTCCACTCGTGATAGTACAAAGAAAAATAACCCTGAATATCAACTTTCACGGGACAGGTTTCAGAGGTAATGCTCCAATCTCGGTAAGATATATGAAATGTGTGCATTGATGGAGCGATATCGCATCATCGACGACTCAAGAATACCTCGAACTAGAAATTATATTAGCGATAGTAATTTTTTACAACGAAACGAGGAAGAAAATTAAGAGAGAAATATTGTAAAGTGGAGGGATGGAGGCTGGGAGAGATGATGTTTTTGGGATGATGGAGTACAGAGGGGAGGCCCTTTTTACAGGTGCGGGGGAAGGATCATATTGCAAAAGAAAAAATTTAATGGTTGAAAACTCATTGCAAGACCAGTGTTTTCATTGAATATCACTTATACATGCTTCAAATTTGCAAAAACGTTGCTAGGGTTAGGTATTTTTATTTCGGCTTTTTGAAAAAGTTGGAGAAAACTCGTCCAGCTAGGCGCTTTCCTGCCATGTCAGCAGGGAAGCTCATCCAATTGGACGAGTTTTCTCCAACGTTTTCAAAAAGCCTAAATAAAAGCATATTAGAAACATGTTTTGATGCACTAAATGCCATCTGAAGCACGTGTCTGATTTCAATTAGTGATCTGCGAAACACATTTTCAAGCATCGGTTCTATTTTGCTATTAAAGTATCAAAATATTCCAAACTTAAGCACATAGCAAAATCATATCAAATATCAAAGAGTTGAGTTACGGGAGTCGTCTGTATTTCTTTGGGCTAATTTATAATAAGGAAGATTTTTTTGTTCTAAATATCCAATTCGTTTTAAATTCAAATGAGTCGACGAGTGAAATTTGTCATTTACTATGATGATCAAATATATAATACAGAATTTAGGGTCGTATTTACAGGAGCCCAGTCCATGAAATTGGCTTTTAACCATACCATTCAATTGTGTGAGCTACATATTAGAATTAGGAGAAATGTCGGGGGTTTGAGCCAGTGAAAATTTTCGAGCTTGCAATATAGATATCTAGCATTGATTCAATCCTTCAAGTACAAGCTATCTTATGTAAAAGGCAAGCTCGAGCTAGAGACGGTTATATCATCACACTACATAAGTAAAAATGCAGTAATGAAGTTACATGTCGAGTTTGTCGATGCTAATGAAGCTGGTCTATCTTCAGCCACTGTTGCGGCTAATGTTAGAACTGAAGTTGAAGTAGAAAGTCCTACTACACAGTTGTGTATTGGGTTCACTAGTTTATTACAAAGCTCCTATTACGGTGTCCACAAAACATCAATAGGTAGACATTCTTAGGTTTTTGGCACCGATTTAAACTTCAGCGACCACTACCATTCGGGGTATGAGCGTAACCCTAACCTCAACGCTCGGGCACGACATTTAATTGATGCTTTCAATTTTAACTTTGGTGGATCGAAGTCCTAGGGCGAAAGCACTTATATGGAGGGCCATCACCCTATGTCAATTTGTAATACGATATAGATTTTGTTAGGCATTTGGGGTACAGAAGAACCGATGATTTACTCCCTACGATCGAGTCCAACGAGGATACATCGAACCCTTCGATTGAAGATGATAATAAATACGCATATTCAGAAGAAGATATAACCAAAAAAGAAGGGGCAGTGGATGCAGTTGTCGGATTGGAGTCAAAACCTGATCTAATCCGACAATCCAGTCTAGATGGTTTGAAAGTAGCACTTTTTTCTAAACCAGAGCATGTTCTAACTAAGTTGTCGGATTGCAATTCAGGGCATATGAACCTCCGCCCCACATGCCCAAGATGGTAATTGGAAGATTTTTTCAATATCGTTTCCAATAACTTTGAGAGAAAGGCAGATGATTGGGATTTTTTTCTTAGTTAGTTGTGTCGTTATATTTTCCCCCATCCCGACATATGTGTCATCTCTGACAGGGGACCAGGAATCTTGGACGCTATCGAACGACATAGTAGCCTTTGGGATCGCACTCACCATAGGTAATGTATATGACATGCCGGCTTTAGCTATCACTCAAAATGTCCCTAACTTGTAATTTCGAGTCATAAAGTACACTAGACCCGACCAGGACATATTAAGGACATCATATTGCGTCGACCAACCATAAGGGACTTACGATTGTGAGATATTCTAGGTACTTCAATTCCATGCGTACACGTAGTTGTTGTATGTGCGAATATATGAATTAAGTACATACCTTATA
Organism: Gossypium turneri; assembly: GCA_008044935.1. Lineage (NCBI taxonomy): Eukaryota > Viridiplantae > Streptophyta > Magnoliopsida > Malvales > Malvaceae > Gossypium > Gossypium turneri. Next base: position 46,933,180 of record CP032576.1, on the reverse strand, counting down.
TCAACGATGTGTACAGACTGGAACACATGCACAGTGTAAGGAGACCTGAATTCTCACTCATCCCAGATGAAAGTATGTGGTTGCTAGTGTCCAACACGTTGTTCGAGTTAGTCCCGAATATGAACTTACGTTGCGTCCTGAAATGTCGCCCGAATTCTACTCGGATATGCACCAATATGGATCTTCAAGAGAGGGACAACCAACAGAGGTTATGTGGGTACTGTAGAAACTCAGATCATATGAAAGTAACATGTTCCGTATTGGGGGGTACATAGGGGCTTCAACGTTGCTAGTATTTAATTTTTCCAGTGATATAAAATTGATTACAATATTTTCTTTTTGAGTACAAAATTTGTTCTTTCTTTTTAACTTGCATTTCAATTGTATTTGCCACTGTCTACTAACATTTATGTTGGGTAAAAATTGCTACTTTAAGCGCTACTTCAAGTAAAATATTATATATGGAAATTTACGTATAATTTACATTAGAATTTAACAAAAATAAATATGAGTTGCAATAGAAATATTTAAAAAATGATTTTCTTCTATTGATGTCATTTATATTTACATCGCAATGAGTAAATAAAAATACATCATCGGCACCATCGGGCTGAATATGTGCCACAGGATGATGGCTGACGAGTGCGCGTAGGATTTCTATGCACAACTAGTAGTGTCGGCTCTAGTTGTTGATTGTGATCATCTTCTTCATCTTCACTCCACCCTCGTACTCATCTTCATATCTATCGTCGTCTTCATCTTCATATCCATCGCTTTCCTTCGTACTTGAATGTGGTGTCGTCCTAGCCTCCCATTGTGTGTCCTTCACTTTATGATAAAGTGGTTGAGCCGATGAGCCACCACGATAAAACAACGACGTAGTGGTGCATAGTGTGGTGCTTGTGAAAAAACACGGGGTCAGTGAAATGAACAAGAATAAATGGAGTGAACTGATTAGGATATGGCGTACACATTAGTGGCATTTTTTGGGTTGGAGCTAGTGACGAACCCGACGCGACACCTATTCTAAACCTACGTTGTTGGCCCGCTCGTCATTGCCTTTGCTGATAAAGTTGCCTACTCCTCGCATTCACCGATAGCAGATATAGCTTGTCGGTAACTCTGAACCAAGGCTTGTACTCCAAACTGGTTGTCGTGTCTGATGAGAAAAAGGGTTTGCATATGGATAAGAATTTCATCCTACGATCCCAAATGTCGATGTACTCCTTGTGGTAGGCTTGTTAGTTCTTGTCACTCTTCCCTCACATATCCAACTTGTGCAGTACTTTCATGTCTCTCGACGACAGTAGAATTTGTTGCCTCCACCCAAAATGTTGCATCACTCAATCTGATTCATACATTTCCACCATCGCGTAAACTATCAATGGCACCTTTGCGTTCCACATGCTTCAATTTGCCAAAAATTCTGAAGGGACGTATTCTATGATATTTGAGCCGACGTATGGCATTCTTTCAAACTGCAGTGCACAATTGTAAATTTGGTTATGTACGAAATTTTATTTTACAAATCATTCAGTAATTTTTATAGGTTTAAGGTAAATAAGTAATTAACCTCGACTTTCGAGCGTTGATCTAACAACAGTCAGATATCTTTGAGCTGCTCGAGTAATCCCACGTAACTCGACTCATGGTTCCACCTATACAAGCGATATGTTAATTGAAACATATAACAAATAAACTATATTTACTATAGAAACTACATATTTATTAAAAATTGATTTTTACCTTGTCACCAATGGAAACATATATGGGTTGTTCACTCGAGCACGTAAAAATGGTAGTCACCACCGGACCCATGACTTTAATAGGAACAGGCAACCACCGATTGACATCTTATCCGATTCCATCACCCGACACAACTCTCGGTACAATGTGGGCAACACGGTTGATCCCCAACTCATTCGTCCACTTTTTTTTAAGTCGAATATGTGTAATAGGCACCTTATGTGTACCAAATTTTGAGATTTATCGGGCATTAGAATGCCCCCGATTAACCTCAAGATGAATGCTTGAGTGTATTGTTCTTTGATGATGTTGGGAACATCCGTAAGAAGCTCTTTGAAATTGGTTTCCAACCACTTCATATCTATTCAGCTATCGTAAAACTTATTCAACACTTTCCCCAACAAGCCTTGCAAAGGTCCTCTTTACCGGGAACGACCATTAACCCCATGATGACTGGCCCATCCACTGATAAATCGGTAAAGCTACGTCCTTGAGTGATATTGTACACTTGCCACATAGAAGATGAAAAGTGTGTGTCCCGGGCCTTCATCTTTCCACCAATACGCTGATGAGTGTAGGATTGAGTTTACAGCCCCCGAGCATACGAGACGCATGTAAGAATCTCGCGTCTTGCAAGTAACCATGAATTTCGGTGATTGGGCCCTTTGACAAATTATGTATGAACCCCTCCAAAACACGATCATCTGCCTATTTATATCGACAAGAAAAAATATTTTAAAATATTTTAAAAATTAAATATTTTAAAATTAACTTAATTGAAAATAATGAAATTTAAAATTTCATCTTACCATTGTCGCTTGAGCGGCAGCAATGTGCTTGTTGTCGAAACGAATCAGAGATGTTGCCATTCGTGAAAACTTAATCGAAACGAATATTATACGAAATAATTAAATAAATCTACAATCTTTTTAAACAACTGTATCGGAAAATTTAGAACAAAACTTGAGAAAATTGAGAGAGTTGAGAGTTTAGAAAGAATTGAGAGAGTTGGATTTGAGTGAAAAGAATGAAAAATGGTCTGGTATTTATTGGAAAAGAAAATTACCATTGGGGCCCTCCAAAAATTTTACCGTTGCCAACGTTCAAAAAAATGACTATTGGTGAAAAGCGCATCCAGTTGGACACGTTTTCTTGCAAACTGTACAAAAAGCGCGTTCAACTCACTCTCTTTCCAAAAACGATTTACCTCCCTAAATTTTAAAAAAAAAAACCTAAAGATCAAATAAAAAAATTGTATATAAGGCTAATTTAGCGTGTTATCGTTCCTAATTTTTTATAATAATAGGAAAGGCAACATGATTGTAAATAATGCAAGATACTGCCCAAGAATTGATCTCATCCATCAGCCAAAAAATTGGCAATAATTTCTCCTTTTTTGATAAACAGCATTTGGCGTAACAAACTAGATTTGGTTATACTCACAAGGTGAGTAAAAATTAATATAAAAAAAATTCAATAATTGATTTATAGATAAAATGGTAATGTATTTATAAACCAATTATTTGATAGATAATATATTAAGATCCAAAAGAATTAAATATAAAATAGATAATTAGTAAATTTAAAAACCCTTAGTTTTAAAAAGAAAATATGAATGAGGTTACCAAAGGAAATTGGTAGTGAATTAGAATAAAATTTATCCTTTTTTGTGTTCGACAAGTTCGAGGTAAATTTACCACTCAATAGGCGAATGTAAAATATGAATATTCCTTTGTGCTAAATCCTAATAAAATATCCTCTCATTTGATTCCTTCATTATGAAATAAAATCAATTTTAAATGAAGCAGAAAACGATATACAAATATTACCAAATGAAAGTGAAAGGCTATGATGGTTTTTAAAATAAACAAATTTTATAATATAATTCAAAAAATTAAAACGAAGACATCACCCTAACCCCAAGTAATGAGTCCAATTGCTATTTTAAATTGGAAAGATGATGGACAAAAGAGCCATTTACTAGTTAAAAAAGGATAATTATTGTCGATAAATTAAGAAAATAAAAATAAAAATTGTTGGCCTTAAATCTTTGTTTTACGGCCTACTCTATTTTTCACATCCTTTTTGTTTTTGTTTGTGTCTCATTCCAAAGTATTTTTGCAGTCTTTTACACTTAAAAGCTGCAATTTACCATTTCTTCTTCTTCTTCTCCCATTTCATTTCTGGGGTCTTTTTGATTGATGGACGGCTGGATTCTGATCAATCTCACGTAAATAAAAAAAATAAAAATAAAAAGAATTATATTTATCCAAAACGCAATAACCCAAATCTTTACAACCTCGTATATTTGTTGATTGATTTTGGTTTTGGGGGGAGGATGGCATCTTCATCAATGGTGAGTCCGCTATGCACTTGGTTGGTCGCTGCTTGCATGTCTGTCACGTGCGGGAAAGACCAGTCACAGTCATCATTTCTCCGTTCATCAGCCTTTGCTTCTTCTTCTAAGAGACACGGTCGTTGGGCTCGCACTAGAAGGAGAGCTCTTCTTTCTCAATGCAGCGGCAGAGGCAATGGCTCAGCCAAAAACCAAGACGGGAGCATGATTTCAGCGTTTTATGGATTTAGCATTCAAGGCTTGATGGCTTCCTGGTTAACTTTTGAGCCCTGTAATGACTACTATTCCTCCAAAAATTGTAGCCTTTTTGGTCAAGATAGAAGCTTTTCTTATTTCTTTGGACCCAAAATCCTTCCCAATCGCAAGCAAAGAAGACTCAATGGAGGAGCTGCCTGTTCTGGTAATTTTCAGCCTTCTCTTTTATACAATCTGAAAGGGCATGTTGGTTTTTGCTTGACTCTTGAAATCTGGCTTCTTTTATTCTCATTTTTATTTGTTTTATTTCTCACAAAAGGTTTAGCCTTGTTTACACATTAACTTTATTTTCTTTTCTTTTTTTTTTTGTTCGAAATTTGACTCTTTGTATTTCTTTTTTGTTTGTTTTTGCGTTGCACATGTTCCTTCTCTTTATTTGCTTTTGATTCAAGAAATTTTAGAAATGAAAAAACATTTTGAATATAAAAATATAGTAAGATATATATATAATTTTTTAAAAATTTTGGGAACTCTTCAATTCAATACGACTTGAAAGTTTGTTTGAAAATTGAGAGGATTTGAATAAAAATCTATTTAAAAAATAAATTGGGTCTCGAATAAAACTTTTTTGGTCGGGCTGAATAAGGAAAAAAAAAGTATATTATTTTGTTGGTGTTTTGCTACTATTTTCTTATTATTATTTTTACTATTTTCTTATTGTTTCATTATTGTTGTTTTGTTATTATTTCATTATTATTTTTATTATTTGAATATTGTATAACAGACCATTTGCTTGTTAAGTTATACCTATTTTAGTATTATTTAAGTATAAATATTAAAATTATTTAAGTATAAATATCTTTTTAATATGTTTGGGTTTTAACATTTTTATCCAGTTCGGGCTAGAGCAAAATTTTAAGCCTATTTTTCGAGTTAGTTCTAAAATTTTGACAATATTTGATCCGGAATCCGGCCCGGCCTATAGACAGGTCTAGGTAAGATACACCAGTTTTTTTATTATTATTATGATTCTGTTGTTACTAATTAGTTAAAAGCTAGAAATGAAGTTGAATTTAAGTTAGTGTTAGTTCTATGGTGATGATAAATAATTTGTTTGCAGGAAGATAAATGTGCAGTTTCTTATTTAGATTCTGTAGACTATTTTAAATATAAATGGTAAAGAAAAAACGCCATCATATTAATATTAATTAACTATTATTTAAGAAATATTAATTATTTTATTAAAAAAATGGTTTTTAAGCAATTTTTTAATTAAGTTGACATCAATTTGGTCAAACAGATTATATATAATATAAATAAAAATTTTATTCAACAATTGATTTTATACTTTCAAATAAATAATTCATTTTATTGGTAGTATTTATAAATAAATTCTATTTAGACTTAGGTTTGATATTTAGATTTTTTATTTTTATTTTTATTTAAATATTTAATATAAAAAAGTCGTCATATTAATATTAACTATTTATTTAAAAAATTTTAAATAATTTTAATAAGTTTATGTGGAATTCACTCATGAATAGATATCATGCTGGACACTTCTCATGCAAGTTAATTTATTTGAAAACTTAGGAGAAGCCATGGCTGTAGCTCCGCAACCCACAAGGGAAATCACGACAAAAAAGAAACCTCCTACGGACCAAAGACGAGTTGTTGTGACAGGGATGGGAGTGGTAACTCCACTTGGACATGACCTCGATGTCTTCTACAACAAGTTGCTAGAGGGTTCTAGTGGAATAAGTGAAATTGAGACTTTTGACTGTGCCCAGTTTCCAACCGTAAGTTGTGTTTAGCATCTCTCAGTTGCTTTTGTTTGTACTAGCTCTTGTTCTTACTACTCTCGTTTTCTCTGCAGAGAATTGCTGGAGAGATAAAATTTGTCTCGGCTGATGGTTGGGTTGCACCAAAACTCTCCAAGAGGATGGACAAATTCATGCTTTATATGCTTATTGCTGGGAAAAAAGCCCTGAAAGATGGTGGAGTAACTGAAGATGTAATGGATGAGTTAGATAAAGCGAAATGTGGAGTTTTAATTGGTTCAGCAATGGGTGGCATGAAGGTAAATTCTGCAGTTTTGTTGTCCATATTCCTTTATTTTAAAGATGATGGAAGAGCTGATGAACCCTTCTATTTTTAAGCATTAAACTTGATCCAAGTAAAACATGAACACCACCTGCTGGGTTTTGTGGCTTTAAGATAACAGAATATGTCGACAATATTTACCTGCATATTGCATACTTTAACATGAGAGTGGTGCAATTTTGTACTACTAGTTTAGCGTCTAAAGCCAGCCTTAATAATATAAAATCTTTTGGAATCATAAGTGTCATAGCGTATATAACACCTTGCATGAGGGAAAACAACTTCAAGAAACAAATTGTTTTTGCAATTACTTTCCTTTTTAGGTCCATTGATTCATTTAGGTTGTTTGTGGAAAGACAAGGTTTTCAATGATGCAATTGAAGCATTGAGGATCTCATACAAGAAGATGAATCCTTTTTGTGTACCATTTGCAACTACAAATATGGGTTCTGCAATGCTTGCAATGGATTTGGTGAGCTTAAATCTTGCTTTTGCTATGTTAAGATAGAGGTTGATGGATGTTGGAATTTGAACTTTGAGCTTTAATCTGGTTTCTTCTTCAGGGTTGGATGGGTCCTAACTATTCAATATCCACTGCATGTGCAACAAGCAACTTTTGCATATTAAATGCGGCAAACCACATCATTAGCGGTGAAGCTGTAAGTTGAGGAAAAAGGAAATCCAATCTATTGTGGTTTGTTTTTGTTACGCTGTATCTGAGGTATTTGAAACAAAATCGCAGGATATGATGCTTTGTGGTGGCTCCGATGCTGCAATTATACCGATTGGTCTCTCTCTCAATTTTGTATTTGACATAATTTATTATCTTTTTAGTTGGTACAAGCAAGATGTTGTGATTTTTTTTAATCAGGATTGGGAGGATTTGTGGCATGCAGAGCACTCTCTCAGAGGAACAACGACCCTACCAAAGCTTCACGCCCTTGGGATATTGTAATATTTCAATAACTCTTGAGCTCCTAGAATTTCATTTTTTTTTTTCTTTTGTTGTTGGTTTTATCAAGTTCTTCAACAAATGAGGTAAAACTGAGAATGAGTTAATGAAGCAACCTGGTGGAAAGTAATGATAATTAATTTTATCATTTCAATAAGTAAGTGACCTGATTATTTTTTCTGCCTCGGTAAGTGACCTGATTATTTTTTCTGCCTCGGTTGTTCGCATGTCTTGTAAACTTTTAGATCACAACTCACATTGAGTTAGTTATGCGTCTGTTCCTGGTACTTTGATAAAGTGATTATTCCTCAAGTACTTTCTAATCCTAGGCGGTTTAAATGCACATAATTTCTCAGTCTACTTCATGGTATTTTGACAAAGTAGTTATTCCTCAAGTACTTTTAATCTTAGGTGGTTTAGATGCGCAAAATTTTCTCAATCTGGTTCACGAGTGTTATTTACCTGGATAATTGTTCCAACTTTTTCACAGAATCGTGATGGATTTGTCATGGGGGAAGGTGCTGGGGTTCTACTTTTAGAAGAATTGGAGCATGCTAAGGTACAGTTTCTTCAACCCTACATTCCTTGTTCTTAGCCACAGGTTTGCACTTAGTAGTTTACGGTGAAGTTGCTAGGTATGCATATTAGTTTCCTTATTAAAAGGGAAAATTATTGAGTTCAGGTTTCTGGTTTTGCAGAGGAGAGGTGCAACCATCTATGCAGAATTTTTGGGTGGAAGCTTCAATAGTGATGCTTATCACCTGACTGAACCACATCCTGATGGTAATGAGCCACGCCTTTACTATTGCAATTCTTTCTTCTTTAACCCTGACGTTGTCTCTATGCAGCATTTCATTTTAGAGGTTTTGTTTTCGTAGGAGTGTTTTATAGCATTTCTGTTAGAATAATTCTGTATAAGAAACTATAGAGTTAAAAGAAACAATAGGTCAACTTCTTGATCTATAGTTCTCAAATTCATTACAAGATCGACAAATATTCACATAGTTGCTTTAGCTATTTGTGGTGGCGAGCTAAGGCCACAACTTGTAGTCTACGTGAGGGATCACTAGTTGGCTGGATTTTTTAACACATAGGCATGTCTTTCTTTAGTGCTACATATGCACCTTGAAACTTTTTTTTTCCTCATAATTTGCTGCTTGTAATTTGGTGCTTTTTCAGCCAGATAATGATTTCATTGGTAAAAGGCCTTTTCAGTGTATAGTAGGTCTTGATGTGAGAGATGCTATTAGGGTTTTAAATTGTTTTTCCTCACTTGTTAAGCAGAATATATACATCTTGAGATTACAACCTACACTTCTTCCTTTGAATATTTCCAGTCATGACGGGCCCCTCAAATATGGAATGAGTTTTTTTTTTTCATGTTTCTTCTGAAGTTGCACATGTTACTATATGAACTATTAAACTAACATATATATGTATAAATTGTGAAATCTTAAAAAAAGGAGTTGGTGCCATTCTCTGCATAGAAAAGGCGTTGGCTCAGTCTGGTGTAGCTAGAGAAGATGTAAATTTCATTAATGCTCATGCATCATCTACAGCAGTTGGAGACATTAAAGAATTCCAGGCTCTCCTACATTGCTTTGGCAAGAATCCCGAGGTAATTTTGCATATTTTTCTCCGATATTTGAACCTACATACAATCTGCTTTTCATATTTATTCATTGTGATTAGTGATAAGATCTCCATTATTTCCAGTTAAGGGTGAACTCTACAAAGTCAATGATTGGTCACCTATTGGGAGCTGCTGGTGCTGTTGAAGCTGTTGCAGCAATTCAAGTATGCAATTTAGAGCTTTGGTTATCCTTTTATATTGACATTAGAAAACAGACTTCATGGACATAATGTCTTGTGTTGTTTTTGTTTTTTGGTGTACCGTTCTACAAAAATGCATGTATATTTGGATATATGTTACAAGTACAGATAAAATACTTTCATTTGCAATCACCATGTTTCTTATCTTTCTCTTTTCCTTTCTTGGGACCTGAGCATGGACATGATAATGTTTATTTTTTATAGGCAATACGGACTGGTTGGGTCCATCCAAACATCAATCTGGAAAACCCTGATGAAGGAGTGGTATGTTGTTGTTGCACCTTCTCTCTTTTCTTTTTTCATTATTGATTTTTGCAACAACTTTCGTTTCATGACATGTTAATTTTTTAAGTAATTTTATTTTCTTGATTTTTTATTCATTTGCTTTAATCCTTCGTTTGTTAACCTTTTCACATAGAGCTCCTTCTTTTGGTTTTCCCTTCATTTTCCATTGGCTATCTTATGTTGCCTAAACATCTAATTCAGGATGCAAATGTGCTTGTGGGACCAAAGAAAGAAAGATTGAATGTAAAGGCAGCATTATCAAACTCCTTCGGGTTTGGCGGCCACAACTCCTCCATCATTTTCGTGCCATACAAATAAAATAGTTCAACCATTTCTCTTCTAGTTTTTTCTCTGATCTGGTTGAAGGTATGTAAACCTCTTTAAGGAAATTATAGAATATAAATGAATATAATATCAGTTCAGTTGCCCATCAGCAATTTGGAAACTGTTAAAGCTATCAACTACCATGCAAGGTAGCCAGGAAATATAATCTATAGACAAACATCCACCTTCGAGAGGGTTACTATACAAAGAATGGATGGGCATATAGTCGAAGCTTTAGAAAAGTTGTAAGGAGTAAAAAGAGACGGGCTCACCATGGTGTACGCAGTTGTTGTTTCTGAAGTTTCTCTTGATATTTAGCTACAATTGAGCTTTTAGTCCTGTTTTTAGTTGACATAGGCCATTGAATCAATAGATGTGGCAAATGTAGTTACCGGTCTCGTAATATTCTTTATCATCTACAACAACAATGGCTAATTTTGAGCTGGCAGCATTGCCGGTCACACTTTGTAGATTAGTGGTTTTATGACTTTACGGTAATGAAAGCTTGTTTTGGTCTCTTTTGTTTCCCTACCATTTGAGAAGAAAACCATATTTAATTTAGAACAAGCATCAATGACTAATCTTTGATAGCCTTATCCTTCCTCTTCACATCCACCACAAGCTTTCTTAAGCTCTGGTTAGCATTGCTGTTTGCATAATTTAGAGGTCAAAAACTACTACATGGATAAAAACATTTTGGTTGTTAAAATCACGGTTTAGCAAATCAAATAAAAAACTGTGTTTTCCTTTTGGCACATAGCAAATCAACATATAAGTAAAATGAACACAAAATCGTTAACTTTCTATATTGCCTCCTCATGCTCAGTCGAGATTATTGTCTTGGATGAGTTTAATCTGGGATAACATTGACTGGACATCTTTGAATGTAGAGAAGAATTTTCATCCTACTCTTGATTTTTCCAAAACAATATTGGTCCATTCCTTTTCCCTGTTTGATATTTCACGGACCTGGCTTTGTTATTCTCGTAGCTTAATGCTAACCTTGAGACTTCTTCAAATTATGAACCGGCTTCGAATAATGGTTGCTCCTCCAAACCACTCCCCTCCACTTTAACATTGTAGAAAAAGCTGTTTTAACTTTTTTGGGCCACACTGACACAAAAGGCACTCTACTTTAGAGCTTCATGAGCTCAACTATCACAGGCTAACAGTTATTACAATTTTTCCAAAGCAACATGATAAGTTTGAAAGGAATTTTGAACCTTCATAGAGTTCTCCACTTTCTTGTACTCGTTCCCCATTGTACCGATTCTTTCAAAGTAAGTAGTATGCATTTTTATAACTAACAATTTTCCTTCATACTCCTCTATCCACGCTTCTACTCTAAATACAGAGATTGGCTGGCCTACTTAGCAGGTTCAAAAGGACATCATTGTCCAAACTAGTCACCAATTCTACTTGTATCCCATCCTCTTATGATGAAATTATACCAATACTAGAGTTCCGAAAACAGGTCCAATCTCGAAAGTTTTCTTGTGTAAATTTGAGCCCATAATGATTTAATCCAGAAAAAATTTAAACTTAAAAAAACCTAAGTCTAAGAAAATTTGATCCCAATCCTAAAAAAAAAGCCCAAGCTTGAAATGATTTCAGCTCAAGATCAACTCGAGCTCAAGTCCATAATGATCCGAGTTTGAAATAAATGTGATACAAAACCCCAAAAATCTTAATTTAAAGCAAAAGACATTAATAATTAATACAATTATATGACAATATTCAAAATATAAAATACCTGTTAGTACAATGATTACATGGATAGAATAAATATACCAAGTTAATAAGTATTAAAATTACAAAAAATTAATGATTAATCAAATATATAATGATATATTATATTAATTTAATGATATGAGAAACAAATTAAGCATAAAAGCACCAATTGAATTTGTTAAACATTCTGTTAATAGAAATCGAATTTGTATGTATTTCTTCTACCCATAATTTATATGAAAAATTAACATGAGAATTTCTTTAAAAAACTTTTTCTTGTTTTTGAGACATTTTGGTAAATATCAAATTCCTTGAATTACAAAACTTATTCTGTATTCATTTTTAACATGTTTCAAGAATTTTATAACAAGCCAAAATGGGGTATATATGGGCATGTGGACAAGATTTGGATAATTTTATATAATATTTAAATTATATTTTAAAATTTTATAATATTTAATTTTTTATAATTTTTTAATAGTTATTGATAATTATTATATTTATTGTAATTTTCTAAAAATTGTTTAGAGTTTTACAATTTTTAATAATTTTATAATTTGTTACAAATTTTAATCATTTTACAATTATTTATAATATTTTGAATTACATCTAGAATGAATTAGGATAAATGGATGTTCAAATTCAAATAAATTTAGATGTTCATTTGTTCAGATTCAACTAGACTTTTTAGTATTTTTATTATTTTAGTTTTTATTGTATGTTGTGTGGCATGCCATGTCAAAATACTTGTCCATGTGGCATGCCACATGCCAATTTCTCATTGATTTCGTCAGTCAGGTAAGCACCTACTAATGGTCAAATCAGTCAATGACAATTTTTGTTATCAGAAGGACCTAATTTTTATTCTTTTTGGTCGTTGAGAGCTCAACTAAGTGCATTTTTAAGTACTTAATTAATTTTTTATTTTTTTACAAAGAACTTTTGACCCTTAAGCCTAAATATAATAAAGTATTTTTCAATATTCAAAATTTAATAATAAAAATAAAATTATTCAAATGACAATTTAGTATCATATATAAATAATAAAGATTATTTTTGTCAATTTAAAAGTTTCTCAAACTCATGCTTTATATATTCTAGATATTAATTCAAATAAACAAAATGTATGTACATATCATATAATAATATTAATTATGTTTATAGCTATATATATATATGATAGCAAGCTAATTTTATGTGTTTAATGTACATAATTTTTGTCAATTTTTGAATAGAATGCTACTAAACTTGTGATTTCTTGCTTAAATTTAATAGGGACGCAATTGGAGTGTCGAAGTTCAAAAACAAACAAAATCAGGCTAAATTAGAACAAAAAGTAAGTTGTGGGGCTGAATTGAAAATTGTAGAATTATTTTTGGGCTGATAAAAAAATTAGACTTTTGACTTTCCCAAATTATATATTTAGAAAATTTGATATTGTGGTGGGTTGTTAAGCATGATTGTAGGAGTAAACCATGATTGATTCTTTGAGAGTTGTATATAAAGGCTTGTAACCGTGGCATGAGAATACACACTTGAATTGAAAAGGCAATTTAGCACATTCTTGTGTCTATTGCATTTGAAGCAATCTGTCATTTCCTTACTCTTTTTATACTTTGGTGCAATTGCCCTTTAAGTCATCTCCCTTCTTCACATATTAACCTTAATTAAAATCCCCTCTTATAATCTAATCAAGTATGATTCATTTCATGATAAACTAATCTCCGTTTAGCTTTAGGTTGGTTACATTCTGATCGAGAATCGTGAAAAATGAACTCACGCTAAAAACCTTACAACACAATATTCATTATCTCTCCGGAAGATGGGATAGTTACAATCATCCCTTAAAGTTAATTCAATTTCAACTCAAAAAGCGCATGTTTGATTGAAGTTGTTTGGCATACAGTTAGGAAAATGAGTCAGTCGTCTGCCACATTTGGGTTCCTGTGAACAAATTGGCGTGTCCAGGTAAGAAAAGGCCAGTTGGATGTCGTTAAGAAAGATAGTGCTCGGATTTAAACGACCCATGCGGTTGAGGCCATTAATTCAAGTTGGGCTCTTCTAGATCACAAGGTTGTTGAGATCTTAATTTGCGGAAACGTGTTACGTGGTTATATAGTCGGTAAGGGTTGGTTTGTAGGGCATATCAGAATCAACTACATAAGGAAGAGTTGGCAATTAAGGAGTCTTTGATTGCAATAATCAGCTTATTGTTTGGAAAGGAAAATTCACTTTCAATGATCGGTTCGAGTCTAGAATATTTCAAGTCTAAGGCTAAGAATTCACATATTTGATTTCCTAATTTAATTTCAGTTATTTAATTTCATTTTGCATTTATAATTAAAATATTATTTGTTCTATTTATTTTATATTCTTAACCCAGATAAACTAAAACCCCCTTCGTTTTATTTTTAGCTCATCACGTTACAAGTTGTGGGCACGACAATTACTACGACTTTAGAATCCGGTCACGTAAAAAATGATATTAGAAATATCAGTCCCTATGGGATCAACCTTGCTTCTCTATACAACTGTTTAATTTTGTTAGCGTAGGAAATTTATATTTGGTTGTCTCGAGAGCTATCAAATTTTGGCTTTGTTGCCAGAAACTAGAAAATAATAATAATTTTTGTTTCTTTTACTTATGTCCAGGTCAGAACTAGGGACCATAGAGTTTGAACTAGAAATTGAGAAGTTAGCTCGATCACTGCGAAGAAAAGCGATGTTGAAAACAACCGCAAATGAAAGAATTCAAATACGAAACATTGTCGTACACGGAAGAAATTAAAAATACCCTCAGTAAACCAGAAGATATGGTGAACCAAACCATTTGATAGCTCGCCGTGGCACCAGATGAGCAACAACCACTGTGCATAACTTATCCAAATGGAAGAACACCGTTTGAGTTAAAATTAGACTTAATTCATCTATTGCCCACTTTTCGCGGTTTGCAAAACAAGAATTTTCATACTTATCTTAAGGAATTCCACATGGTTTGCTTAAGCATGAAACCTCAAGGAGTAACTGAATATCAAATTAAACTTTGAGCTTTTCCTTTCTCGTTAGCCGACTCTGCTAGAAAGTGACTGTTTTATTTACCTCCAGGTTTAGTTAATACATGGTCTGACATGTCTCGCTTATTTCTTAACAGGTTCTTTCTAGCAGCTTAGACAACCAAATTAAAAGGAGATATTATCAGAATACGACAAAAGGAGACCGAATCGTTTAATAACTACTGAGAACAATACAAGCAGTTGTGTGTGAGCTGTCCACAATATGACCTAACTGAGTAATCACTTCTTCAATATTTCTATGATAGGTTATTTCTTATGGAAATGAAGATGATTGATGCTGCCAGTGGAGGGGGACTTGTTAACATGACTCCTCAAAGAGAAGGAATTAATTTTCATAATCATGGCTAATGTTTGAAATTAATTCCCTTACTCTTTGAGGAGTCATGTTAACAAGTGCCCCTCTACTGGCAGCATCAATCATCTTCATTTCCATAGGGAGTAACCCTTCTTAGAAATATTGAAGTGATTGCTCAATTAAGCTGTCTTCTAAGCAATTCGCATATAACTTCTTATACTGTTCCCAGTACCCATAGAGCGATTCAGTCTCCTTTTATTGTATTTCGACAATATCTCTTCTTAATTCGACTACCCGAGCTACTAGAAAGAACCTGTCAAGAAACAAGTGAGACATGTCAGACCATGTATTAATTGAACCTGGAGGTAAATAAAACAGTCACTCTCTAGCAGAGTCGGTAATGAAAAAGGAAAAGCTCGAAGTTTAATTTGACTTTCGATTACTCCCCGAGGTTTCATACAACAAACTATGTAAAATTCCTTAATATGAGTGTGGGGATTCTCGTTTTGCAAATCGTAAAAAGTGGGCAATAGATGAATTAATCCCGATTTTAACTCAAATGGTGTTCCTCCTATCGGATAAGTTATGCCCAGTGACTATTCCTCATCTAGTGTTACAGCAAGCTATTGAATGGTTTGATTCACCATCTCTTCTAGTTCATTAAAGGTATCGTTAATTTCTTCCATGTAAAACGGTGTTTCATATTCGGATTCTTTCACTTGCAGTTATTTTTTACGCTGAATAGCTTCTCTTCACAGTGATCGAGCTAACTTCTCAATTTTTAGTTCAAACTCTAAGGTCCCTGGTTCTGACTTGGTCATAAGTAAAAGAAACAAAAATTAGAATTATTTTCCAGTTCCCGGCAACGATGCCAAAATTTGATGGCTGTCAAGACCACCAAATTTAAATTTCCTACATTGTAATTAAATTAAATAGTAGCATAAAGAAGTAGGGTTGATCTCATAGGGACTGAGATTTCTAATATCATTTTTTACGTGACCAGATTCCAAAGTCGTAGCAGTTGTCGTGCCCACGACTTGTAGCATACTGAGCTGAAAATAAAACGAAGGGGGTTTTAATTGATCAAGGTTAAAAATCTAAAATAAATAGAACAAATAATAGTTTAATTATAAATGTAAAATGAAATTAAATAAATGAAATTAAGTTAGGAAATCAAATATCCAAATTCATAGCCTTAAGCTCAGAATATTCCAGACTCGAGTCAGTCCTTGAAAGTGAGTTTTCCTTTCTAAACAATAAGCTAGTTATAACGATCAAGGACACCTTAACCGCCAACTCTTCCTTGTATAGTTGATTCTGGTACGCCCTACAAACCAACCCTTACTGACTATCTAACCACATAACACGCACCCATAATTTAAGATCTCCGTAGCCTTGCGATCTAGAAGGGCCCAAATCGTATTAACTGCCTCAATCGTGTGGGTCATCTAAATTCGATCACTATCTCCTCTGACGGAATCCAACTAGTTTTTTCCCATCTAGACACACCAATTTGTTCGCGGGAACCTAAATTAGATAGATGACCGACTCGTTTTCCCATCTGTACACCAAGCAACTCTAATCCAACGGGTGCTTTTTAAGTTGAAACTGAATTAACTTTAAGGGATAATTGTAACTATCCCATATTCTGAAGAGATAATGAATGTTGTGTTGTAAGGTTTTTAGCGTGGATTCATTTCTCACGATTCTCGATCAGAATGATAACTGACCTAAAGCTACACAGAGATTAGTTGAGCATGAAATTAATAATAATTATTAGATTATATGAGTGGATTTTAATGAAGGTTAATAGGTGAAGAGGGGAGAGGCCTAAAAGGGCAATTGCACCAAAGTATAAAAAGAGTAAAGAAATGGCAGATTGCTTCAAATGCAATAGACGCAAGAATGTGCTAAATTGCCTTTTCAATTCAAGTGTGTGTTCTCATGCCACAGTTACAAGCCTTTATATACACCTCTCAAAGAACCAATTTCATATGATTTTCTCCTAGAATCATGCTTAACAACCCACCGCAATATCAAATTTTCTAAATATATAATTTGTCAAAGTCAAAAGTCTGATTTTTTTATCAGCCCAAAAATAATTCTGCAATTTTCAATTCAGCCCCACAACTTGCTTCTTGTTCTAATTTAGCCTGATTTTGCTTGTTTTTTTAACTTTGGCACTCCAATTGTGTCCTTGATAAAATTTAAGCAAGAAATCACAAGATTAGTAACATTCTATTCAAAAATTGACAAAAATTAGGTACATTAAACACATAAAATTAGCTTGCTATCAAATTCCCCCTACTTAGCCAATGCTTGTCCTCAAGCATGTTGTGCATTTCCATACTAGAAACCATTCAATAATTTTGTTTTGAAATCAAGTTTCATTCAAAAGCCATGCGCAATGCAAATAATTTAGGTCTTAGCACAAATAAGAATTTACTCAGTTTAACCAACAAGTGTTTATAAAATTCTAACAATGTGAAAATTCAACCATTACACTAAATTGAAGCTCAATCAAACTTGCAAGGCAATTGTTCTCAATCAAATTATTCAACAAGTTTGGGACACAGTCAAATCTTTTTACACAAGATGAGATGACAACCCAAACACCTCACCCTAGTTACTCAATATGACATGTCTCCAAATAGATTAATTTTCCCTACTCATGGCATCTCGGTTAGTGGAGTGTTTTCAAGTTTCAGTTCGTCACTTGAATCTTTTGACGCGAGGTGAGATGACAACACAATCATCTCATCTCGGTTACTCAATTTGGTCATATTTTTGAAATCTTCACTCATAACTAAACCATCAACGAAGTAGCATGTGTATATATATTATTTTTATTTATTTTTATATATTAAAATAAAATAAAATGACTAAAATGATATACAAGTACTTTTATTAAGCGAGTTTAAAGAGCTAACAATTTCCATGAGATGTTGATTTAGCCACAATATTTTCAATTCTACAAAACACTTGTTAATCAAACTAAGCAATGAGCAATTATTTATGAATCACCTAACCATTTGAATTACGTAAGCATAGGAATTAAATGCTCAATTTCAAACAAAATAAGGAATAATCTCAGTATAAGAATTAACAACTGCAATGAAGAGTAAATAACAATATGAAATGTCCTACAAATCCCCCTACTTAGCTCTCATTGCCCTCAATGTGCAATAATAAAATAATAAAAAGAGAAGGGTCAAGTATACTCCCCGTGTATGTTTAACTTGGCGGGTTGGTTCGGTTCCAATTTGGTTGGGTGTTTGTTTCAACAAATGGCAGCACTGAAATTTGACAAGATATGCCCACGCCAAAGGAGAAATTTATTTATATTTTTTAATGAGCTTCTATAAACCTCAACCATGTAATTGACTTATCACGTGGGCACGTCCTAAAAGTATTTTTCGCCATTTTTAGTTTTGTCGCCTCTACCATTTTTAGCTTTGGCCCCATACATAAAAAATTCCATACATATGTATAAGCGTGAGGGGCATTTCATTCCTTTGACTCAAATTACCAACCTTTTGACATCTTATGTAAGTCTTACAAAATAGGTAATTATCACAAAAAATGTGTGGCCAAAATAATCTACACTCAAGTACCTTATATGCAATATGTTCAGGGCCGAAATGCCCTCTACAAGCGTAAGAATGAAAAAAAGCCAAAATAGATTATATCTCAGTTTCTACAACACATCATCGGGTTACCTGATCAGAATAGTGTTTTCATAGGTAAGGGTCATCCCAAATATAGTACTGTGAATCTTGTTTGATTTTTTCCTTTTCAAAGTATGGTAAGTCAGAAGATATAGTATCTATAGCGAGGTAATTTACCATATCCGCATACCATGGGTAAATTACTTGTGCCGAAAGCATATTCTCGTTCAAGAAATCAGCTTTTTGTGGCATATCATCTATTGAAAGCGGCAACTGACTTAAGTGGTCCACTACTAAGTTCTCACACCTTTTCTTATCTTTAATCTTAAAGTCGAACTCTTGTAAAAGCAGAATCCATCTAATCAACCTCGATTTTGCCTCCTTCTTTTTGATCAAATAATTTTAAATTGCATGGTCAGAGAAAACAATGATTTTAGTTCCTAATAGATATGATCTAAGGTTTTTAAGGCATAACAGATAATATTGGGTTCCTTCTCGATTCTCTGCCCAATGACGACTCCTGCACTGTGATCACTTTCATCACACATGATCTCGAAGGGATAATCTCAATTTGGTGATTGCACTACGAGAGCTGAAACAAACTAATGCTTAAGAGTATCAAATGCATCCTTGCACTCTTGATCGAATTTGAACCCTTTTGTCTTTTTGCAAAAGGTTACATAGCGGTTGTGAAATCTTCAAAAAATCCTTAATAAAACGCTTGTAAAAACCTGCATGGCCAAGAAAAAAAATGAATTTCCCTCACAGTTATAGGGTACAAAAGTAAGTTAATTACATTAGTTTTGGCCTTATCGGCTGCAATCACTTTAGTAGAGACAACATGACCTAAAATTAATCCCTTACCAACCATAAAATGACATTTTTCATAATTTAGAATGATATTAAATTCTATACATCTTTCTAAAATTTTAGTGAGGTTTGACAGACATTCACTAAAAGAATTACCATAAATCGTGAAGTCATTCATTAATACCTCAATTATTTTCTCGACATAATTGGAAAATATGCTTACCATACACCTTTGGAACGTGGTCAACGCATTGCAAAGTCCAAACGGCATTTGTCTATAGGCGAATGTGCCAAAATGACACGTGAACGTCATCTTTTCTTAGTCCTTCGGTGCCACTAGAATCTGGAAGAAACCTAAATAGCCATCAAGACAACAATAATGAGATTTATCGGCTAAGCGTTCAAGCATTTGGTCAATGAAAGGAAGTGGAAAGTGGTATTTTCGAGTTAAAACATTCAACTTCCTCTAGTCTATGCAAACTCTCCACTCGTTTGGGACCTGAGTAGGAACCATTTCACCTGCTGAGTTTTTAATTACAGTCACGCTGGTTTTCTTAGGCACTACATGAACTGGGCTAACCCAGTTACTGTATAAAATTGAGTATATCATTCTAGTGTCTAGAAATTTTTAAATTCCTTTTTTCATAACATCCATCATTGATGGATTGAAACATATTTGAGCTTCTCTTTTTGAGTTTGTATTTTTCTCTATCGAAATACTGTACATACAGGTTAAGAGACTTAAACCTTTAATATTGACAATCGTCCATCTGATTGCCCCTTTGTAGTCCCTCAAGACTCGAATCAAGTTTTTTTCTTCTATTCTCGAACCAAGTTATCTTCTTCCAGGCTCGAAATCTTACTTGAAACTATTACCTGTAAAATGTTTCCTTCGCCGAAGAAGGCGTACTTTAAATGTTCTGGTTACGGTTTAAGCTCTAATTTCAGAGCCTACAAAATGGAAGGCAAGAGTTTAGTTTGCGAATGAGACAATTCAAAATTTTTACCTAGACTTCTAGGGAACTATGGTGCCTCTATGTGAATGATAGCTTCTTGTATTGGTTCTTTGATCGTCAATAATTCTTTTAGTTTTTCCATAGCATCAAGATTTAAACTCTTATAAAGCATAATTTTTAATTTATCCTCTTCGTGATATTCAAAATGTAAGTTTGTCAATTGTTCAATTATATCGACACTAGAGACATTCGTCATTGCACTAAGGCAGCCCATGGCCTCATAAACATTGAACTTGACCACTTCACCGTCAAATTCTATAGTGAATGCTCCACTCCAGACATCAATTTTCGTTCGCGTGGTGCTTAAAATTGGTCTCTCGAGTAGAATATCAGAAGAATTTGTTGAGTTGGCATCCTTTATGATAATGAGGTAAAAATCTGCAAGGAAGATTAGTTCATTTACTTTGACGAGGACATCTTCCAACACCCCTTCCGGATACACAACTAACCTATTAGCTAATTGAATGATCACCCCTTTTTTTTTTCAGAGGACTTGTGTTTAGTAATTTATAAATAGATAGATGCATAACATTAATAGATGCACCTAAATCACACATGGCCTTTTTAATGCAAACATTACCTATTTTGCAATATATAGCAAACATACATTGGTCCTTACACTTAGGCAGAATTTCTTTTGTAAAACTACAAAGATGTTTTCTCCTACACTTGCCATTTCGTTACCCAGGAGCTTCTTCTTGCCAATGCATAATTCTTTTAAGAATTTCGTATAGTGTGGAACTTGCTTTATCGCATCGAGTAAGGGTATGCTAATTTTAAATTTATGGAACATCTCTAGGATTTCTTTCTCTTTCTGCTCATTTTTACATTTAGTGAGCCTTCTAGGGAATGGGGGTGGTACCATGAACGATTTCTATAGTGCCGACTCCGTAGTAGCTGCTGGATCAAGTTTATGTTCTTCCCGTCTGGTGCCGTGGTCACGACTCGTGCTAGTTTCTAACTCCAAAATTGTTCCATTTCTTAAGGTCATAGCACTTGCATTTTTTTCATGGATTTGGCTATGTTTGAGATGGAAACTTTCCTTAGGATTCCAAATGACTAACCATAAGTGCAAGCTTACTCATTTTCTTATCTTGTTCTTGTAGGTGCGTTTCAATCTTTCGCTTGAACTTTTTGGTACTATCAACTAATCTCTCTACTATGGCCTCAAGAGATAACTTTGGAGGTTGAAATTGTTGAGTCGGGGTTGCCTTGGCTAATATGGTTGGTTATACCGAGGATTCGATCTATAGCTCAGATTTGAGTGATCTCTCCACATCGCATTGTAAGTATTTAAATGTATATCATAGCGCCTTTGGGGTGGCCCTAGGAAGTTTCCAACGACATTTACTTGTGTTGTTTTATCCTCATATAAAATCAGACATGAATATGTTGGATGATCAGGCATGGCGCAAATCTCGTACAACTGAGCTAGGTTCATTTTTCCTATAAGTAAATTTTGAACTATATTAGTGAGCTTGTCAATTTATCTTCTAATGATAGAGTACTCAGCCTATGAACCCGTCTCATAGGTTTTATAATTGGTTAAAATTGTTGGGAATTCGCAGTCATGGTTGAAATTAATTCTCTTGCTCTTTGAGGAGTCATGTTAACAAGTGTCCCTCCACTGGCAGCATCAATCATCTTCATTTCCATAGAGAGTAACCCCTCATAGAAATATTAAAAAAGTGATTGTTCAATTAGGCCATGTTGTGGGCAACTCGCACTCACCGTTCCCAATAGTCATAAACTAACTCGAACTCCTTTTTTTGTATTCGAAAATATCTCTCCTTAATTTGGTTATCCGAGTTGCTGGAAAGAACCTATTAAGAAACAAATGACACATGTAAAACCATGTATTAACTAAACCTGGAGGTAAATAAAATAGTCACTCTCTAGTAGAGTTGGCTAACAAGAAAGGAAAAACTTAAAGTTTAATTTGATCTTCGGTTACTCCCTGAGGTTTCATTTGGTGCCACAGCGAGCTATCAAATAGTTTGGTTCGCCATCTCTTCTGGTTCACTGAGGGTATCGTTAATCTCTTCTGTGTAAGACAATCTTTCGTATTTAGATTCTTTCACTTGCAGTTGTTTTCAATGTCGCTTCTCTTCTCAGTAATCGAGCTAACTTCTCAATTTTCGGTTCAAACTCTAAGGTCCCCAATTCTAACCTAGTCATAAGTAAAAAAAAATGAAAATTAGAATTATTTTCTAGTCCCTGGCAACGACGCGAAAATTTGATGGTTGTCGATACCACCAAATTTAAATTTCCTACGCTCTAACTGAATTAAATAATAGCATAGAGAAGTAGCCACAGGGACTAAGATTTCTAATATTGTTTTTTACTTGACTAGGTTCCAAAGTTGTAGCAATTGTCGTGCCCACAACTTGTAACATGTTGAGCTAAAAATAAAATGAAAGGGGTTTTAGATTATCAGGGTTAAAAATATAAAATAAATAGAACAAATAATAGTTTAATTATAAATACAAAATGAAATTAAATAACTGAAATTAAATTAGGAAATGAAATATATGAATTCTTAGCCTTAGACTCAAAATATTCCAGACTCGAGTCGATCCTTGAAAGTGAGTTTTCCTTTCTAAACAATAAGCTAATTATAGAGATCAAAGATGCCTTAACTGCCAACTCTTCCTTGTGTAGTTGATTCTGGTACGCCCTGCAAACCAATATATTACATATTCATAAATATTAATATAATAAACAATTTTACTTATGTTATATACAATATTTCTATTAAAATAATACATTTATATAAAATTTATGTTTTATATTAAACGAATTTGTATTGTGTTATTATTATGTAAAAGTAAAATTAATTATTATGTTCGAAATAAAAGTATTTATAATTTATAAAACATCAAAATTATTTGAATATGTCTAAGCCCACCTGATTGGAATCGATTCAAGTCTAAGAAAATTCGATCCCGAAAAAGTCCAAATATAAAGGAGCTCGAGTTTGAGAAAATTCGAGCTCGAGAAAGCCTAAGCTTGAGCTAATCACAATCCGAAAACAACCCAATCCAAGCCTGTTCGAACTTACTCGTTTGCCACCTCTACCAATTACTTATCAGGATGAGGGAGTTATAGGTCCTAATCGTATTAAGTTGAAGTCCATTCCAAGAAGGGTTAGCTCAACAATTGTTACCACTCCAAATTTAGACATATTTCCCTTTGTTCCAGATGTCTCTTCCCTGCATGATTCCCTTCCAAACTCATGTGCCTATTGGTCTATCTTGCATCAACTCAAAGGGGATTGATCTATAATATATCGCTTTAAGCACTAAAGAGATTAAAGGATCTAATGAAGTTATTATTTACCACGCTTGCTTGGATAAAAGAACTATATTCATCAACCTTGCTTGCTTAATACCCAAACCTTCCTCTGAAATAGGGGCATATAATTTCTCTCAACTACACAAATACAGTTTCAATTGGCCAACATTATACCCCTCACCAAAAGAATTAAATAATCTTATCAATTGTATCACAAGTCGGAGATTTAAAGGAGGAAAACCTATAAAAAGGTATCAAAGCAAACCTTCCACCTGGCAATCGCTTTCCATAGAGTTAATTTGTTATTAATTTTATCATTGATATCCGGAAGAAATCATTCTACTTCTATAGTTTCCTGGCTCTACTCTTAAATATTTGTTTGGCCTATCAACTCTTTTAATATTTAGGATTCCAAGATATCACATTTTCTCCTACAAGTTGATAGAAGGATTGAGGAGAAACTCTAATTTGTCATAATTTATAACTCGATCTGTCTTTTAACTTTTATGATTCCAAAATATCACATTTTCACCTACAAGTTGATAGAAAGATTGAAAAGAAGCTCTAATTTGTCACAAATTATAACTCGACCTAATAAGATATAAAGCTTCATCAAATACTCTTTAAAGTTGACTCTTTTTAAGTAGAAGTTGACTTTTAAATGAAATAAATTTATTGTCTTCACTTATGTAAATTTTACTAAGATAAACTATACAAACATGAATAAAAAAATAACATGTTTCATTTATTTGCTTTAACTTTTTTTTAAAAAAATTAATTAAAAATAAGTAACTATAAAAGATTTCAGTATGAATATATCAATAACAATATGAAATATTTATAAATTTTGAAAATCATAATTTTCTCACCATAGTTTATAAAACTCAAGTTTTGTTTATTTCTAACCAAGCTTTCTCGAGGCTAACTAGTTAATGCTATCGTGGTGGTATATGGGCATCCAGGCTATTTGATTCCCTAGTTTTAATTTGTTTTATTGAGAAATTAAGTAAGAAGGATTATGGAGAAAATATAGGCATTATTCTCAAGTCTGCTAAATTATCAACAAACACTACTTCATTTTTATTTATATCATATCTTGGTTTTTTGTCCTATCCCACTGTACCTAATCAAACCCAACTGCTCCTATCTTTTTATTTTTCCAGCCTTTAATTTATTTGATTGTTGTAGCAATTTTGGAATTCAACACCAATTTATGTCTTCACTTTAACTTATTAATTCCGGAATTCCTTAACATCATCAGTGTTGCCCCAATATTATACTCCCTCCGCATATAACAACTCAATGTAACAACTAAAACAGGGTACAAGCAATTATAGTCTCAAAGGGAAGGCTTTTACTATTTTCTGAACCAGTGAGTACAAATGAAGGCAAGTTACAAGGCTATGACAGAAATGAAGGATTAAAGAAGAGAATAGAAAGCTTAGTACATCTTGTACCAGCTGAGAGAAAGAAAGAGGCAGCAGCTATTGCTAAATGATTTCATGCCTTCACCTGGTAGTACCCCTGCTTATTTATACAACAGTTCCCAATGCTATTTACTAGAATTGTACCTAAATTGTGGTTAGCCCACCACGTATCCACGCAGGACCATAAGTGTCCTTATCTCACGCTGGGGTCTGTTACTTTCAAACGGTTTGTCACGGGAATCTTCATTGCTGCTCGTGCTTGGCATAACGGTTGGGTCGAGGCCCGTTACATCACCCCCAAGACAAACCTTGTCTGCAAGGTTCGAAGGATCAGGTTCAATGAGGGGCAGAGGAATGCTTTGGCTGTAACACCCCCTAACCCCAAATCGTCACCGAAATAGGGTTATGGAGTATTACCAGACATATCGGATAACTTATAACTAATTCACAACTAAATAACATACATAGCATACTCTAATCAATACATCACAAAAGAAAGGTACATCACTAAAATTTATCTGAGGTCGGGATTGCTCTAGATGCTGGACCGGACACTGGCTTTCTACTAACCTGCGCACGGAAACAACCGTACGTTGAGTATGGGAATACTCAGTGGTATTACCATAATTCAAATTTATAACATTAATCGATAAATTATATACAT
The DNA here is from genome assembly GCA_008044935.1 of Gossypium turneri. NCBI lineage: Eukaryota > Viridiplantae > Streptophyta > Magnoliopsida > Malvales > Malvaceae > Gossypium > Gossypium turneri. Next base: position 46,907,407 of record CP032576.1, on the reverse strand, counting down.
TTAATTTATGTCTATAATTATTTATTAATTATCTCATATTTTAAATCAACTTGATAATTAATAACAATAAGCAATATTTCAAATTTGTATTTAATTGTATTCATACCTTATTTTACTATCTCAATTCCATTGAATTTTTCACATCTCATTCCAATAGTTCATTTTAATTCATATACGATTCATTCAATTATCCACTATATTCAATATCAATTCTATTGCAATTTGTACTCGCTAATATCATATAACAAAAATTTACTCTTAATCATATCATGACCTTTGGGTTCATATCTTCAAATCTCATATCTCGATTTCCAATTCGCACATCAATTCACAATTTCACTTTCTCATTTCTTTCCATAGCTCAATCAATCACATTTATTCACAATTTCTCATTTCAATTATTTACCCCTATTAACAAGACTCGGACATTGACAGATACACGGATCAAACCAAACACACCAGAATATATCAAACCAAACACACCAGAATATCCAACCTAACACACCTGGAATAATATAAATCCTCCTTAACACACCAGTATATCATATCCTCCCAATCACACCAATAAGGCATTAAATGCCTCTTCGGATAAACCGAAGCATATAATAACAGAATCATCTTCTTGGCAGAACTATAAATCTCCTCATCACATCACAAATCCTATGGCATGCCATTTGTATCCAATCTAGTCCTATAAGTTAATAGGGTACTATTTTACTTTTCCAATTTCAAACTCATTTCCACAACAATTTCAAATATTCAATCAATTCAAAACATCTATTATTTCAATTCAAAAACAATTCAATATCATTTAATTCAATATTGATATTCACCTTATTTTTATTTATTAAACATATTATTCAAAATTCAAAAATTACTATTAATAAATTCAATACCAATACGTATTTATCATTCAATTCAATCATGATACTTACCTCAATTTGTTTATCATGTATATTAATTTAAATTTTAACAGTTAATAATTAAAATCAAATTATGGTAATACTAACCGAAATTTTCTCGAATCACTCCTTGTTCACCTTCTCCTTTCCTTTCTCGGATAATGACTCTTGCACGACATTAGCTACGTAAATAAACAATTAAAAATCATTAATACACAATTTCGTCAAAATATTTCCATTTATACCTAAACTTTACCTAAATTCCAATTTAATCCCTTATCAATACTAATTTTATTTTCCCAGTCTAACTCCATATTCTCTCTTAATTCTTACTATAAACTCATTTTAACTCTTCATTTTCACCATAAATCTCTAATTTCGAAATTCTCTCAATTTAGTCCCTATTAATTCAAAACTTATGTTTTATTTTACAAATCAACCTTTTACTAACTTCTAACTTGAAATTCAATCAATTTAACCATTAATTCATCAATTAACTTAACATGAACAACATCTAAAAATTTACTAACTTTAAAAATTTCAACTTAAATCAAGTAGTATTTTATTCTAGGATTCCAAAAATATTAAAGTTACAAGAAAAGGGACTAAATTGACTTACCAATCAAATCTTTAACCTTGAAATCCCAAATTTTCTTTCTTTCCTTCCCTTTTTCTTTTTCTTTCCTTTCTCCCCTATTTTCGTTTTACTCTCTGTTTCTATTTCTCTTTTTCTATCTTTTATTTCATTGTTTCTTTTATTATATAATATTATATAATATAATATATATAATCTATATACTTAACTTTTAAGTAATATTATTATAATATTATAATATATTTTAACTTTAGATTTTTAAATAAAATATCTACTTATGCCGCCTCAACTTTAGAAAAAGGCATAATTGCCTATTTGGTCATTTTAACTTTTCTTTAATCTATAATTAAACTTTTATCTCTATTGCAATTTAATCATTTTTCATAATTAACCTCAATTTAGAAAAATTCACTTAATTAAAACCTAATTAACTACACAACTAATTTCGTAAATATTTATGGTAAATATTTACGAGACTAATTTTTTGAAATGGAGTCTCGGGAATATTTTTTTTTCAATTTTATCCTTTTTAATCAATTAACCATCGAAACGTTAAAATTTCTTAACGAAACTTTAATACTACCCTAATGACACTCTGTAAATATTTATAAAAATATTTATAGCTCAGTTTATAATATCGAGGTCTCGATACCTCGTTTTTGACCCAATTTACCTAATAATTTCTTTTAAATCACAAAATTCACTAATTCAAAAATATTTCTAAAATCACGCTTAACTTATAATTATTAATTAATAAATTTTTCTAACTTTTTCATTGAATTTCGTGATCTCAGATCACTGTTCTGACACTACTGAAAATTGGGCTGTTACAAATTTTCCCCTTAAAAAATTTCGTCCTCAAAATTTCTCACCTGATACAAGCTATTAAGTCAAATCTTTCTTCCACCTTTTTAATCGAAATCCATAAAAATTAATCATAACTCATATCACTTCCGAACTCATATCAGAACTCATTTTAGAACTTGATACTATACCTAAACTTAACTGAGTAGCTCTGATGTTCTCCTGTCATTACTTTATCATTAGTAGTATAACTACCAAGAAATTTCCAGTAATTGTAACACCCCTTACCCGTATTCCTTGACGGAATAGAGTATGAGGTATTACTAATTTTTTTTTATAAAAAAATTTCGGCAGCATTTCTGCTTATTTTTACATAAAACCCCCTGCAAGTTTTCAAAACACAATTTCAAACGATTTCAACATTTCAACCAATTGCAGGTATATATGTGTATACACAATTTATCCACTAATAAACACCAACCTATTAAACCGAACAATACTATATATACATATTTATACCACATTACATAAAGTCATCTATACATGCCATGTTTCAAAAGTGTTGGTTGCCAAAATACCCAAAAAGTTGATGATAGTGTGGATGATTTCCTGACTTCGTCCAAGTTCCGAACTGGCTGATGTCACTATAATCAGGGGAAAATACAAACGAGTAAGCATATAGCTTGGTAAGTAAACATATGACAAGTAAATAATTTTTCACAAGATTACATAGTGACATAATTTTTATCACACAATAATTTTATTGTTTGCTCAATTTCTAGCAAGCTGTTTTTCTGCGTCACAGTCGCCAATTTATTTTTATCTGGAGCTATAGAGCTCCAACTTAAGTTCCGTAAATTTTCCCCAAACCTAGACTCATATACCTTTCCACCATAAAATTTTTAGAATTTTTGGTTTAGCCAATTAGTACAGTGTATTCTTTAAACCTTCCCCTATTTCACTGCCTGACAGTTCTGACCTCTCCTTACTAAAATTTACTTATCTCCCTGAAAAAAATTCAAAAAATGTTCTGGTTTATTTCTATTAAAAATAGAATCATTAAGGAATCCAAGAATGTAAATTTCAAGCCATAATTATTTTTTTAAAATTTTTGGTGATTTTCCAAAGTTGGAACAGGGGATTTCGAAATCAGTTCAACCCTGTCTCAATAAAATTCAAATATCCCCAAATATACAACTCTTTTGTTTCCCCTTTTTCTTTCATATGAAAATGGACTCATTCAGATTCAATTTCATATATTACTCAACTTTTAATTAATTTTCCACCATTTATAGTGATTTTTCAAAGTTTCTTAACTGTTGTTCACAACAGTTTTGTATTTAAATTTGCTCTTTTGTAGGTTTGATGTTTCCTTCCACCTCACACATGGCTTGATTAAGTATCAAACCCAATATCCCTCACATATTCTCGTCCACCTTATATATATATATTTACCTTTCCAATTTTCCCCTGTTGAACACTCGGAATGTTGTCCGTTATCGGTGGATTCAGCACTTAGCAACCACCAGTGATTCGGGGAACCAGCACTTAGCAACCCTTTGGGGGAGTCAGCACTTAGCAACCACTAGTAATTCAGGGAATCAGCACTTAGCAACCCCTTTCACATTTAAGATACGGTGGGATCAGCACTTAGCAACCACCAATGAGTCGGGGAATCAGCACTTAGCAACCCCTTGGGGGAATCAGCACTTAGCAACCCCCTTCACATTTAAAATACGGTGGAATCAGCAGTTAGCAACCACCAATGATTCGGGGAATCAGCACTTAGAAACCCCTTGGGGGAATCAGTACTTAGCAACCTCCTTTATATTCAATGTACTCCGGCCTATTCCGAGTGTTCAACCGAGAACCGTGTTTTTCAACACTTTACCACCTTTCCCAACTTAACCACATTTTTAGTATCTATACCAAGTATTTATTCTATGTTCAATTAAATCTCAACACATATTGAATAATATCAAAATAATGCATTAATTCACATGTTTACTTACCTCGGTGCAAAATATCGTAATTTTGCAATTTACTCCACGACCTTCTCTTTTCCCCGTTTGAGATTATCTTCTCGTCTTTCTTGATCTGTAATAGCAAATTTAACTCATTAAATGTTCACATTTATTAAAATAGTCCTCCCCCAACTTTTTGAAAAATTACAATTTTGCCCCCAAACTTTTGCATATTTACACTTATCCCTAAGCTCGGAAATTAAATTTCATCTCTTACCCTTCTATGACAACATCAAATTCTCACTCTAACACACACTTTTGAACATTAATTATTTTTACCGATTATGTCAATTTACCCATTTTCGCTTAAAATCACTTAGCAAAAGTTGTTTAACATAATTTCTAGCTTCATATTCTACCATAAAACAGCAAAATAAACATATTTCACCTATGGATATTTTTCCAAATATGAACCCTAACATGAATTATTGCTAGAATAAGCTAAATTAAGCTACCGGGACTCCAAAAACGCAAAGAACATTAAAAACGAGGCTTGGAATCACTTATTATTGAGCTTGGAAGCTTAAAAACCCTAACTATGGCTTCCCCCTTGCTGATTTCGTTCACCATGGAGAAGATGAGCACATTTTTCCATCTTTTTCCCTTTTTAATTCTTTTTATTACTAAATGACTAAAATGCCCCCATTTAAAAAAAATCTATTTTACCCATTTCTTATGTCTATTTTTGTCCATCAATTAACTAATGGTCTAATTACCATATAAGGACCCCCAATTTATAATTTCATAACAATTAGACACTTCTAACATGTAGAAATCAACTTTTGCACTTTTTACAATTTAATCCTTTTGACTAAATTGAGTGCCCAAACGTCGAAATTTTCGAACGAAATTTTTACGAATTTTTTTCGTGAAATTGTAGACCATAAAAATATAATGACAATAATATTTTCCCTCATCGGATTTGTGGTCCCGAAACCACTGTTCCGACTAGGCCCAAAATCGGGCTGTTACAGTAACCGTCTATCGAAACATAACTGAGAAACCCGGATTATCAAACTCTGACATTTGTTCCCCTTTTTCCATGAAAGCGCCAAGTAATATCATTTTACACAACTGCAATAACTTCAACAATCGAGACGACTTTAACCCATAATAACATTTCCCGATTAGAACTAACCTGATAGATATATTTCTGTATCAAATCTTCTAGAATCTGAATTTCACATTCTTACTGTCCATCTATTTACCCATGAATGCACAAAATTTATTCTCGGACCTGAGGATAGACTCAAGTGCGTAACAACCAGCTGCCTACGAATTATCCTTCATCCTTTATCGCAGCAGAGCCATCTCCTGCAATCTATGAACCTAGACCCAAACCATCTTATCTAATACCTTTGAACGAAGACCTTGGAAACCCATCCAGCCAGAAGAAAACAGATAATTTAAACCCATTGTGGAGACCCAAAATGTACTGATTCCATCACTGATTATAACTCAATTAACTTTTCAATGAATAACCCACTCTGATTAGAACAACTGAGCCGATTTTATCTATCAGATAATAACATTTTAGAATAATCCATTCTTCTTGTTGTCAAAACAATCTAGATATACCATATATCATAATCCTCTCGGAACACCAACTGAAAATTACCACAATTTGAGAAATAAAAACCAACGTACAAATTTGAGCTCAATCTTCCACCATCTACTCTTTTTTCGATGTCAACTCTTTCACGAAAACTGGAAAGGAATTATATATAATAAAACTATTTCAATCATTAACATCGAAGCTTTGAACTATAACGAAGCCACATCCATTAAATAGATTAAAAACCATAGTGCTATAATAGGACCGACGTTCCAACCGTATAGATAGAACAATACCTCAACATCAATAGTGAACTCCAAAATAGATGAAGAAAATCGAAAGTAGTCCCATTAACAACCAGTGCAGTAATAAAACTTCTATGATCTGAGATCCATATCACTGAGCTTCTATGATCGATCCAAGATTTATAATAGTAATAAATATAATTACCTCTAGCCAATAAATATCTTTTACAGATGAACCATGTTTGATAAATTAAACAATAAGAATGATAAGAAAACCGAGATAATAAAATCCAAGATGTGAAGCTATACTGAATTTTCGAGAATAAAAACCACATTGAATGATAAAGAGACTAATAATATCCCAGAGAAAATCCAGAAGAAGAATATCATTCATAAGTGTTAAAAATAGTCGGGATAGAGACAATGTAAATTGCATATATGCGATTCAGAGCTTCAACCAATAGAAATAGAAAATAGCTTCATATGAGTCTTATCATCAAATCTTCTATTGAACATAACAGATTAGAAAACCAAAGAAAGATAGAGCAATACCGATCATAAATTAACCAGACTAACAATACTTGCATTTAACGTTATGATTAACCAGCCTTTCTATATGATAAGAATCATATCTGAAAATAAATAGTTGCATATACCTCTGAGGATAAAAGAACATATAGAATACCCATATAGAATACCCATATAGAATACCCAGAAAAGATCGTTGTAAGATACTCAACTATAACAGTTGCATTCAGATATGTTTACAATTTTCAACACTATCCCACTGACTATTAAAATCATCAATAATCTTACATTATCCCAATCACTAAAGATCTCAATTGAAAATAAATTCCGATTAACCTGCTCTTTAAATTTTATACCCGAATAAGTCAATTACTCTTGAATAACTTCTTCATTAATAGCAACATTGCTTATCCCGAATAATCTTTAAAAAAAAAAATCTGATATCTTTTCTAGAACTGTCTCTTTACTTGCTATCCCATCCTCAGCTCTAACCGCATTATTATTCATTCAATTATTGAACTCTTCAATTTCACACTTGTAAACTTAATGAATATAATTCTTATAAATTTCATTGTACAGGTGAGGGGGTGAAGGTCGTAAAGCCTCAAAATTTAACTCTCATAAATACACAAGTATAACATAACATTTATCATTAACATAATCATTATAATCATTCAAAATTTTCAACTATAAAACAAAGACAAATATATCAGCATCCAAATCCCGACTCAATTCGACTCAATTATGGCATGTACCTCTAGGCTCAATTTCGAGCTTGATTTAGTCCGAGAATCTGCTGAACCTGCAAATCTCTGATACCAATAATTGTGACACCCTCTAACCCCAAAATGTCACTGAAACAGGGTTATGGAGCATTACCAGACATATCGAATAACTTATAACTAATTCACAACTAAATAACATACATAGCATACTTTAATCAATACATCACCTAGATACATGCCACATTATCAAAAGAAAGGTACATCACTAAAATTTATCTAAGGTCGGGATTGCTCTAGATGCTGGACTGGACACTGGCTTTCTACTAACCTGCGCATGGAAACAACCGTACGCTGAGTATGGGAATATTCAGTGTATTACCATAATTCAAATTTATAACATTAATCGATAAATTATATACATTTAATTTATGTCTATAATTATTTATTAATTATCTCATATTTTAAATCAACTTGATAATTAATAACAATAAGCAATATTTCAAATCTTATATTTAATTATATTCATACCTTATTTCACTATCTCAATTCCATTGAATTTTTCACATCTTATTCCAATAGTTCATTTCAATTCATATACAATTCATTCAATTATTCACTATATTCAATATCAATTCTATTGCAATTTGTACTCGCTAATATCATATAACAAAAATTTACTCTTAATCACATCATGAACTTTGGGTTCATATCTTCAAATCACATATGTCGATTTCCAATTCACATATCAACTCACAATTTCACTTTCTCATTTCTTTCCATAGCTCAATCAATCACACTTATTCAAAATTTCTCATTTCAATTATTTACCCCTATTTACAAGACTCGAACATTGACGGATACACGGATCCAACCAAACACACCAGAATATCTAACCTAACACACCCGGAATAATATAAATACTCCTTAACACACCAGTATATCATATCCTCCCAAACACACCAATAAGGCATTAGATGCCTCTTCGGATAAACCGAAGCATATAATAACAGAATCATCTTCTCGGCCGAACTACAAATCTCCTCATCACATCACAAATCCTATGGCATGCCATTTGTATCCAATCTAGTCCGATAAGTTAATAGGGTATTATTTTACTTTTCCAATTTCAAATTTATTTCCACAACAATTTCAAATATTCAATCAATTCAAAACATCTATTATTTCAATTCAGAAACAATTCAATATCATTTAATTCAATATCGATATTCACCTTATTTTTATTTATTAAACATATTATTCAAAATTCAACAATTACTATTAATAAATTCAATACCAATACGTATTTATCATTCAATTCAATCATGATACTTACCTCAATTTGCTTATCATGTATATTAATTTAAATTTTAACAATTAATAATTAAATTCAAATTATGGTAATACTAACCGAAATTTTCTCGAATCACTCTTTGTTCACCTTCTCCTTTCCTTTCTCAGACAATGACTTTTGCACGACATTAGCTACGTAATTAAACAATTAAAAATCATTAATACACAATTTCATCAAAATATTTCCATTTATACCTAAACTTTACCTAAATTCTAATTTAATCCCTTATCAATACTAATTTTATTCCCCCAATCTAACTCCATATTCTCTCTTAATTCTTACTATAAACTCATTTTAACTCTTCATTTTCACCATAAATCTCTAATTTCGAAATTCTCTCAATTTAGTCCCTATTAATTCAAAACTTATGTTTTATTTTACAAATCAAACTTTTACTAACTTCTAATTTGAAATTCAATCAATTTAACCCCTAATTCATCAATTAACTCAACATGAACAACATTTAAAAATTTACTAACTTTTAAAATTTCAACTTAAATCAAGTAGTATTTTGTTCTCGGATTCCAAAAATATTAAAATTACAAGAAAAGGGACTAAATTGACTTACCAATCAAATCTTGAACCTTGAAATCCCAAATTTTCTTTCTTTCCTGCCCTTTTTCTTTGTCTTTCCCTTCTCCCCTGTTTTCGTTTTGCTCTCTGTTTCTATTCTCTTTTTCTATCTTTTATTTCATTGTTTCTTTTATATATATAATATAATATAATATAATATAATATAATATAATATATATACTTAACTTTTAAGTAATATTATTATAATATTATAATATATTTGAACTTTATATTTTTAAATAAAATATCTACTTATGCCGCCTCAACTTTAGAAAAAGGCATAATTGCCTATTTGGTCATTTTAACTTTTCTTTAATCTATAATTAAACTTTTATCTCTATTGCAATTTAATCATTTTTCATAATTAACCTCAATTTAGACAAATTCACTTAATTAAAACCTAATTAACTACACAAATAACTTCATAAATATTTATGATAAATATTTACGAGTCCAATTTACCGAAATGGAGTCTCGGGAAGATTTTTTTTCAATTTTATCCTTTTTAATCAATTAACCATCGAAACGTTAAAATTTTTTAACGAAACTTTAATACTACCCTAATGACACTCTGTAAATATTTTTAAAAATATTTACGGCTCAGTTTATAATATCGAGGTCTCGGTACCTCGTTTTTGACCCAATTTACCTAATAATTTCTTTTAAATCACAAAATTCACTAATTCAAAAATATTTCTAAAATCACGCTTAACTTATAATTATTAATTAATAAATTTTTCTAACTTTTTCATCAAATTTAGTGATCTCAGATTACTGTTCTGACACTACTGAAAATTGGGCTGTTACATTAGCTTTCGGGGTTGCCGATGTATTTCTTCAGAACCGAAACATGAAAGACTGGGTGTATGCGAGAGGATGACGACAAATCAAGCTTATAAGCCACGGTTCCAATGCATTTTAGGACTTTAAAAGGACCAAAGTAGCATTGGCCCAGCTTCTGGTTTCTGTGCAGGCAAAGGGAAAGCTGTCGTAGGGCTGAAGTTTAACGAAAAGCCAATCACCAAATGCATAAGAGATGTCTCGACGATGTTTATCAGCTTGGTTTTTTTATCGATTTTGGGCCTTAAGTAGATTATTTTTAAGCTGCAAGAGTATAATGTCACGATTGGACAAATTGTGGTCAAGAGCTGAAAGCTTAGCAGTGCTGGAAATATATCGAATCAGTATTGGTGGTTCGCGGCCATAAAGAGCTTTAAATGGGGACATACCAGCCGAGCGATGATGCGAAGTATTGTACCAATATTCGGCCCACGGTAAAAATTTAACCCAAGAGTTAGGAGTGTCGGCAACAAAGCACCTTAAGCACATTTCCAAAACTTTGTTGACAGCTTCTGTTTGCCCATCCGTCTCCGGATGATAAGCGGAGCTCAATGCTCGTGTAGTGCCCTGTAATTTAGTTAGCTCATCTGCAAAAGCACTCAAGAATAAGGGATCTCGATCACTAACCATTTTTGTCGGAATTCCATGTAATTTAACCACCTCATTCAAAAATATCTCAACTAACTTCATACTATCAAAGTTACTAGGTAATGCAAAGAAGTGAGCATATTTGGATAATCGATCCACAACGACAAATATCACCGTCTTACCAAAAGATGGAGGGAGACCCGTGATGAAATCCATGCTAAGTTCCTCGAAAACTTGTGTTGGCAATGGTAAAGGCTGAAGTAAACCAGCAGGGGTCAATTGTGATACCTTCATTGTTTGACAAACAATACACTCACGGACAAATTGTTGTACATCTCTACGCATGGATGGCCAATAAAAGTTTGCTGCCAATCGATGGAGAGTTCGTGATATTCTAGCATGTCCACCGATGACTGAGTAGTGGAATTCCTCCAATAAAGCTTTACGCAAAGCAGCATCTGTGGGCACTACTAATCTATTTCTAAAGAATAATAACCCGTCATGCACCATATAATCATGAAATTTAGAATTATAAGCAGCCAACTGAGCATGAATATGTAATAGATCAAGGTGAGAGCTATTTAGTTGCCGAAACTCTTCAAGTCGAGCTGTAATGCCCTAGAATTTGGGTCTAAAAGTATTGGGCCTTGAGCAAGGGAATGGTTAGGAAACTATGTACAAAAGTATGTCTGATTTAGTGATTAAGGGTCCTGAGAGGAGTTGGAAAAGTCCTAGGTTCAAACCTGGGCTTTAGCAAAAATTTTGGCTTTAAGTGGATAAAACCCTAGATGCTTGGATGTAGGCTTTTTAAATTATTGTGTTAAAAAAATGTCATAAGGAAGCATATGGTCTAGTGGTTGTGGCGTCATTAAGGTTACAAAGGAGCTTGGGTTCAAGTCTTGGCTCTTGCAATTTATTTTGGTTTTTCTTTTAAGGGAACTTGGACTTTGGCCTTTAGACCTTTTTATTAATTGAAGATAAAATGTGGCACAAAAGAGCTTGTGGTAAGCAAGCAAGTGGCGTGTTGAGCTATTGAAGGGGGCTTGGGTTTGAATCCCACTATAAGCAAAAAGGATATTTATTTTGCTAGTATGAGGCGGCAGGAGTTTGAGGTGGTTTCGAACTCTATAAGATAAAGTTTGGATTGGTCTTGGATGGAATTGTGGAGCAAATCAAGGAGGAGATTGGGGAAAGAATCAAGGAATTTTGAAAATGGGAGGTTGATAGGGTGTTGTGGCTGATTGGACTCTAGGGCTTAGTGAAATTCAACTAAGGGGAAGGGAGGGAGCATTTTCAGCACAAGGCAATTCTTGGTTCGGTTTTGAGAGGGTTGAAAGGAAGGTGCCGAATGTTCTTTGGGATTTTTCTATCATTCGGGGTTCCTTTTGGGTTTGCGTTTTAGCTATTGAAGTGATCAAAATTTCTACTACTTCTTCTCCTTCCTACAATTACCGAATAGGTAACCTTCTTTTTGGTTTCTTTTTCTTTCTTTGCTTTGTCGAAATCCCTTTCCTCTCTCACTCTTGGTTCTACTTCTTCTTTTCCTTCTGAATCTTTCTCTTCTCGGCCTCCCTTTTAAACCAAGCATACTGTCCATCTTCTTCTTCTCTACTTCCTACTCTCTTCCAATGATAGCTGAATTCTTCATATGGCTTTTTTTGTACGTTCAGTTTATCATCTTTCCCTATTGTGTTTGGCCGAATATACCTAAACTATTCCAACAGATCCCATCATCATTAATTTTGGGTTCTAAAATCTCTAGGAGAGAAGTGGAGGTTTCCGATAATATGTTGCATAAAGAGATATCACTGGTGGCAAGTAGTAGCCATTCTGAGGGAGGATCAGGACTGGCGCCAACTGAGAATGGGCACGTAGCCCCTGCCCCTAAATTTAAGCAGCGTAAAGTGTCAGCTGTTCGGGATTTTCCATTGGGGTGCGGCAAGGTGGCTGCACCAATCTCTATATCAAGTGGGCAACCACAACCGACTGATTTAGTCAAGAGAGAGGTAATTTGTTGGACAAATATTTTCGGTAGAGGCTGTTTTTTATAAGTTGATTGAGATTCGACTCAATTGACAAATGATTAATGCATTGCCTTGATTAAATGTAGGTCGGTGCTCAGAGGTGTTTCGCTAGCTTTCGTGAGTAAGGTGTGTAATCACACTGTCTCTTCTGTGAATCGACAAAAGCCGAAAAGCCAAAAATACGACAATTGAGGCCACATGGATGTGCGAACGCTCGTGTGGTGAACTGAGCCCACGAATATGGGCGTTAGACTGTTGAGGCCACCACGAGCGTATTCATGCTCTTGGGCCGTTATGGGCCTCGTTTGGCTAAAATAGGTCGTGTGAACCCAATAGGCTCGTGGGCCCTACACGAATAAAATCCACGTTAAGTGACAAATACTGGATTGGGCTATATGGTTCACATAGTCATGACTGAATTTGGGCTAAATGGGCCACACGAGCGTGTAAGCCCACTTGGACCGAGTAGTGGGTCTAAGGCCCATTTGCGCTGTTGTGATCATTAGGGTCATCTGAGTCATTCGAGACAACTATAGACCTTCTGAAGGGTCGCTATTTGTACCGAGAACCCTAAAATTGGTAAAATAACCAAAATACCCCTAGGGGTAAAATTACCATTTTACCCCTAACTGACAAAGTGTCCGTCACACCCCTAGTGGTAGGTTGACTGATGTATGTATGAATGTTATATGACTGATACTGAGCATGACATTTTGCATTCACGTATGTTACTATGGCATGTCATCCTGCATGGGGTTGGGTTAATATTGACGGAGGAAATGTATGGCTTGTACCGTTCTGTTCAAGGCTTACTGTCTTTCTGCTTATGGATTTTAGCCGTTCTATTATCTGGCAGTGTTGCTGCAATATTTATGGCTTTTATCCATTCTGTCTACGGTGCCGAGTCGTTCCGCTGGTGCTAAGCTTGGTGTATTGGCTGGGTGGATCGATTTTATCCCCACATGGTGTGTTGGTTGGTACGAGTGGTGTATTGGTTGGATTGGGTTAAATTTTTATCTGCATATCTACATCTGATACTGATTCTGTAATGGGCTTAGGTCCACCTGGTACTGTTAATGGGCTAAGGCTCACCTGATACTATGCCTATGATAGGCTCAGGCCCAATCTGTTTCTGCATACTATATATCTAACTGTTTGTATTATAAGAGATTACACACAGGTAATTCCCAGCGTTTGACGGTTCAGAGCTGCGAGGGACTCGGAGAGGGCCATACAACTGCACATGTTTTATTCTATTTTGCTCATTTACTTAAGCAATTTGATTTCGATTCGGGTTGTAATAAGGCCTCTATAATTTTTGGATTTTAAATTTGGGATTTGATGTGATTGTGATTTATATCTACTAGAAGTAGAACACGGTTTTCCAAATCAATAACTATTTTCTAACATTACGTTTTCGCACCTCAATTTTTAAGTATCACGTTTTCGTAAATCATTTGCTTTAAATTAAGCTTCTGCAACAATAAGGTTTTGAAGGTAACAATTTTTAATAAACCTCGATTGAAAATAAACAAACGCAAACTGAGGTTTTATACAAATTTTAAATGGCAAGAAGTTTGAAATTTTTAAGAAGGGTTTTTAATGAAAACATAGTTTTCGAAAAACACTTCAATGTGACACGCCAAATTTGGGCCTAACTTCTAGGCCGGGTTTGGGGTGTTACACGAGCAAACTCCTAAACTAATAAGGTAAGAAAACAACCTGTCGGACATCGAGATAAGGCATCGGCCACCGTATTTAACTTTTCGGGCTTGTACAACACTTCAAAATCAAACCTAACCAATTTATATAGCCAGTAATGTTGTTTCGGTGTTTGTATTGTCTATGTCGTGAGAATTTTCAAAGCTTTTTGGTCCATGATAATGGAAAACCTTCTCTCCAACAAGTATTGTCTCCATTTGCCCACTGCTTGGGTAATGGTAAACATCTCGTAATGGTATGCCGGGGCACCCTACATTCGAGTGGATAACTTTTGGCTATAGAAGGCAATAGGTTTTCCTCTTTGAACCAATACGGCACCGATCCCCATCCCGGATGCATCAGTTTCGACTGCAAACGGGGCTAAAAAATCTAGAAGGGCCAAGAGAGGTGCACTGCTCAAAGCTTCTTTCAACTGAATGAATGCAGATTGTGCCTTAGGGGTCCAATTGAAATTGTCAATTTTTAGAAGGTGGGAGAGTGGTGCTGCGATCTTTGCGAACCCTTTAATAAGTCATCTATAGTAACCGGCCAGGCCTAAAAATCCTCGGACTCTTTTAACATTTACCGGAATCGCCCATTCACGAATTACCGTGATCTTAGAGGGATCGACCTGAAGTCCGTTGCCGGTGACGAGATGTCCTAAGCACTGATCTGAGACTGCCCAAAAATACACTTGCTCTCTTTTGCAACCAATTGATGAATTTGTAAAGTTTTAAATACAATCCGTAAATGGTACAAGTTATCATCCTGTGACTTACTATAAACCAAAATGTCATAAAAAAATTGAGGACAAATTAATGGAGGAAGGGTTTAAAGATAGTTCATAGTGGCCTGAAAGGTAGATGGTGCATTTGTAAGGCCGAAATGCATTACGAGGAATTCGTAATGGCCCTCATGAGTGCATAAAGCCGTCTTTGAAATGTCTTCGAGTTTAACCAAAATTTGATGGAACCTGGCAAGCAAGTCTAACTTCGAAAAGAATATAGCCCCAAATAGTTCATCGAATAACTCATCTGCCGTCAGAATTGGAAATCGATCACGGATTGTCACGGTATTCAAGGCCTGATAATTGACACAAAATCTCCAAGTGTCGTCTTTCTTCTTAACTAGCAACACTGGTGAAGAAAAGAGGCTGGTACTCGGCCTAATGATCCATTCTTTCAACATTATCGATACTTGCCTCTCAATTTCCTATTTTTGGAAATGGGGATATTGGTAGGGCGGACATTGATCGGAGCGAAATCAGGTTTAAGGTGTATAGAGTGATCCGTAAGGAGTGTCGGAGGTAAGTCCGATATTCAAGTGAAAACGTCTCGAATCTAGTTAAGTGATGGGGTAAAAGCCGTAGTTGTATTAGGCTTGGTGTAAGATGGATCGAACGATATCTGTAGACTATACAAGGCTGCAACAGCTCCTACTTTATGGGTACGCCGCAATGAGTTTAGCTAAATCTGTTTAGGACCAGAACCATGTATTCCTTGCCAGGTAACCTTCAACGACCCGATACTGAATTGAAAGGTTGATGAAGCATAGTCGATTATGACAGGGCCAATAGTTGCCAGCCATGCCACTCCCAATACTACATCTGATCCATGAAGAGGCAAGACATAAAAATCAGCAGCTATATCAGTAACTTGAATTTGTAAGTGCACATTTTTCACTCTCCCTTCACTGTGAATACTCTCCCCACTGCCAACTAATACTGGAAAAGACACCGACGGATCGATGTCAAGGCCAGGAAACTGAGCAACGCGACTCTGAATAAAATTATGTGTGCTTCCCCCATCCAAAAGTACCTAAACCGAATGACCTTGTATCAAACCCATGAATCGCAAAGTTGCTGGTGAAAGACTATGGGTCAAGGCCCGTTACACTTAACTTCAAATCATATATGATTTTGATACCAGAATTAATGACTACTATTTTCTCCGTAGGTGACGAGATGTTCTTACTTTGTAAACTACCCGACTATTCAAATTATAAAATTATTTTAGCTTTAGTAGAATTAAAATTTGAGTTATTTACATTTTGTTAGTTAAATTATCTTACAGCTTGGTCATAATATTATTCTTATATTAACTTCCAAATTCACAGTTTTTAAAGAGAGACTTAGGCCCCTAAAGTCAAATTAAATTAAATTTGGGTTATAATATTTCATAATATCTGATAATGCTAATTAGTTAGCAAAGAGTAGGAAAATTATTGTAACCTCAGAAGCATTTGCTTTTGGATTTTCTAAAGGTTGTTATATCCGACAAATATATTTACAAGTTTCCCCAACCTTAAACCCAAAGTCATTAACACAAATCATTAAAAGGAAAAAAATAAAAAACATTATACCATCTACATTAAATTCCTAAAATGCCACCGCCACCAACCACCATTACAGCACAGCTTCAGCTTTACCTTCTACACCACCTCCTGCATGATTCATCCCATAACCTAACAACGTTGCCGTTTAACGCCGTCAAATCCTGATAACGGTACCACCCTGCTTCCCCTTTCCTCAACCTCAACACTCCTTCCCAACTCTTCCACCACTCCCCGCAGCACCTCCCTTCACCACCGTCACTCCATTCCGTTACCGTCATCCCACCGTCGACGTCTACGTCATCATCCACGTAATAAACAGTCAACTTGAATTTCCCTCCTTTGGTCACCAACTGCGAACCGCTTGTTTCTGAGAGGGAAGCTGGAGGGGGAGTTGAAACTGAAGCTGAAGGGGTCGGCTTTTCATCGGCGCCGAGAATCGGTCGAGACTCATCATGGGCACGATCAGAAATAGACGCCGACGGCTTCTGGTCATTACTTTGAACGGAGGCGCCGACCACGGCTCTTATCCTCCAAAAACTAACCGCAGCAGTGAGAATAGCAATCCACGTCCACAGATTATGAATAACCGTGAAAATCCCAAAACTCACATAGTTAAATGCCAAAGCTTCGAGTGGAGATTCCAACAACTGATTCATTTTTGTTTGGTCCCCCAACTCTAAAATTCGGCTGTCTGAAGATATTCTAGTTTTGGTTCTGTTTCTGTGTTTTATAAGGGAAAATAAAAATCAGAGGCCTATACAAATGGTAAGGTCGAGGAGAAAGAGAACACGACAAAGAAAGCTAGGCCATAGATGGAGAGAGCAAGTTGAGGAGATTAATGGAGATGCTGAGAATAGAAAGGAAAGATGCTAATTTGCTAAGATTGATCCATTTACTTATACCCAATTCTTTTTATAATATAGCGATACTATTATTAAAAAACATGGGCAGGTGTGAAATCAGGAGGGTTGATATTTACCGTCCCTTGCCCTTCTCGTAAAAAGCTATAACAATTTCTAGGCGTATATTGTACTAAGTTGACTAAATTATTTGGTCATTTTATTTTAAAATATTATAAAATAGTTATTAAATTATTTGAAAGTTTTTTTAATTTATTAAATCATTTCAAAATTTTTATTTAAGTTATTAAATTATTTAAATTTTAGTTCAGATTTGTGATACTCAAAAAGGCCTAATAAAAAAATTAATTTATAAAAGAGAGAGAAAAAAAGGTTTGTACTAGTAGAGACATTGTGAACGAAAAAGATAATAAATAATAATTTTAATAATTAAATTACTTAAATTTTGAATAATTTAATAGTTATTTTGTAAACTTTTAAAAGTTGTAATTTAGACTTAAATAATTTACCCTTCTTGTATATGAATTAAGTATGGAAAATAGCCCTCGACTCAAATTTTAAAGTAATTACTTAAATCAAACGGTAACTTCACCACATTTTATCCATTTCCAATAAAAAACTAACATATCACGACATGAAATCACAGTTACTCAATTTCAAGACGTGTAAGGATAGTTTTATTTGGTTATAACTGCAGTTACCGTTCACTCAGCGTTAATATAAAGAACATGCGTTTAATGCTTCGTGCAATCTTTTGAATCGGATTGAAAAAGATCGGTTCTCAAGGAATTATCCAATGGGTCTTTTGAGTTAAGGAACGAAGATGAGATTAAAAGTCCGATTCCAACAATTTTGAACTTTTCAATGCCGTTTAATGCTTCGTGTTCCAAAAGCATTGAAGGTCTTCGGCGAGGACGTCCATTTGTTCTTGGAACAACAACAGTGCCTAATGTTAAACGTTTGAAGCGAGGACGATCAACGGAAGGTCGCGGGTGGCGAGTGGCGGTAAACTTGGTAATTTTATAGAACACTTGGGGTTTGTTTCATTAGCTTGGGCTTTAATGGCGGATTCGTATCCGTTGAAGTAAAAATAGTAGATGTAAAAAACGGTGGCGGATTGAATCCAAAGTAAAGATGTCGGGATGTGATGCTTACGCGCCAACTCCGTGGCCTAATGAAGGAACAAGGAGTAGACAATGCAAGTGATGGTTTGCGTTCGTTCTCACTGCTTGTTATAAGCTCAGGGATGGCTTCTTTGCCTCGTCGCCTAAGTTCAGACAGGTAATGGTCTGTGTCATCACCGGCTTGGACTCCGTTTTCGTAGCCATCGGAAAAGGGTAAAAACGATAGGCCTTGAGCGGTGGGGACTTTGGTCATGCGACGGCGGGCGGAGATGCTGGTGATGAAAGTTACACGTATAGATGCTTGGCGAATTGTAAGGTGCTAGCAGCCCCAGATGTTAGACCTTCAAAATTTTAATGCTTATAACAAAGGGGCAGTAAGATTAGGGGATGAAAGAAATGACAAAATCCTCGCATTGGTTGTTGAGGCCCAAGCAATAAGATTAGGGGAATGGATAACTCAAAATGATAAGACTTATCGCTCTCGAGAAAATGCCTGCGTCCCATCTTCCACCACATATGGATGGTTTTGTCCTTTTGTATGGATGTTTCCTTTGTGCATTGTAATCGCAAATACGACATGACTGTAGAATAACCAGCAATATGTCAGACTTATTGACTGGAATTCCAAGTACCCGAGCAAGTTAGATTGTTGTAATCAAATCCTTGTTATGAAATGAATGTTTTTCTTTTATACGTGAATATAACCCTATTAATAATATTATTAAAATAAAGAGATAAAATTATATTCAATTAAAATTGATTACTCTCTCTTTTTTTTCTTTTTTCAAAAAACTAAAATTATACCTTAATTCTATATAAAAAAACAGACCTTATTTATTTGTATAAATAAATTATTTATTCAAAATTTAAAATTTAAAAATAAATATTTATAACTCTTTTTTTTTTTCTATCAATCAATTTTTAACAACAATGTTAGAATTTTTGAATCAAATCTATCAATCAAATCAGGATTAAGTGGCTCAACCAATCACATAAAATTGAATCTAAACTAAATCCTTTGTGAATCGATAAATAAAAAATAAAAAAACTGAGATAAATAATCAATGATTGCACTTGTTTTATTTTTTAATAAATATTTTTAATTTTTATACTTTTTAATTAATTAATTATTATTGAATGGGATGAAATTGAAATTTAATGGTTTAATGGAGGTTGTTTTTAGGCATAATGATTTATTTGACACTTCAACTTTATTAAAAAAATTATTTTAACTCTTCATTTTATTTTTTGTCTATTTTAATTTTTGAATTTGTATTGTTTATCAAATCACCTCAAAATAAATAAAAAATTAACGTTTGTTAACTTTGTAGATATGCCATGTTGATAATTTAATTAATTTTTTATAATTTAAAAAACATTAGATATTCTTTTATAATTTTTAAAATTAATTTGTATAATTTTTTGGAAAATTTTAAATTTTTAAAGTTAATTAATTAACTATGTAACATTCATATTGTAATTCATGTGATTTAATAAACAACACAAATATAAAAACTAAAAATACAAAAAATAATTAAATAAAAAGTTAAAATATATATCCTTTAAAAAATTAAATGGATTATGTTTTAATTTTCAAAATTCTGATTTTAAGGGAGTCCGAAAAAAGACGCGACTGTTGGGTGATAGTAAGGTACGTGGGGGCCGATGAATGGTGGGTTAAAAAAAGCAGTGCGTCACGTTTACCTTGCTTTTAATATATATATATAGATATAGTATGTACTTCCGCCCAAAAACGTGTGGGTGAGGTGCGTTAGGAGCAATAGAGCTTCATAAGAAATCATCCTTAAGATAAGTCAAATATCTCAAAGATGTGAGGTTTGATAAGAATAGAGGTAGGTAGAGAAGATTTGGAGCTCCTGCTTCAATAAAATAAAGAAGACAATAATGATGATTAATGATGATGAAGAGACGAGAATGATAGTAATTCTCAAGTAAACACGGAATTGTTCAAACTTTTGGAAGCCATTTGCTTCATTTATGTTTTGTGTGTGAAAGGAAAAGTATTACTGCTGCAAAGATGGACACATTATTCACACGCGGGAATGAAATCCTTTGCAAAGATGTGATACATGTATTCTTCCCAATAATATTGTTAAATCCTTTGCCAACACTGCTATTCCACAATGCAATACTCGTGCATTTTTATTTTGACAAAATCACAAATCTTCTCCTTTAGCCAAGCCATGTGATCATGCTCTTGATTCAAACCCACCGTCTGGATTACAATCACCAAAATAAATTATTGTTGCTAATCAGAATATATCCTTAATCATAATTTACATAAAACATAAGAGGATTTGTAACATGACACATATATTTATGAAAATGCGATTTGATGTGATGATATGAATGCACGAATATGTTAAAATCCATACAAAATAAATTAATGTGTTAAAATTTATATAAATATATAATATCTTGAATAGAATTATGACATGTAAAATATCGCATACATGACACAGAATTAATGAATGGTGTGAATTAGACCTAACAATTTTAAAAATAATTATATGCTACAAATACACAAACAACAAAAATACTTGTCAAAATTAAATATTAATAACATAATTATAAAAACTAACAACTTCTCGGCAGTAGGCATGAAAGCTTGTATTTGATCCCAGCTAAACTTTTTAATCTCGCAGTGGTTAGTTGCCATAAATAAAACCCATCTCTTTAGTTTTTAATTATAGTGAGTTTGAAAAAGGAATTTCTGCTTTCTAACCCTGAATACTTCCTTCATGGATCGGTTAATGCTTTCTAAATATACCCATTGGGTAGTAGGGAGTATTAGTTGCTTTTCAATTTCATTTTCAGTCAGGTGATAGGTAAACAAGGCTCAAGTTTCTTACTATTATTTTTTCTTTTTATAAAGCAATTTAATATGAATTTATTTTATTCCTCTTTCATTAATTGATTGCGTGATGTAGGTTGAATTGAATGGGTTCTTGTTGATGCTTTGTTTGAAAAGTACTCAGTATTTACCTACGGTGGCATCAGGATGTTTTCAACCTATTTTTCTCTTGCCAAATTATAAACACATTAAAAGGGTTTCTCACAACAATTAAAACAGTTTTGAGTTTTCGAAATGGTTGTTTGGCTGCTGGGAAAGGAAATGTATACTTCCATTTCCGCATAACTTGAAACTTTCGCATGTTGGACGTGTAACTATCTCAACTTACAGGATTCTCCGGAGTTAAAGATAAAGAGTTCAAATCCACTTTCGTGATTTGACCTATTTGAGTACCGTTTATGACTCTTGACACAATCACTAACCCAATAAAGATAAAATTTCAAAGCTAAGTGGAGCATAGGCATCCCAAGAGCACAATACTAGATGTGTTGAGATTCCAACCCCTCAATACAAGCCATACATTCATAAACAAAAAAGTTTTAGACATTTAATTTTAGCTACTAGTATTTAATTTATTTTACAGAAAACTGTGTTATGTGTTATTATGTTTATATTATACTTTATTAAGTTGTGTAGAAAATGAAAGATCATACTCGGGCTCCTGATAGGATGTCAACGCCATGTTTTGCATGATTTAGAGCTTGGACCAACGTAATCAATGTTGATCTTACATCCCCTTCTTCATAAGCACTTGTAAGGTAATTGTGCAG
The DNA here is from genome assembly GCA_008044935.1 of Gossypium turneri. Classification (NCBI taxonomy): domain Eukaryota; kingdom Viridiplantae; phylum Streptophyta; class Magnoliopsida; order Malvales; family Malvaceae; genus Gossypium; species Gossypium turneri. The sequence goes on along the minus strand of CP032576.1, from coordinate 46,884,989 downwards.
CTCAATCTGACCTTGTTTCACAGTAGAAATAACAACAATAAAGTATTACTTCCGTAATCTTAGATTCATGCAAAATTGCAAAAAACTTGTGTACATTGCTATTACTTTGTGATCCATTTCTGCAGCTTCATCCATTACTCCTTTAAACCATTCAAAGGACCCTGGTTCCCGAGTGACCCTATAGAAATAAGCATTTCTAGTCCTTTGAGGCCTCTTCTTTCCACCATCGCTTGAACTTGAATTAGCTGTAAAACTTGAAGATGCAAGACTATTCCGACTGTCATCTGATTGAGTCGTCTCTGTGGTTAAATCCTATACCATCAAACATTCAAAGCCACAGATATTGTAAGCAGAGAAGGAAACAGTCCTACAGCAAGGTGACTTGAAGGTCATACCATTTGATCTTCTGTTCTTGAATTGTTTAAAAGGTCTCTAAGGATGCTTATGAAAGAGGTGGCTCCAATTCCTAGCCCCACAAGGATTACTAGCAAAATATAGACGACACCAAGAAGATGATGAGAATACCATAAGGCATTGAAGCCTGTCAATCCGTTGAAGGGTGCTGGGAATCTCAATACATTTTTGCGGAAGTAACTTGTTGCTAATACAAATGTAATGGCCACTAAAATCACCATAGAAACCCCTGTCACACCTACAACACCAATCAAGAGTTCTGAATATGTGGGTCTTTCGCCATGACTGATATCGGAGGCTATGAGAGCAAATCTTTCTAGTGAAGCCTGAGTTAAGCGGATAAAATCACAGGACAAGTGGCTTCCTGCAAGAACCAAGACTCCAATGGCTATACGACATGCAATTGTCTGTGAAATTGAGGGAACTAAAAATTGGTTAAAAATAACTTAGGAAGTGTGTGCGAGAATGAGTTTACTAAGTCCATTAAGTAGTGTTTTCTACCTTATGGAAATTAATGTTTTCAACAAAAGGAACAAATGACCTTGCTTTTGTGGAGCGAAGCCAAGTCAAACTGATTCGACAAACCGGTAAAAGGATTAGAGCCATATTGAGCTTGAGAGTCTCTGCAGCCCCTATGGCAGTACACAAGCAATATCCCGTAACTTGAAATGTTGCCCTGTTTTTATATTACAGTAATTTCCAGGCAAATAAGGTAGCCATTGTCATCACCCAAATTGACAAAATCCATCCCCTTTGCTAGTTTTCTAATATCAAACACCCGAGCTTAAACAACACTCTTAAAAACATGATTTTGGTGTTAGAATATATGAACATCACATACATAATAATGGTAATTACATGTTATTATTTACTATCATGATAAGTTGCCCAAATTAAAAGTGATCTAATTTGACTAAAGTTTTATTAGGCTTTAATTATTAAATAAAGTATGGGTCAAATATGTGTAGATACTCTAGTAATTAAGTTCTAATCAAATTCTAATTATTGATGGGCTAATTAGGAATTAGGGCTAATATGCCAAAGTTATAAACATTAGGTTATAGTCCCCAAATTACATACAAGATATCTTTTCTAATATCCCATCCTTAGGAAAGAAAGAGCAAATATTCTCTGAATTTCTTGTGTGCTAATTTGGAAAATCAAATCCTCAAGATTCAAAAAAACTTCAAGAAATTTATGGATTCAGGTACGCTTCCGCATCTAGTTTTATTCTTGTTTCGTTCTTGATGATTTGACATGACAGATTCTAATTTATAATTTCTTAAGTTTTATATCATATCTTAATTTATGATTCTAACAAATGGTATCAGTGTTTCATCATATCGAATCATTCGGAATTAAGGTTCTTCAATTGAATGATTGATTTATGAAATTTCATGGGTTTTGTATTTTAGATATATATGTTGATCTTTGATGGTTTATATTAAAGTATTTTTTTAGATCTTGATTATCTTGAATTCATATTAAAATTTTAGGGTTTTGTTTTAATTTTTAATTTGAGTGATTTTTAAATTGATGGATTTAATTACAGAGTTTGAAATATTTCTATAATATTACTTCAGCGAATGATCATGTTAAATTCAAGATTTTTATTTGACATTCATTCTTAATTTGTCATGTGTTTCAATTTCTATTAAATAAAAAAAACCTATACGACATTTAGTTAATAAAAAAATGGAAAAGAAGTTCTCAGTATAGAAATTGATTCATATATATATATATATATATATGTTTCGTATGTTTCGTTTTTATATATAAATGTATATGCATGTTTTGATTGGTTTAATGTATGTTGTTTTGGAAAATTATATAAATATATATTATTATCTTTTAATTTGATTGAAAGATGAAATTAAAAGAAATATTTTGAAACAAATAAATTCAAATTTTGGCTTTGGCTTTTAATTAAGGATGTCTAATATTTTAAATAGATTAGTTAAAACAAAATGCCGCCAAAGTGACCTCTTTTGCGTAAATTAGTTTATTTAAAATATTAAGATGATTATATGTTTTGTGATTCATGTGTTTATTGATTGACCCAAAGGTAAGTTAATATTTGGCAGAATTTCAACGACATCTATGGTGATAAATGTGTGACAATTATAAGGTATTTTATGTGAACAATAAGTTAGTCCAAAGATTAATTAATTGTTTGACATTATTTATTGTCAATGTTTGATTGCTACAACAAGAGTATCGCTTACTATTAATATTATTGTCCAAAGACTTGATATTAATGTTGTGTTTGGTATCTTGAGGTGAGATTAGCCATTATTTTGAATTTATTGTTTACTTATGAATATTGCCGTGAGGTTGCTTTTTTTTTTGTTCTATATTCAACTAGTTCATCTTCTGCTGCCATAGTATCTGCTAATATAAATTCTATACACATGATTAATATGACTAATTTTAAGGAATGGAAAAAGCACTTACTTATAGTACTTGGCTGTATGGACATAGACCTTGCACACTAAGGGAAGAACAACCTGCACCTCTCATTGCGGAAAGCACCCCTAATGTTAAGAGAGATTTTGAGAGGTGGGATCGTTCAAGTCGCATGAGTCTAATAATCATGAAACACAACACTCCAGAAGCCTTTAGGGGCACAGAGTCTGGAGAGATTACTCAGGCCAAGGGTTTCCTTGACGAAATTGAGAAACATTTTGCTAAAAACGATAAGGTTGAGATGATTTCACTTCTGACTTCTTTAATGTCTATAAAGTATAAGGGTCAAGGAAACGTAATGGAGTACATTATGGAGACGTTCCATATTGATTCAAGACTTAAGGTACCTAAGTTCGAGCTCTCTAAGGAATTGCTTGTTCTTTGTTTTTGGTATCGCTTTCTGCACAATTTAATCAATTTAAAATTAGTTATAACTGTCAAAAGGAGAAATGTACACTAAATGAGCTCATTTCTCATTGTGTGCAAGAGGAAAAAAGGTTGAAGCGTGATAAGTCTGAAAGTACTCATTCGGCCAATGCCTCTAAAGACAAAGGCAAGAAAAGAAAATATCAAAATGAAGCTGTTACGGGTCCAGTTCAAAAGAAACAATAGCAAGCTACAGAGAATTCTTTCTTCTGTAACAAGTCTAGACACGTGGAGAAATATTGTACCAAATATCATATTTGACGTGCAAAGAAAGGTATAATTCTTACTTTCGTCTGTTTTGAGGTTAATTTAGCTTCAGTACCTAGAGCACTTGGTGGATAGATTCTGGTGCTACTACCCATATAAGTGTTTTTATGCAGGATTGCCTAAGTTACCGAAAACCAAGTGATGGTGAAAGACACATCTTTCTGGGCGATGAAAAATCGATAGAAGTGGAAGCGATTGGGCATTTTAGGTTGTTATTAGGAACATGTTTTCATTTGGATTTAAAATACACTTTTATTGTATCGCCATTTAGACGGAATTTAGTTTCTGTTTCTTCATTGGACAAATTTGGATATTATTTTTCATTTGGAAATAAGCAATTTAGTTTGTCTTTAAATTTGAATGTTGTTGGAACTGGTTATTTAAATAATTATGACAACCTTTATTTGCTAAAAATAGTTGCATCCTATAATGAAACCTTGCATGTGGAATCACGTGGTATTAAACACAAATTAAATAAGAAAATTTCAGCATCATTATGGCATAAGCGCTTAGGTCATATATCAAAAGTTAGAGTTGAACGTCTTGTGTCTGATGGTATTTTAGAGTCCATTGACTTCACAAACTTTGATGTTTGTGTCGATTGCATTAAGGGAAAACAGACCAAAACCAAGAGATTGGGTGCCAACAGATCTTCAGATGTCTTAGAATTTATTCATACAGATATTTGTGGGTCATTCCCTACGACATCCTAGAATGGTCAACAATATTTCATAACATTCATAGACGATTATTCACGTTATGGGTACCTATATCTCATTCATGAAAAATCTCAGTCTCTGGATGTGCTCAAAGCTTATAAAGCTAAGGTTGAGAATCAACTCAACAAAAAGATTAAAATTGTTAGATCTGACATTGGTGGTGAGTACTACAGTAGATATGATGGCTCAAGTGAATAATATCCAAGACCATTTAAGAAATTCCTAAAAGAATACAGTATTGTCCCACAGTATACCATGCCAGGGTCACCTAGTATGAATGGTGTAGCTGAAAGACGAAACAAGACTTTTAAGGATATGGTAAGGAGCATGACTACCCATTCTACCTTACCTGAGTCCCTCTAGGGAGAAGCATTGAAGACAACAGCTTACATTCTGAATAGAGTACCCAATAAAGTAATTGCAAAAACACCTTATGAGTTTTGGACAGGTCAAAAGCCTGGTTTAAAGCACTTTCACATTTGGGGATGTCCAACTGAGGTAAGGCCTTATAGTATACATGAAAAAAAATTGGACTCCAAAACAGTGAGCAGCTACTTTATTGGTTATTCTGAGCGATCTAGGGGATATATGTTTTATGATCCCATAATAAGGAATATTTTTGAGACAGGAATTACAACATTTTTTGAGGATATTGAGTTTAGAGGGAGAAATAAGGTTAGAGACATTGCTTTTGAGGAGAAATTGGATTCAAACTCAATTCCTACTATCACTTTTGACGATGTTCAAGTTCTCATACCTATCATCGATCAAGAAGTGAATCTAGAACCTCAACAAGACAATGTTGAACAACCCCCCATTCAAGATGAGGTAATTATTCTAGAAGAACAAACTCAACAACCTCAAGAACAAGTGCCATTAAGGAGGTTCCAAAAAGAAAGGAAAAATGCTATTCTAGATGATTATATTGTATTTCTCCAAGAACATGAAGATGATAATGGAATGATGGAAGATGATCCAATCAACTTTCATCAGGCCATGAAAAGTTCTAATTCTCAAAAGTGGATTTATGACATGAAAGATGAGTATAAGTCAATGTAAGACAATAAAGTTTGGGAACTTGTCCCATTACCTAAAGGCACAAAACCAATTGGTTGTAAATGAATATTTAAAACCAAGAGGGATGCAAATGGTAATGTGAAGAGGTATAAGAAACGTCTTGCAACTAAAGGATATACTCAGGAAGAAGGCATTGATTTTATAGAGACTTTCTTTCCAGTTTCATCGAAAGACTCTTTCAGGATAATCATGGCGCTTGTTGCTTATTTTGATCTTGAGTTACATCAGATGGATGTTAAGACTACGTTTCTTAATAGCGACATTGAAGAAACAATTTATATAGTGCAACAAGAAAACTTTGAGTCGGAAGACTTAAAGAATATGGTTTGCAAATTAACAAAATCCATCTATAGACTCAAACAAGCTTCTCGTCAATGGTACCACAAGTTTCATCAAGTAATTATTTTGTTTGGTTTTGAGATGAATATTGTTGACGATTGTGTGTATCACAAATTCAATGGGAGTAAGTACAAATTTCTGATTCTATATGTCGATGACATTTTGCTTGCCGCTAATGATATAGGCTTATTGCATGAAACCAAGAGGTTTTTATCTAAGCATTTTGAGATGAAAGATATCGAGGACGCCTATTTTGTTTTAGAAATTCAGATACATTGAAACTAATCTCGGGGTATTCTTGGATTATCACAAAAGAGCTATATCGATAAAGTATTCAAAAGGTTTGGCATGCAAAGTTGTAGACCAGGTGACACCCTTGTTGCTAAAGGAGACAAATTTAGTCTTACTTAATACCCTAAAAGTAACCTTGAAATTCAGGAAATGCAAAAGATTCCATATGCATCAGCTATTGGGAGTTTAATGTATGCTCAAGTATGTACGTGTCCGGATATTGCGTACATTGTTAGGATGTTAGGCAGATATTTAAGCAAACTTGGTATAGACCATTCAATAGCAGCCAAAAGGGTTATGAGATATCTTCAGAGAACAAAAGATTACATGCTTACTTATAAGAGATCAGATCTTTTGGAGGTCATAGGGTATTCTGATTCTGATTTCACTGGGTGCCAAAATAGTAGGAAATTTACATCAGACTATATTTACTTATTAGCTGGAGGAGCTATATCCTGGAAAAGTGTCAAGTAGACACTTGTAGCTTCATCCATTATGGCAACAGAGTTTGTAGTATGCTATGAGGCATTAAACCATGGAATATGGTTGCGGAACTTTGTCACTGGGCTGCGCATTATAGAGAATGTAGAAAGACCACTCAAATCATTTTGTGACAATAAGTCAGCAGTGCTGTATTCCAATAACAACAAGAGTGCATCTAAGCCAAAGCATATTGACATAAAGTTCCTAGTTGTGAAAGAAAAAGTGAAAAATGGTCAAATATCCATACAGCACATAGGGACAAACTCCATGATAGCGGATCCGCTCACAAAAGTTTACCACCCAAGGTCTTTCATGAGTACACTACTCACATAGGTGTTACATTGTTTGAGGATATCATGATTTAGTGGGATTTTATATTTTATTTGCTTTATGTTTGTTTTTAGACATTTATGTATTTGGTTATTTTCTGATCAGAAATGAAGTATTCAATTTATTCACTTTGTTTGTTATTTTGATACTGACCTCACTTAAGTTTAAAGAGGACCAGTTGGAAATAGACATGTTTAGATCATATTGCATGTAATTTCCATGTTAGACATCTATACTTGATCTATGTCATTTGTTTGTGTTAATATAGGTGATCAGAGATGGATTTAGTTATATGTAACGAAAGTTGTTTTGGTTCTATGTTAGCATAATTAATGGACGAGATTGTTTGGAATACCTTTTGGATATGATAGGAAAATTTTTGAGCTCATAAGGTTATATAATGACATATAATTATAAAGTAATTAGTATATATATGTGTAGTCCAAGTGAGAGATTGTTGGAAAATATGGACATCACATATATAATAAGGGTAATTACATGTTATTATTTACTATCATGATAGGTTAGACCAAATTAAAAGTGATCTAATTTGGTTAAAGTTTTATTGGGCTTTGATTATTAAATAAAGTATGGGTCAAATATGTGTAGATACTCTAGTAATTAAGTTCTAATCAAATTCTAATTGATGATGGGCTAATTAGGAATTATGGCTAATATGCCAAAGTTATAAATATTAGGGTTATAGTCCCCAAATTACATACAAGATATCTCTTCTAATATCCCATCCTTAGGAAAGAAAGAGTAAATATTTTCTGAATTTCTTGTGTGCTAATCTTGAAGATCAAATTCCCAAGATCCAAAAAAACTTTAAGGAATTCATAGATTCATGTACGTTTCCACATCTAGTTTTATTCTTGTTTCATTCTTGATGATTTGACATGATTTTGACTCCACCCCACACTTGCCGTAGTTTATATAAGTATCTCTTTGTAGGAGAAGAGTTTCCAGCTGCCATAACTGAAATGGACCCAAAATGAGGTCTATTTTTATTTGCAACATGGCATACATTATACCCATAATTTGTGGGCTAAAATATGTGATATATAATTTACCTCAATGTACCCAAAATTCTCGGGATCCAGATCTTCCACGAACCATGATTAGTGAGGCATATTCTTCAGCTTGTTCTTTCAACTTGGATAGCTTGTTGGCTGAAGCACTAAGCATTATAAGCTGTGTTTAAAAACATTAAAATCAAACAAAGTGATCCAACAAAGTTTAATGACGCTGAGATGGATAATTGAGCCAAATTTTAGTTCGATTTTGCATTAGAACGACTAAGAATATATACTAGAGGACATCAATCCATAAAATATTTTTATTTGGGAGTTCAAATAATAAGAATGTACCATTAACATCAGTGCAATGGTACCATCCAGTCGTTTCCTTTTTCTTCTTAATTATTAACTTATTCAAGTTCATTTGGTAGTCAAAATGTGTTATTTTTTAATCAAATCTGGTACTTATATTTGACAAAAATTATATATTTTGGTATTAAAAAGTTAATTGTGAAATTGTTTAATTTTATATTTAATACAGTGTAATAAATATAATTTATTTTTTTTATTTTAGGGTTGTTGATGAAAGTTAATTTCTAATATTATTAGCTAATTATGAATGTTCATCAAATCAACTCTAAAACCTTAATTAAACTCTGAAAAGTTAATACTAGTATTTTTTAGGTATATAACTATTACATCTAATAAAAAATACAAATACAAATATGAAATGATGTATAATGTAAAATATAATCCCATAAAAATAAATAATTAGCGTTTGATTACCTCTTGTACTTCTTCCTTTGTCACTCTCCCACTGTTTTCTTGTTGTTTTCTCACTATTTTGATATTATTTAATCATTATGTTACTACTATTTTGTTGTTATTGTTTGAATATTGTATAACTCTTATTTTATTGTTAATTTTGCTACTGTTTTAGAAGCATTTGCTTGTTAAGTTACACCTATCTTAATGTTAAGTATAAAGATTTTTTAAAATTTATTTTCAATTTATTGAGAAACATTCATTTTAATGTTTTTGATGCATTATATATATTTTAAAAAAGTATATAAAAAACAGAATATAAAAAATTTAATATGGGCAAGCTGGGTCAAACTCAAACTTTAACATTTTTATTTGGACCGAGCTTAACCAAAATTTTAGACCCATTTTAAGACCTACTTAATACCAATTTAGGACCAAAACGTAAGTAATGACTACCATATTCAAAATTGAAGAAAAACATGCTTACTAAATTATAACACGCTATATAGGAAAAAAATTATATAAGAAATATTTTTTTTATAAAAAGTGCACATTAAAAATAAATAAGAGTTCATTTAAACTCATAAAATTGAGACTTTAAAATAGGAACAAGACAGCTTGTGTTCAACTCTCATGCGTTAATTTACATTTATTTTTATAGATTATATATAAAATATATACTGATAAAAACACACAAAATAATATTTATTACATAAAAAGAGGTAGTTTCAAACTATTTCTCAACTGATTTAGTGTCCAATTAGCTTGCATTCCTTCAACGAAGGATCCAATTTCGTGTAGGTTACCACACAAACGACAACACAAAACTTGCCCCATTAAACATCTTCAAATAATTATTTCAATATCAAATCATCCTTAGATTTCTAATTGAACTTTCAAAGTACCAATATTAAATCAACCAAGTCCATCTGTCAATCTAATCGTTAGTTTAGGCCTTAAATGTCACCTTAACTATGATTGAGCTTATTTAAAACACAATGATCAAATTATACATGTACACTTGAATCTGACATGTTAAAATTACTATTTTAAATTTGACTGATACTACTTTTTTGATGCATCAGATCCAAGTGACGTGTTTTCACACTCGGTTTAACTAAATTCTTGACCATCATGAAGGTCATGTGTTTAAGAAGGTGATCCACACTTAAATTATGATTCAACAGTCAGCACATTGCGTTCAACCTATCATAACTGAGTTCCCTGGTCTCTATATAAAAAGGTGCAGAACACAGTGTGGTCATGGGAGCTTTGACATCATTTGATATATAGAATCAATGTCAAACAAGGATTATTGGGAATTCAATAAGCAATAATCAATACAAAAAGCAATCATTTGAGAATAATATATGCTCCCCGATTCAAATAGGATTACTGAAGCTACAAAACTGGATAACTGGATCCTCTGTGCTCATTTAAATTGAGTGAGGTGTTGTATTGATATTGATCATGTCTAATGGGGTTTTGGAACATACCCGTCAACAGCAAAGTTTCGAGTGGCAGCAGGGATTGCTAAACGAATTCCATCAAGTTCAGGACTTGCAACTATTTGACATCCCAGACGAGACCTGAGATCGTTCAAGAACATGACAAATGGCAATCTATTTAGATTAAATTTCGCATGCACACACACACAAAAAAAAAAAAAAAAAAAAAACACTCCGGCAGATTATGAAGAAACACTCACGTTTCGGTAAGCCCAAAGGCCAGGTCCAACATGTCATTCTCTTCATCAGCTGGATCTTCCAATTTATTATAGTACTCCATGTCCTAACAAAGGAGTCAATAGTTATCAGGTTGAAATAACATTAGTATGTACTAACATAAACCAATTAACAACATGTCTGGTAAATATAATGCCAATAGCATACCATCACTATGACATGGCATGTTGAACAAGCAAGTGAACCCTCACATGCTCCTGAAACGTCAGTACAAACAGACATTAATTATTAGCAATGAAAGGTTTCGGTAAACGAATTACTCCAAGATGAGTTAGCTCCAAGGAAATCTGGAAAATTATGGGTTCAATTATGGATCATGATCCTTGCCTTCAAGTTCTATATCATTTTCATGAGCTGCTTCCAGCATAGACATTCCAATAGGCACTTGAATGGGAATTTCTTCTCCATCCTTTGAAACAAATGTGACAGATATCCTGCCAAATAAGACAATCTACCGTGAAGAAAAACAACCAAATTAAAGAAAAAAAAATCAATTTTAGATTCAATGCATACGGATTCATTAAGTGTATAAAGAGCAAATGTAGGGGGGGCACTCAAGTCCGCTCTCAAAGTTGGTGAATGTCATAAGATGCAATCTAAATCTCCCACCAACTAAAAAAGTGGAAGAGCCACATCATGCAGAGATGGACAGTAGACCAGAAAAGCACACCAACAAAATCCACAACTAATTGGAGGCTCATGCATACGTAGATGCAAGTCCTATTAATGGGTTCCGGAGTTCAGGATGCTATCCAACCTAAAATCTTTGCTAAGGCATCAATTGACCTCCAAAGTTCAAGTTTGCTTTGAAGCATGCCAAATATGTCAAACAATATTTCGTCCTGACAAAGAAATGCTTTTCCTAAGTAGTATCAATATAGAATAGCTTAAAATGACAAGTTGTCAATCAAAATTAGGTTTGTGTATTTCTTCTTTAATGTTTGTGTCCATTCTAAAAAACAAAAAGGAATCAGCGAGTTTATATAATCTAAATAGACAATTCACCAATCTAAGAAGATTAGCACTAAATAAAAGATCCATCACTTCATCCCACGGTCATAGACACCATGTTGTTACATTTTTATTTAAAAAGAGCTTACGTTCCTTTCTCTTCATCCGCTCCTGCAGAAGCACCATCGGAAGCTGAGGTAGAAAAACCATGATGCTTTTGAAATATGGAACCTTGAAAGGCTCTAGTTTCTGGCAGTAATTCAAGCTGTCCAAAAAGAATTGAATAAACAAGAAAAAGATGATGGGAAAATTTCCCTAATAATTTGCTGAACACGAAATCTTTTATTTTTTTCAAGATAAATAGTTATAATTTAAATCCTTTCTTATCCAAATCTGAAAGCATAATATCAATCATATGTATGCCGTTCTTCAATATTTATACTAATACCAACCATAGATGTGTTATACTTCAATGTTTCAGAAATTATTTTCTAAATACCCCGGCAACTATCGTCACCTCCTGCTTATTAGTATCCAGATCTCATCAAATGTTTGTCTGAGTTCAATCATATTTTATAATGTAACTGTCATCCAAGATTAAGCACTATTAGTCTATTTTGCTATCCCTTTGACAAATCCAATAATGCCACAATGACCAACGTTATTCAAATCATTCCTTCTCCTTAGAAAATAAAATCAATGCCATACTATTTCCTTTCTGTAGACAAGACAAGAGACCGTTCTTTCACAAGAAAACTGATCTGCACTAAGTCATCATAAGCTCATAAAAAACCACAATAATTTCATTATGTTAACAACGAATATATTCAAGACCATCTAAAGTAAAACCATTTGCTCATTGACTAGCATAGTTAACACATTTCTTCTCCTGATATCATAACTAGCTAACCATGAAAGAAGCTAATCTCATTAGAGTTCAGAACTAAAACTTCCACTTTAATGCTGATAAACTGCTATGTTTTCCATCATTTACACCGCACAGTCCAATATTCCCTACAGGGTCAAGCATGTCATAAGCGGCAGGATAACTTGGCCAATTGTCAACAACAACCAAATATATATATATATATTCTCTTATTGAAATATAAGAAAATAATCATCACTAACCGTAGACCACTGGTATTGACAGCAATGCCTTTGTGTATATCTTGATCTAGACATATATGCATGTCCACCTGTCAAAAAAAATGCAATGTGTATATCTTGCTCAAAAAGATAGTTTCATACAAACCATGCATTTGTAGGAGCCTAAAAACTATACCACAATCATCAAAACAAGTTGTCAACTTAGTAACTAAAAGGGTATCACATTTTTATTTAGAAATATCTCTAAATATTAATATTGCCAATAGAAAATAATAAAACTAAAATTCAAAGCATAAGAAATGAAGTCAACTTGAAAAGAAAAGTATACCTCTTGATAGCTCCTTGGCAACCTGAAATCCAACTCTACAAAGCCTAGAAATTAACATAACTTGAAATAGAAAAGCAGGCCCTATTTAAGGAGGAGGGAGGGAAGGCTTTAGAGCTAAAATTTTTCAAACTTCAACAAACACATCAAAGTCCAAATGGACTTGCATGTAGAGCGAATTAATCAATAAAGTACAACTGCGTATTCATCTAAGCTGCTGCATATTGATATAGACAAGTAATTAAACCTTCAGAAAAGAAGACATAACGAAAAAAGTGAGTAAGCAAGGAACTTTCGGAAATAAAATATAAATATAAACACCTTTTGTAACGAGATAAGAGGGAGGCCTGGGACAGTGATCTCTAATGCGCTTTAAGACGAAAACTCTGACTAGTTTTGAAGGCAAATGGTGGCCGCCGGCGAGGGCAGTTGGCTGAGGTTAGATGAACAAGTTTCTTTAGAATAATATGCGCCGTAGAGACTAAAGGGGAGAAGAAGAGAGAGTGAACGACGCCGTTTCAAGGAACTTTGACACTAGGAAAAGGAAAATAAAACGTTTATTGCAGTGGAGATGCGGGGGATCGAACCCCGTGCCTCTCGCATGCAAAGCGAGCGCTCTACCATTTGAGCTACACCCCTTGTCCTTACTACGTTCTAAGTTATTTATCAATATTTTAGTTTTAAAAAGTTAAATCAATTTAAATATAATATTTTCAATGATTTATTTCTTACATATTTGATAATACAAAATAAAAATAATTGAATAGAATTTTTCTGTGAAAAAGATAAGTAGATAATAGCTATTTATAATTTATTTTAATTTTTATTAAATTTTGATTTGGTTTAAAATAAAATGGAACATTTAAAAGTTAAAGATAAATGTAGAATATTTTTTATAACTTAAATTTTATATTTATCAAACAATCTAATTATATTCAGTATTTAATTTTAAGCAAAATGTCAAAAAAAATTATAATTTAAATTTAGTACACAATTTTTAATACTTAATTATTCAACACTTATACATCACTCAGTTTTCTAATATATCATATATGACTTTAGAAATCATAATTAAATGTAAACTACATTCCAGGCCACCTATGCTAATTTTTTTTCTATATTTTCTATCCAAATATAAAAAATTAAAAAATAATCAACCAATTAATCGTATTAGTTTTGTAACGGAAAGATTATTTGGCTATTTTAAAATAAGCATATTATAGTTTATATATAAATAAACTTGGACGGTGTAAGTAAAGTTTTTGTTTTCTATGGTGGTTGATGTCGCTTATTCTAAAATAAAATAAAGGTATAATTACTTATTGGCCCTTTAATTTTATAAAAAATTTATTTTAACTCTTTATTTAATTTTTCATCCTTTTTAACTTATAAATTTGTGTTTTTTTGTCAAATTATATCAAAACGAATAAAAAATTAATGTTATTTAACTTTGTTGACGTGGAATACACGTAGATGACATATCAATATTTAATTAATTTTTTAAAATTTAAAAAATTCAAAAAATATATAAAAACTATTTTAAAAATTAAAAATTATTTTTAATATATATTTTAAAAATTTTAAAAAATTAATCAAATTTTTTTGTGTCATCTATGTGGCAATCTAACATGTATTTCACGTCAGTAAAGTTAACTTTTTTTTATATATTTTGGAGTTATTTGACAAAAAATGTAAATTTTAAGGCTAAAAAAGATGAAAAATTAAATGGAGGAGTAAAATGATTTTTCTTATAAGTTAGAAGGGCAAAAAAGTCATTATACTTAAAAGTAAAAAATAAAATAAAATAAAGGAGGGGGCTGGGCCCACAGAGATCGATGGAAGCACGTGCACACAAAGTTAGAAAAACAAAGAAACGAAAGCAATGTTTGGTCCAATTACGGTGACACGTCATCTAAAGTTGAGTTGATCTATGCCTTTAAGTACGTTTTCATTTTTTTCTTTCCCATGGATCTCCTCCTCACTCCACCACACAATAATAATTTTTAAAAAATATCACTTCTTTATTATTATTATTATTATTAATTACTACAAGATAATAATTACAAGTAACTATTCATTAATCTATCCTTTTTTTTAAATTATCCTTAAATATCCTCACCGTATTTGAATGATTTAAAAATTATTAAATCCAAATAAGTAAAAAATCAGACTTATTTAGAAAATAAATCTAATTCTATCATATTATTAAATCTTCATTAAATTCGAAATTAATTTATACAGATACCTAAATGAGGGTAAAATTCTCAATAACTATTTTTTTTATCTATAAAATTGAAACTCAAGTCTTCATTTGTATTGATGTGTTGTTAAAATTTTTATTAAATACTTATTTGAAAAGTGTTAAAATTCTATCACCTTATATTTACTTTTAATATTATATAAAAAATAAACTTAAATTTTAAATTTTAGTTAAAAGGATAAACAACTTCTTACCACTCGATTTACAATTATCAGTATCGAATTTACTTTTTTTTTAAATAATTTTTTCACAGAATTATCATGTATATTAATCAAACTTTATAAATAAAATAAAATTAATGTAATGTTCTTAATTTGGAAGAAATTATAATATGGTGTAAAAGGAAAAAAAAAATAATGTAAGGTATTTAATTAATTAAATTAATATGAGAATAGAGCTTTAAAATCTATGGAAATGGAAACCGATGCAAGTAGCAGCTAAGAGAAAGAGATAGAAGAGCCAAAAACAGAAAACACCATCCTCCGACAGTCACTTTACCCAAAGCAAATGTTGATACGACAGTCAATGAAACAGCAAAACACTTGGAAATAGTTTAAAACCAGAACAAGAAGAACTACCAACTCTGATTTCTCTAACGATTACTTTTGTCTTTTTTGTTTTCTTTTTTTCCTTTTGAATCATTTTCCATACTCCTTTTCTGCTTTCCAATGGCTTTTCTTCTTCGGGTTCTCTGCTAACTCCCACCATATTCGCATTCAGGTAAGAAAATTTTCCTTTTTGGTTCAAATTTTCAGATTTTATTTTCCAAGTAATAAAACTTGCGGTATGTTGATCTAACAGGGAAAAGAAAAACTAATTTACCTGAAAGAGACCATTTTGTGTCGATGTATCATTGCTGACGATGTTTTAAGGTTTCAATTTACAAATTGGGCTAGCTATAATTTTTGCAGATCTCAATGTTAAAACGAAGCTTGTGGTTATATAAACAAAATTTTGTTATCTAAGTGCAGGTGCAGGCTTAAAACCTAAAAAGTCTTTATACTTCCATTCTATGTTATGTTCTTGATTATGTGATTTCTTAGCTTACTTTCACATTATGCAAATGGATGGAATTCTATTTCTTTGATCTAGGTGAAGGAAACAATAGTGTGTTTGAATTGTTCATCTTGTTTGTTCTAAAGGCATTTGATTCATTGGTTTAATCGTGGACATGTAGTGGAAGATCCCAATCTTGGATTTCATCCCACTATTACACAGAAGATTCAATAATGGATGATCAAGGTGGTAGCAAGCCGACCGGGATCCGGCAGATTGTTAGACTAAAAGAAATCCTTCAGAAGTGGCAAACCATCACGTTATGTACGATGCCGAGTACGGATACCCCACATTCAGAAGAAAACCATGGAGTTTTCTGCCCACCAATCAACCAAAGGCTCAAAAACATTATGTCTTTTGATTCTGACGAGGACAGTTGCCACGGTTCCGAACCGCCGCCTGATGTCCCAAAGGGATATTTAGCAGTTTACGTCGGACCAGAGCTTCGAAGGTTTATCATCCCGACAAGCTACCTCAGCCATCCTGTCTTCACTATTCTGCTGGAGAAGGCTGAGGAGGAATTCGGGTACGATCACAACGGTGGACTTACGCTCCCTTGTGAGATCGAGACCTTCAAGTATCTTCTCAAGTGCATAGAGAACCATCCAAACAATCACCCTGTTGGCAGCTCAGTTTCTGAACAGGTCCTTATTTTGAGTTTAAGCTAAAGCGTTTACTCTGCTTTGCTATTTCACATGCTTAAGGGACAAGTTACATAGTTTCTTCTGATTTTGCAGCTGGAGATTCATTAAATACTGGTCATGGACTTTTGGGTTTGAAGCAATTTCACTTTGTAAGCAATTTTTTTTTTTCTCTTTTGTTAATTGATGAACAATACTAAAGTTTTAGGAAGAAAATTGTTCAGGTGTCTAAGAGGGGGGAATGTAACCTCTCTGTCCGTATCGGAATGGACTGTTATCTTACGTTTGGTCAGTAATAAGATACTTCCGTCGGTGCCGAGATGGGTAGATGCTTCTATGACTTTAGCAGGCAGTGTTGTGGTTGTATGTAATCACTGTTTTGTCTCCAAATGTTGGATTCTAAAATGATGTTGTGGGTTTAATTTCTGGCAAAATTGAATGTTTGGAACCTTTGGTGGAGGAAGCACATGCTATGGTACAGTGTGGTTGCATGAATAATGTTGGGGTGCAATGCAATGCAAGTGATTTTTAATATAAAATATTGAAATATCATGTGGGAATTGGATAGTATGCCCCAACCAGATCTTAGCATTGAGCTGTCCCATTTCTGCCAAGCTATTACACTTTTACAATCTTGTATTATAAGCTCATATGATTGTTTATTTATTCATATCTTATAATGAATCCTAAAACTGCACATGATCCAAAAGATTGCCACCCCAATGCTCAATGGAAAAGATGCTTTCTATTTGTGTTTCTTTTATTTCACTGCAACAAATAGAATAGTTATCATGTTTACCACTTTATTTTATCCTCTCTAATCCATTAGTTTCTCTTGTATTTTATAATATTGTTATTATATAAATAACAATTTAAAATATTTAATAATTACAATTATAAAAAAATTGCTTTAAACTTATCTAATCTATTTAAATTTTGATAAGGTTATTTTTATTTAGTTGTTTAAAATATTTTATTTAAAAAACTTTAAAAGCTTGTATTTACAGCTTCTAGTACCAATTTTTCCTGACAAATTACTAATTTTCTTGGTGTTAATCTACTTGTTGTTAATAGATCGATAAATGTATTATTTCGATAAATAACTCCTCTATAGAGTTCATTAATATCCTCCGTGATTTCCAAGATCTTTGATGACAAGATGCAAAGTTTTTATAGGAAGTTTCTGATTACTTTTTATTACTAATTCATGATTAATTATAATTTTTTTGATGATTTTATTTTATTTTTATTTTCTTAATGACGGTGAAAGATACTACTGAATTTAATTTGCTTACTTATTGGTAAAATCATCAAAACTTAATTAGATATCTATTTTTACACTTTTTCTCAACAATAGCATCTTTAAATATTAAATCAACTTAATATGTGGTTTAAATATTTTGAGATGATCTTCTTTTTAAGTTTTGATTCCATGAGTTACTTATTATTTTAAGCATATTATTTATTCATGAAAATAAATATTGGTTGACTTATTTATGTCACTATGGTAGGTTCTATAATTAAATAATATATTTGACTAAAACATATTTAGTATGCAAATTTGTATTGATAAACCAATTAAATTTATGATCGTTCGGATTTGATTTAGTTCAAATTTAGATTGCATTCCTTTTATGTCTCTTCTTAATTTGGTTATACAATTTGAAATTTTTCAATACTCTTACATGCGTAGTTCTAAAGACAATTTTTGAAGAATGTCTAAATTAATTTTGGGGTTGACTCTAATATAAAATTTCAAGTTTAATTATTGTCCTTTTTAATTCTTGAATTATTTTAGTTGATAACATTTTCATAAACTTAAAAATAAAAATTACTATATTAATTTGGCCATTGGCATTTCTATGGATCTCGTTTGTATTAACCGATTATTGTTTGGTAAGAAGCATAAAAAAACTCGTGTGGATTGATTTTGTAAATGCCTTATATTTTCCTACCATACAACCTTGAGAAACTTGTTACTTTTTTAGAGCTATTAAAGGTAGTTCATACGCTTTATATTATTTCATTTGTTAATTAAAGAGAGAAATGATATGAACAATTATAAATGGAAAAGTTTTAGTGAACATGTAGTGTATGATTTTGAGGTAAATTTCATGCATGTCTATAATGATTTATGAAAATTTTGCTAACATTAGCATTATATTAGGTTTGATATTTTAGATGTAAATTTTATCGATACATTTGATTTACAATAAACTCCATATATGTCTTGACTATTTCTTTCTAGTTAATTGATGATGCATAACTCTTGTACAAAGGATTTTAAAAGTATTTTTAATCGATCTCATGCCTTCTTATGGCTAAACAAAATAACGAGTTATTCATTTCACTAGTTCTGCTTCATTCCCCAAAGTGAATGTAGCAATACATAACAATTATGAAAATGGAACCTATTGTAATCATTGGCAAATAGATAGAAGATAGATGATTCAAAATGTTGCTAAATGTTCATTCTTAAAATAGAATGATCAATGATTTATACTAATTAATCATTCCTTGAAGTGGATGATATCTATATGATCTTATTGGTAAGGAATATGATATTGTCATTATTAGTACAATTGAAATGCATGTTAAACTAAACCAGAAGTTTACTGATACAAATACATTTTGTAACACCTCTTACCTGACCTGATCGTCGTGTCCGAGCTACAGGATGCCACATCTGTTGTTGGAGCAACTATTGTCAATAATATTGTAAACAATCATTCAAACATACATTTATGTCTTAAACACATTTATAATATGATACACATTTAAATTCGAGCCTTAATCGAGCTTATGAAAGCTCTTTTGTTGACCCGAGTATGAAATAATATCAAATTGTAAATTTTGAAAATTCAGGAACGACATCGTGATGTCGCTTACTCTACGTCATGACTTCACCATACAGTTTGTCATGTTGTGATGTCTAGACTCTCGAGTTGTAATGTTACATACTGTTAACCGATGTTGCGATGATGATAGTTGCTAGTCGAGATAACGACTCTGTTTTTGGTAAAAATTAGGCTATTTGGTACATATTTCATGTCAACCCTTCAATATTGCCATTTGATACATAAGTGCACAACTTTTCCCATACAAAAGCATACTATAACACAGACCAATATATCAATCAACCATTTCTACAATTTAGTATCAAACATATAAACTCATCTTTTACAAATTCAACTATTCAATCATACATTTAGCCATTTAATACCATCATTTTACCATACCATTTCACATTAAAATTTGTCATTCAAGTGTCATATATGTAGCTTATCACATTACCAAAACATACACACAAAAATATATAAACTACAGTATTCTCAAAATCAACATTAACTAAAGTTCAAACCAAAATTATCATTCCCAAGTTAACACATATATGGACACCTATTCACATGCCACATAACTGGACTTTAAAACATTTGAAAGACTATCGAATCAATAACGAGATAGTGTGACCTTCTCGTAAATCCGTACTACACGTTTCGCAAGTTGGCAATTTACAAGAAAAGAGAAAACAATGGGGTAAGCATTTTGAATGCTTAGTAAGTTCATAAGTATTAAACAAAAAACTTACCTCATAGTACAATAAAACACAATAAGCTACTTAGCTTAGCAAAGTTTGCCTAAACATGGCAACACATATAAATAAGGTGGTTTGACATATAATCACATCAAACGATAATTCAAACATGTATCGATTCAATTAACTAAAAACTAACTTTTCAATTTCATATTCATGATCAATTCAACCTTTAACCATTTGAATATCAAATTCATATCATACTCATGAATCCTGAAACACCAATTGCTCGTCCGAGCTAAATACATATACACATCAGGTTACCCGTCTGGGTTAAACCTTTAAATTGACATCAAGTTGCTAGTCCAAGCTAAACTTGTCACGAATATCTTTGATGCACCATTTTCTTGTCCTAGCTATATATATAAACACATGTCAGGTTACCTGTCTGGGTTGAACCTTTAAAACGACATCAGGTTACTCGTTCAAGCTAAACCTGTGTCTCAAATATCTTCAATATACCAAATGCTCATTTGAGTTGAATACATATTAGTGTCATGTTACCGTCTAGGCTAAACCTTTAGTGACATTGTAACACCCCTTACCCAAGACCGTTGCCGGAGTGGAGCATGAGGCGTTACTTGACTTAACTTAAAAGTTCGGGGCATAAAAAATTACATTTAACAATTATTTCACTGTTCATAATAAGGTTATCCACCTACGCAGCAGTTACTAAATTAATTATAAATCAAGCTAAATTTTACTTGAAACTAGACTCATATATCTTTTTACCATAAATTTTTTAGAATTTTTGGTTCAGCCAATTAGTACAGTTTATTATTTAAAATCTCCCTTGTTTCATTGATCGACTGTCCTGACCTATTGTCACTAAAATTCAATTATCTCATTGTACAGACTTCATATAGTGTTCTCACTTGTTTCTAAAGAAAATAGACTCAATAAGGAATCTAGAAAAATAAATTAAAACTCATAAAAATTTTTGTACAAGTTTTAATGATTTTCTAAAGTCAGAACAGGGGACTTCAGAATCCATTCTGACCCTGTCTCACTAAAATTCAAATATCTTAGGATATAAAATTCCTTTACCCACACCGTTATTTTTCTATGAAAATAGACTCGATAAGTTTTAATTTTATATATCATTCACTCTCTAATTCATTTTTTTATTATCCTTGGTGATTTTTCAAAGTCACGTCACTGCTGCTATCCCAAAACTGTTTCATTGCAAAATTTTACTCTTTCATAATTTCTAGGTATAAACCATCACCTAGGCATTCAAAATACCAAACATATTCTTACTTAGCCATTTTAATAGCTAAACATTATCACATATTTACACATCATCCTTTAGCAATATCATAAGGACATACATTCAAAATGACTAAGTCCCTATACATGCCATAGGTCAAACATTGATCATCATAAAATACCGAGTTGTTGTTGTTGATAGTGTGAGCGTTCTCTGACGTCTTTAAGATCCCCGAATTAGCTTTGCAATACTATAAAAGAAGGAAAATAAAGGAAGTAAGCATAAAGCTTAGTAAGTTTACAAGCAAATAAATAACAACATTTAACACAAATAAATATACTCAAGTGTCATGATCTCTAATTTCCTCTTTACTTAATCTCTTACTCGTTCACTTGTTTAATTAGATAACTCATGATTATAACTTACTCTTCTCTTGCTGAAATGTTGGTTCTCAATTGATAACATAATATGTTCTTAACTCTTATAACTCACCTGAATTTGCTATTTATGCTTTTACCTGAACTTTCATGGAACATAATTTGTTTACTAGCCCGTTGAGCCACATTGGAATAATAAGGATACTTGGGTCTCTTTTCTGATAATAACATGCCAAAGCCATAGCCCAGACATGGTCTTACATGGGATGTTTCTTGTACTGCCAATGCCATATCTCAAATATGGTCTTACATGGGAGTTCTCATATCGGTGCCCATGCCATGTCCCAGACATGGTCTTACGGGGGACCTCTCATCTCGGTGCCAACGCCATGTCCCAGACATGGTCTTACATGGGACCTCTCATCTCGGTGCCAACACCATGTCCCAGACATGGTCTTACATGGGACCTCTCATAATCTCAATGATGCCAATGCCATGTCCCAGACATGGTCTTACATGGTATCTCTTTACCCAAATGTCATGACATTTGTATCCAATACATTCCTAATGTTTCAACGGGGCTTTTATCACTGATTCTCTATCATCTCATACTTAAGTCAACATTAGATATTTTCATGAAATAAATACATAATTGCTGAAAAATAACAACATTAATAATAATTATCAGAATATTACATTTATTTACCGTAAACTTACCTCAGTACAAAAATGTTATCAAATCTAACACTTTAGTCCTCAATCTTTTTCTTTCCCCGATCTAGCTCCGAATTTCGTTCTTCGTGATCTATGATTGAAAATTTAGCTTATTTAATACCCACATTCATCAAAATAGTCCTCGACTCTAAATTTGATAAAATTACAATTTTACCCCTAAACTTTACATAATTACACTTTTGCCCCAAAGCTCGAAAATTAAACTTCTCTTATTCTTATGTTTTATAACATGCTGAACATTTTTTCCTTCTATGACAACATCAAATTCTTACTCTAACACTTACTTATGAACATTAGGTATTTTTGCGATTATGTCAATATACTCGTTTTCACTTAAAATTGACTAGCAAAAGTTGTTTAACATAATTTCTAGCTTCATATTTTGCCATAAAACATCAAAATAAACATATTTCACCTATGGGTATTTTTCCAAATATGATCCCTAGGTTAAATTATTGGTAGAATAAGCTAAATTAAGCTACCGAAATTCTAAAAAAGTAAAGAACATTAAAAACGGGGCTAGAACAGACTTACAATCGAGTTTGGAAGTTTGAAAAACCCTAGCCATGGTTTCCGCTTGTGAAATTCGGCCATGGGGTTGAAGATGGACAAAAATTGGCTTTTAATTTTGTTTTTAATTCATTTTAATAACTAAATGACCAAAATGCCCTTAATGAAAAACTTTGGAAACATGCCTAACCATGTCCATTTTTCTCTACCAAATTAACCAATGGTATAATTACCATATAAGGACCTCCAATTTAAAATTTCATAACAATTGGACACCTCTAACATGTAGAAATCAACTTTTACACTTTTTATAATTTAGTCCTTTTGACTAAATTGAGTGCCCAAACGTCGAAATTTTCGAACGAAATTTTCACGAAATCATTTTGTGAAATCGTAGACCATAAAAATATAATAAAATAAATTTTTTTCCTCATCGGATTTGTGGTCCCGAAACCACTGTTCTGACTAGACCCAAAATCAGGATGTTACAGACATATTTGATTTTTAGGCCAAGCTGAAAATATACATGTAAGGTTACCCATCCATGTTAAATCTTTAAAATGACACCAGGTTACTCGTCTAAGCTAAACTTATGTCACATGTATCTTCGAGTTCGCAACAAATGCTAGATCTCTGTAATCAATTTGTTTTAGTGTGCACAAGACCTTTACTAAGTTCATTCAAGCATTTTCAACACACATATATATGACAGTTTCTTTACAATTTAGTCCATATGTCACATTTTGTACCAAATCGCAAACAATCCAAATTTCAACAAAATATACACATATTCTCAATTTAAATACATAACAATTCAAATACAATCATACCATTTGAACTTACATGATTTAATCAGCAAACGAGTTGAATTGCAAGGACTAGTGGCTAATTTTGTATTTTCCCCGATTATTTTCGATTTGGTTCAAATCTTGATCTAGATAATAATTTAGTTTCATTTATCAATTCCACACATCTTATATCATTCTATTATAAGCATATATTAGTTCAATTTCATTATTCGAATGCCCCTAAAGTTATACATTTTATTCAATTTAGTCATTAAAATTGAAATTGCAATAACTTTCAAATTTGAGATTCAACTTTGAAACCTACTCAATTACATCCTTCTAAGGCCCTCTACTTTCCATAATTATAGAAAATTTACACCAATTTAAAAATTTATACACTTTAGTCCCTAGGTTCAAAACTAACAATTTTAACTTTACAAACTAGTCTTTTTTTCATATTTAAGCTTAACATCTAACCATTCAACACCAATTTCATCAAGAACTCATCAATGAAAACTTTTAGAAACTTTAAAAGTTTTGAAACTTGGTACATGGGCTAGCTAAATCAAGCTCCCACGACCTCAAAAACATAAAAATTACAAGAAAATGACTAAATTGAACTCACCTACTAATAGCCAAAAGCTTGAAGCTCCCAAACCCTAACTTTCTCTTTGCTTCATGAAGATGATGAAGATGAGCATAAAACTGTTTGTTTTCATTTTAATTTGTCTCATATACCTAAGTTGATAATTAAATAATTTTAATTAGTTTAATTAAACCTAATTAAACTAATCTTAAACATAATTAACCATTTTTGTGGATTCAAACTAGTATCCACCATCGTTTGGACAAATAATAATGGTTCAATTGCTCAATTCGTCCTTCGGCTATTTAAAAATCCATAGTGATAAAATTTTACCACTTTTACAATTTAGTGCTTGTACCTTAATTAACTATCCATTTTGACAAAATTAAAAGACCAAAATTTAATTAACCTTTATAATAACCTCGTAAATATTAAATAATAATATTTACTAACTTGAACATAAAAAATGTGGCTTTGAAACAGCTGTTTTTGACACAACTGAAAAATGAGTTGTTACACATTTATTACTTGGCATGACCAATTAGACCATTCTGGATCATATATGATGAGAAAATTAATTGAGAATTTATATGTACAATTATTAAACAACCAGAAGATTCTTTAATTTAAAGAATCCTCATATGTTACTTGTTCTTAGTGAAAATTGAATATTAGAAACTCATTAGTGAAAGTTGAGATTTAATGTCTTGCATTCTGAAATGAATTTGCGCTCATTCAGCCACCATATAGATGATTTTGATATTATATTATTTTGGTAGATGTATCTACAAAATAATCACATGTGTTATCAACTCACAATTTGTCGTTTGCGAGATTGCTTGTTTAAATAATTAATATTAGATTATGCAATTAAGAAAATTCATCTTCCTAATGCTAGTGAGCTTATATCTCAAGCTTTTATTGATTGTTGTATATGAGTTTGAAAAAATTTTGTAAAACTTGTTATTTATGTAACACCCCTAACCCGTCACTGTCGCCAGATTTGGGTTACGAAGTATTACAGCACATATCAGAACAATTTACATAGTTAGATCATTCATTTAATAAATTAAATAACAACATTTGAATTTTCATTTCATTCATATCAAAATCACATTTATAGCCCTAAATCGAGCTTACGAGGCCATAAAAATGGTTTCGAAACAATTTGGGTCTAATTTGAATCAAAATAGAAAAATATGAAAAACTTGAAAAATTTTGGAAACAAGGATCACACGGCTATGTGTCCAAGCCGCGTGAAAAGAGCTCAGACCGTGTGGCCAACCGTGTACAAATCGAAATATGGGTCACACGGACATGCCCCAGCTTGTGTGTCCGTACGTATGAGTATTCAAAGTAAGCTCACACGACTGTGTCGCAGATCGTGTGCCAGCCCATGTGTGTATTCTTAATGAGGTCACACGGTCGTGTCGCAGACCATATTTGTATTCGAGGTAAGGTCACACGGCCGTGTTTCTTAAGGTATCTCCATGGAGAAAGGTTCTGAGGTTTGGACGGAAGGGCAAGTTGAGCCCTAGGTTCGTTAGGCCTTATTCGATAATTAAGAGAATTGGGTCACTGGTTTATGAACTAGAGCTACCTCCAAATTTAGATTGGATCCATGATGTGTTCCATGTCTCGATGTTGAGACGGTACTAATTTGACCCTTTGCATGTACTTCCAATGAAGGAGATCGAGGTAAGATTGAATTTGTCGTTTAAATAGAAACCTCTTCAGATTTTGGATCGTGAGGTCAAGTGTTTGAGAAAGAAGCATATTCCTCTAGTTAAGGTTCATTGGAGGAAGCACGGTACAATGGAGGCTACGTGGGAGCCCGAGGATGTGATTCACTAGTAGTATCCTCAATTGTTTGAACTAGGTAAAATTTGAGGCCGAAATTTCTTTTAAGGAAGAGAGAGTTGTCACGCCCCAAATTTAGAATGTTTTGGTTGACTATTGTGAACAAGTAAATTGATTAGGTCTAGTGGTTAGGTGTTTGTGTGTTTGTCTCTGAAACCCGAGTTCAAATCTCTGTATGCCCAAGTGCTGAAATATTTTTGGGTGCTAGCCAAATTTGTTATTTTGCAAATGTGGGACTTTTTGAAAAATTTTTTTGTTTTGTTGTTGTTTAAAAAAGAACCAAATCAAATTTTTATTTTAAATTATCAGATTTTTAGCAACCATTTTTCCATTATTCTCTCACCCATATTCCCCTAACTGTCCTTCATTCCCCATTTCCCCTCAATTTCTCATTTGTGTACCATCCGTTCTCTCCCTCTCTTCTCATTTGGTTTTCCTTGTTTTCATTTCAATTCTTTGTTTCTTTTTCTTTTTTTCGTCATCTTTATGTTCTTTTTCATTTCTTTACTCTTTTGTTGTCGTCCAAGCTATTGAAGGGTGCTTTTTGTTCTCAATTTATTGTTTCCCTCTCCACTGTTGAGCTTGCTTGCTAAATCACTGCCAATTTGCTCTTGCTTCGTACTCTTTTGACTCTCTACTAATTCATTTCACTAGTTGAATTCTTGTTGGTTATTGAGTTGGTTTTAATCATTCTTCTTTTTCTTGTTGTTAGGTGCGCATAGAGGTTAGAAACATTCACATTCAAGCGTAGTTGTTGTTCGAGTTTAGCTAAGGTGTGGACTTCATTAAACCTTTTTGTTTTTTTGTGTGTGCAACGCTTAAGCCATACTTTACTTCCCTTTCTACATTAATAGGCGATTGTTACCTAGTCATGTTTGTATGCTTTTTTTACATTAAAAACTCTAATGTTGGCTACAGAGTTTTACATAATAACGTCGCATATATGCTATTATTTTTTTTACATGATAATGCTGAATATATGGCTATTATTTTACATGTTTAATGTCGCGTATATGTTGCTGTTCTTTTTACATGCTAGTGTCGTGTAAATATGCATAAATGGTTATTTTTTACGTAAAAACGAAGCATATATGTTGTTTTTTTTACACAAAAATGTTGAATATAGGGTTGCTATTTTACACATTTAATATCGCATGTATGGATGTCATTTCCCATGATCAATACCACATGCATACATGTATTTTGGCTTTTTTTTAGTACAATGTCGAGTATAAGTGTCATATATGTTGTTGATAATCCTATTTTGGGACTACTATATTTATGTTTTTTTTCATGCAATTTGCCACATACACACCATGTAATTTAATATTTAATATGTATAATATCGCGTATCAACTATGACATTTGGTTGGTGACATACTACTGATGATTGCATAGCACTGAGTGTGCACTTGTAAGGCATGTATTCCAAAAGCATGATTACCATGCCAATATATTGAAATGCTTGAGAAAAATTATATGCAATGACTATGTATGACATATCGCATCTGCATGGGGTTAGGCTTTTGTGGGTGACGGAGGAGTTCTGTGAAGTTCTGACGGCTTCATCCGTGTTATAAAATCTAGAGTTCTGGAAGAGATACTGTAACACCCATAGCCCGTTTCCATTACCAGAATAGGGTTATAGAGTATTACCGAACAATTCAGAACATTCTAAAAAAAATAGGTTTTAATTCATCAAATTAATTAACAATACTCATAAATAATTCAGAATAAAGTAAGACATATATTCACGGGTCTTAAATAGAGCCTACGAGGCCTTAAAAATAGTTTAGGAGCAATCAATGACCAATTCAAAACAAACCAGGCCGTGTGACAGAGCTGAAACCGTGTGGCTACTCCACACGCCTGTGTACTTACCCGTGTAACTTACTGACTTGGGTCACACGATCGTGTCACAGGCTGTGTGCCAGCCTGTGTGAGTTGCCCGTGTGTGACACACAATCGTGTGACAGCCCATGTCCTAGGCTATGTGTGCCAAAAAATGACCCAAAATGTGGTCATTTAATATCCTAATGCTTAAGTACATAAACCAATCTCAACTCATGATTATAAGACTTTAAAATGCATTTCAATGACACCCAAAACATGCCAAACCAAACATCCTAAAGCCTAACCAATGTGTCACCAATGACACCACATTTCAAACACTTAACCTTTTCACCTACCAAGAATTACATTACACAAGTCTCAACTCATTCAAAATAACTTGCATTCAATTATAATGTACCTTGCTTAATTCATATCAAACTTACCATTTCATGCTTGACCATTCATGCTTAAACTTGGAACTTAACAAGCATACCACACTAGCTACTTATTCCACCATATCAAAAGCACCGCACATAACACATTACAAAATACTTATGAACCATACAATCATGACCAAATGGTCCTATTACACGCTATATAAACCAAGTTACATTCAAAATATACCAAAGAGGTCCTCAGATAGTGTGATTCTTCGAGTTGATCTAATCTCTCGATTTCCACAAAAATGTAATCTACAAAGAAAAAGACAATGACACGAGTAAACTTACATAAAGCTTAGTAAGTTCATCGATTAATGATAAAGCTTACCGAATCAAATGTAATAATTCAAATAACAATATTAATGAATAGAGTTCCTGTCAACAAAGTTCTTAATAGAATTCCTGTCAATCACAGCTCACAACAGGTGAGTAATGCCCAACAATAGTACAAATCATTTATGTACATTTCAATAACATTCAGAGATTAATAAAATGATGCTGATGAATGATATATGGATATGAGTACATGGTTAACCATCCAACACACTAGGCACTCATACAAGCCATACCAACCGATAACACACCCCGGCGCTAAGTGCCTAGCTAGTAGGCCAACATCTGCCCCCGTAACACACTGGAAACACTATAATATAACCCGATAGTTTGCAACAAATGCAAGACCTCGGTATATTCAGTGAACAGAGGATATACAGAAATTATCGTCACCTCTCATATCAATCTTGTACCACATGCAAAATAACCTATTGGCATGCCAATCGTACTCTATCCTACATTCATCTGGCTCAAGATTTATCAACAGAAAATGGTGCTATCGTTTCATTACATCAATTCTCATTTACAAGACATTGTTTACATTAATAAACATTAAAAAATTGAATTTAATCTAATATGCATTTAAAAATGTATTAGAATTAAACTAATCGAACTTACCTGACTAAACTGCAACACGACAAGGTACAAGGACTATTCTATAATTTCTTACTTTCCACGATTATCAACTCGTCCTTGATTTATTGAGAGACCCAAGCTTGATCGAATATTCTCTAAGCTTCCTTTAGGGTTTCAATTCTAATGTTGAAAGGAAAAAGATGATATGAATTTTTAACGTGTTTCTTTTGTTTATATTTCTTATTTGATTATTTACTATTTTACCCTTTAAAATATAATTGAATTTCATATCTTTTAACACCTAGAACTGTCCATTAGAACCCCTAATGGTTAAATCACCATATTAGTCATTTTAATTACTTTTCTATAGCTATTTAATAACTTTAACTAATGGAGATAAAATTTCTTAGCTTTTACAATTTAGTCCTTTTTACTTAGTTAACTATCTAAACGATAAAATTTTATAACCAAATTTTAATGTGACATTAATGACCTAGTAAATATTAAATAATTAATAAATATTAAATAATTAATATTTATGGACTGACACGTCAGAGTTGTGGTCCTGAAACCACTATTTTTGACATCACTAAAAAATGAGTTGTTATAGATATTGCACCTTGGAGTTTTTGTCACACCCTAAAATAAGGCCTTAGAGTTTTAGGGGTATTTTAGGAATTTTAGCCTTAGAGTGATCGAAATTTTTTGACATAGTTTATTTATAATGTTTTCAATTATGGCTTTTGGAAAATTAAATCAATTTTTGAAAATGAGTATTAAATACCTTTAATTTTGAAAATAGGACTAATTTGCAAAAGAGACAAAATTGTGAGTCTTTATGAAGCAATTAAACCAAATTTTAAAATTCAAACTAATACTTCCCCTCTCATTCTTGTTGTTGTCCCTTTGTTTTTTCTCAGCCTCTCCATTCGATTTTTTTATTCCAAACTCAAGCCTTTTGATTTCCATCATCCTTACAACATTAAACCTCCATTAAATCCCAAGAAAAACACCCAAAATCACCATAGTTTTCTCCATTGTCAAGCTTGTGCATTTTTTTGGGTTTTTGATCAAACACTTGGATTTTCATCATCTAAGGTAACCATCCATCTTTCTATTAGTTTTTATTGTTATCTAGTCTTTTAAACGAAATTTTTAGCCATTAAATTGCATGTTTTAAATAAAAGTCAAAAATTGGGTTGTTAATGGTGGATTTCAGGATTTTGTATAAAAACATGATTTCAAAGTGTTTTCAACTTGTTTTAACCTGATTAGAAGGTTTCTAAACTTGCTTTGAAGTTTCGTTAAAGAATTATTGAGTTTTAATGAATTTTTAGAAAATAACCATAAAACATGTCGAAAAAGTTGATATCATGAATTGAGTATTTTATTATAGTTTAAAGGTTGGGAATTAGTCGTAGGTGAATTATAAGATGAACGGAATTGGTTTTAGGTGAAAATATTAAGTATAGACCAAGATATTTAAGTTTTAAAGGTTTCGGTTGCATGAGAACTTAGTTTAGGATTATGTTTTGTATGTTTGTAATGAGTCCTTGACTGATTTTTGGATGTATTGTTGTGTGAATTTGTTGTGCTGAAGTTTCGGATTCGATAAAACCTTCTGCGGGTAGAGATAAAGGTAAAGAAAAGCTAGTTTGAGCTTTCAGTTTTTTAGCGAAAGCGTAATTGGTGAGTGTTTGGAATAATTACTTGTGGACATGATTCAATGCATTATTTTGGAATTGAGTAGTAGCCTAAACCCCTACTCTAAATTTCGAGTGTAAGCTTTCTCATACCTATGTTATCTTGTGAATAAAGTGCTTATGTGTTTGTGAATATGTGAATTGAGATGAGATGCTACAACATGTGATACGTGGTTATGATAACTATTGTGAAAGTGTAAATATGTACATGTTATGTGTATGTTAAATGTTAGTGATAGTGTTTTGTTAAATATGCAAATATGCAGTGATTGTGCATGGATAATTGGTAAGTGATAAGTGTTTGACTTCAGGTATTTTGGCCTTGTGATCTTGAAACCGTTGAATATAGTTGGCATGCCATAGGACTGTGAGTACTCACTTATATGTATAGTGATTTTGGGCATTGAGGCATTGGGATATGTTGGAGGGATATGGGAATGTGAGCTAAGCTCTATTCAACGAGACATGTAAGGGGAAATAAGGAGAGTGTTAGCTTTATGCTTCACTTTTGGGACATGTTTGACTCTATAAGTCTATGTTTGATGTGTTGGAGATCCGTGTATCCAATGAGTGATGATAGAGCTCACTTTTATGTTTCATAGCTCAAGTGTCAAATTATCTTAAATTATGAATATGTGTGTATTGTGATATGTGTTTATATGACGTGTGACCATTATGCAATTTATCTATAAACCTATTTTTGAATATAGTGATATATGCTTGAATGTTAGGTGATTATATGTGTAATAGGATATATGCTTAAAATTGAATATGTTTGCCATGTAAAAGAACTAATAATAATACACGAGTAAGTATATTATGACACTAAAGTTGGAATTGTTAAAGCTATGCTATATGGTTGTTTTGTTAATGCTTGATGAACTGTTTGCATGGTAGTTGTTCTAGGCATTCACTGAGCTTGTTAATCTCACCAACTCCCTTCTTTAACCATTGCAGATTAGTTGTGTACCGGTGTGAGCGGTGTGGTTCTGAAAGGTGATCCAAGCAAGACTTTTGCATTATTTCATAGGTGTTTTATTTTTATTTATATTTTGGGGAATGAAGCAATGTGGTAGACTTGTTTATAGCCATGTTAACTTTTAGACATTTTGCTGGTTTTTAGTTCGGTTAATCAGGATTACATGTCATTATTATGCTTGAGTTCATGGACATGATAATGGATTGGCGTTGCTTGTTCGAACATGGTTTTGCGATATTGAACTGTTAATTAGGTCGTTGAATGATTATTTGTCGAATTAATTGATGTATGATGTTTAGAAACTAAATTGGAATGGACCAATTGCATATTATGCTGCAATTGTTAGGTCTGGAGCAGAGGTATTGATAATCGGGTTTTAAAATCGATACCTCGGTGTTTTGAAATGTGCAGGAAGTCAGAATAGAGATTTGGTATCGATACTTTTGCTTGAGTATCAATACTTGGGGTAAATTTATCGATACTTCATGATAAGTACTGATAATTTTTGAGACTTTGATTTTTAATCGAGAAACAAAATACAAGTTTGGTATCATTTTTCCAAGTGATATTGATACCACTTAAAGAAAATATCAATACCTTAGAGTCAGTATCGATACCTACGGACTTGGTTTGAGAATTTTGCTGAGTGGACCTTATGCATGTATTAATATGTTTATAAGACTGTTTAATGTAAGTTTAGCACGTGATAATGATAATTAGCTAGTATGATTGACTTAAGACTGATGGGAATAGCAAACTGATGGATGTTTTGTTGGAATAAGCTTTTACTTGTTGGTTATGACATAAGACGGTGGTGTGGCATCTTGATATTCGGGCTTGGCAACCAGGCCGGGTATAGGGTGTTATAGTTTTGTTAGAGTTCTGGCAGTTTATCCGCACTATTTTGGGAACTTGTTTAAATTATTGGCAATTTAACTGCATTTTGATATTGGTAAGCCATCATTTTTAGGCAACTCGGGATGATTTAACTGGTGGTTTATCCACACTGAGCTACGATTCCTACTATTTTGGCATTCGATAAACGAGTTTTGGGCACTCGTGGTGTGTAACGGATGGTATGGGTAGGACTTGTATCATTTACATCATCATGACATGCATCTTAATTAATTTGACTCAAATGGGTTATATGTTTATTTATGATGTATTTTGTATTTTCACTTTATGTATGCTTAGTCTCACACTAGGCTTTATAAGCTTACCCCTTAGTTCTACACTTCCAGGTAACCCGCAAACCTAGGGCTTGGCTCAACTTGGTATGTCTCAGATTGTTCTATTCAAATAGGTTGATTTTTAATTTCATTTAATACTATTATGATTATGGACTAAGACTTGTGGTACTAATTTCAAGACTTTAACACTTTGCATGGTTTTCATTAACTTCATAGGCATGTATTCTTTTTAGGATTTGATAACGGGCCCAATATGCATGTAACCCGATTAAATATAAACTTGGACTCAAAAACTTGCACAAGTTTACTAAGCAACCATTGCATATTTTGTTGCGTAAAATTAAGTGTTATGGCATGAACTTCTAAAAGTAAACCTAATGTTTTCAAAGCGATGCGATAATTATGTAATCGGGTCTAATTAGTTATCTGAACCAAGAATGATGTTTTACGAGTTTCAACGCAACCCTTCAAACCATTCCAAAATCAAGTATTAGCGATTTTCGACCCAAATAGCCTTATTGGCCACTCCGGTGGTTAATGTAAACTTCCAGATTTGATCATAACGTTCGGACCAGGTTTTGGGAGGTTACATTTCATTTTCATGTTATTTGTATACGGAAATGTCAAGGTGAGCATTTGGTGATAAATTGAACTGTTGGATTGAGCTTTAGTATGAATTGTTGAAATAAAGGACTAAAATGAATAACATGTAAAATATTAGAAATTGTTTGAAATATGACATGTATTATGGAATTGAATGAAATTATGTATTAGATGATATGTTATACTTGATATGATAATTAATTGAATTATGGTGGTGGATATGATTGGATATGATTAAAAAAATTATGTGTACTAAATCGTAAATGTAATTGAACATTGATACCTTATTAACTAGTCAGGCTGAGTCGGATATAGTTGGCATGCCATAGGATACGGGACTATGCGATTACGTACCAGGATGCACTGCGTGTGGCGGTACGCACTTTGAGCGCCATTATGCACTGACGTGCCAATTAACCCTCCCTTCGATTTATCTGATAATGTACTTCGGTGCCAATTTGGTGTGTTGGTTGGACGATCGAGCATCCGCCCGAGTTCGAGTCAAGTTAATAGGGGTTATGGATTATAAACTAATAAGTAATCTAGATATGGTAGTGAATTTAATTAAAGATGATGCATGCTCATAATGTGATTTAGTTGTAAACAAGCCCTAGGGGCCGCAATGAATATGAATGAGTCATCAAACTCCAGAACCGATTCGAATGGTTTAAAGACCAAAGCATAAGAGATGATTGTCTTGTTCCTCAAATGATATGATACTAACGGCATATTGTATATTGCATAAATGATTTCTAATGGTTAAATGAGTTAAATGTAGTTATATATATGATGAAAAATTGATAAGGTTGTTTTGAACTTAATATAAGTATGTTCCATATGCAGTGATGGTTGGAAATTACTTTTCATTTAGTAACATGAATTGGTAAATTGTTATGTGTATATAAGCATGTTTATTATGAAATGTATTGTCAATGCTTGTTATTGATGTCTTGATTCATAAATGTATCATTGAGTCTATTACTTAACGTATGGTTCATTTTCTCTGTGCACAAGTTTAGGTGTTTCTCGAAGCTGCGGGACTTGAAGACAGCATCTAGACTACTGTTTTTGACCCAACAAAGTTTGTAAATTGTGGTTCATTTTGGTTATTTAGCATGTACCTAAAGGTATTTTGGTTTAATGTCTCCAATGGATAGGTTGTCAAGTTGTGATCTTATGTAAATGTTTAGAAATCATCTTTGAATATGTTTTTAAAGTTGATTTGGAGCCTTAGAGTTAAAGGCTATGAAATTCTATATGTTTTGGTTTGTTTTTGGAAATATGAATGATATAATTTAGATTGATTAGTTGATGTTAGAAATTGGGAGTTTGATTGTATTTGGAAGTACCAATTTAGAATAATTTGATTTGAATGCTTTGGTTTGTGATGGATATGGTTGTATTTAATGTGTTTATATACAATTTCAAGTCTTTCAATCTTGTACCAGGTTGGATCTTGTGAAAATAGTGAATCACGTCGCGATGACGAACCTCTGACGTCGTGATGAGGAACAAAGCAAAGTTCATGTTGCGACGTCGTTGCTTCAAGGTCACGACGAACACCAAATAGAGAGTTGCGTCGTTGCAACGAGGAACCCTAACATGGCGACATCAACCCAAAATCGTAAGATTTTTATTATTTGGTCTTATTTTGAAATCGGGTTAGCAAAAGAGCTTTTGTAAGCTCGTATAAGACCCAAAAATGATTATGTATTGCTTTATACACTTGTTTTAGTTATATTTGAATGTTTAACAGTTTGTAATTAAATGTAATTTGACTGCAGTTGCTTCGGGAACGAATGTGACATCTTGTAACTCGGATCCAGTAATCTGAGTGTTACATCACATGTGAACATTTTTATTTTATAATTATTTGATGATGAAAAGATTGATTATGTGGTTTATTTGGTACAATATTAATTGGCTAGTTGTGTGAATTTAGTTGGTTGGTTTAAAATAATAAAAAATATAATATATATAAATATTAATATTAATATAATTTTATAATTAAATTTAAATAAAAATATATTTATTATTTTTTAAATAGTAAAATGAATCATTTGAGTGGATTGAGTTAAGCCAGACTCAAATTTAAAAGTTATTTGAAAATCAAGTTTTGATTCAAACTAATCCAACTTATAAACCCATAAACAAAACACATGATGAGCCTCCTCTAATCATCTTTTAATTTCCACATACATTTCATTTCTTTCTACATTTTTTTTTATTTCGATCCAGATTAAATTTTTTGGCAAGCATAGATCCAATATGGTTATATTAATCAGGTGTTTTCTTTACAATATCTTAAGTAAATGTCAATTAAGCAATACCAATACCATACAAAATGTATGGCATTTTAAGCTTAAAGGCAATTAAAATTAAATTAAAAATTTTAGATATTCAGATAATAAATTTGAATTAATTAAAAATCTTGAATTTTAAGATTATAAATTTCAATTTTAAAATTTTAAAATCCAAACCTAAATTTAAATACAAAATTTATTTCTCAAACACTATCCAAAAAATCATTATTTTGTTGTAAAATTAGCTTTAGTACAATCATAATAAAATAAGTCATAGTTGAAAATGTTAAAAATATATGAGTACTAATCAAAGTAACACCTGATTTAATGATTTGAAAAGAATTTTTTTTTTGGTAAGCTACATCATTAGTCATTAAATTGTGGATAAGTTTTCGTTTTGGTCATTTAATTAAAAAAGTTATAATTTGGTCACTAAACTATTCAAAAGTTTTCATTTAAGTCATTGGGCTGCTAAAATCGATGCTATACTATTCGCGCTGCTTGTACCTATTGAAAGGTCGCTTTCCCCTTTTTTCCTACAGTTCAAGTTTTTTTCATGTAACAACTTTGGACATTAAGAATATGCAAATCAAAATTCAAATAGCTTTTTTCTTCGGTCTTTGACACTGACTGTCAAATCGACTTGGATCTAAAATATGTTCTTCTACCCGTCGATGGGTACCGATCGTCGAATCATCACTTGGAGCTCATTGGCCGAACTTAAAAAAAAAAGAAAAAAAAGCTTAACAACCTAGTGACTTAAAAACTTTTGAATAGTTTAGTGGCTTAAATGAAAACTTTTAAATAGTTCAGTAACTTAAATGAAAATTTTCAGTTTAGTGATTAAATTATGATTTTTTTTAATTATGTTATCAAAACGAAAATTTATTTATAATTTAGTTATTACCGGTGTAATTTATTTATTTTATTTAACTATGGAAGGGAGAGCCCAAAATAAAAGAGAGATAAAAGCAATTCTATGGCAGGCCCATAAACCTACTCCTATCATCCCATGAACCAAATCGATGAAAATCAATTAATTCCGCGTGTGAAATTAATTCAAGTTTTAAGTGAATTTTGGGTTTAATAATGTTAAGTTTGGATTATTTTGGTTTTAGATTATTTAAGTTTAAATATTAAAATTTTATATTTGAATTATTGGAGTAATTTTAAGTTTTTATTATTTTAAATTTGAATTATTTTATAACCAAATTAAATTATCTTAATTTGAGTTCAAATTAAATGGATTATATTTTAAATTTTAGTTAGAACCATCTAAATAAAGTATGCAAATAAAAAAAATTTAGTATTTACAAAAAAAATGTACATTTAAGAGTTTTAAAGTTCAAACTTTTGCATAATTTAAAGTTAATGGTAAATAAATAAAACATGTCCAGCATTTCTCCTAGTCTTTCTCTGTCCTCCATGGTGAAAGACAAAGCGACCAAAAAGGTTCGAATGAGAACTGACCAGTCTAATTTTACGAATCAAATTATGGAAATGGAGGTTTAGTCCTAAAGGGATTAATGAACAATTTAATGAGAGATTGTCTTTCAAAGATATGTTAGTTGGATCTATGAAACCATCGGGAAGGGATGTGCAAGGAAGAGTTGATGACGATTTACAGATTCTAGAGGGTGATGTTACCATTGGAACGGAGGATGGATTGCCATCGATTAGGTTCTCTGAGCAGATTCACCAAGCTTTATATAAAAGCATGGTCCGGACCATTGTTGTCAAGCTATTTGGTTGGAAAATTGGAATTCAGACTTTATCTAATAGAATTTACCGCCTTTGGAAGCCATCTACACCCATAAGTATTATGGACTTAGAGAATGATTATTTTTTGGTGAAATTTCAAGAGGAAGTTGATTATGTTCGGACCCTAACAGAAGGACCATGGATTGTATTTGGGCAATACCTAACGATTCAACCATGGTCACAATATTTCTCTACTTCTCAGACTTACCCATCGAATGTGGTTGCCTGGATTCGATTCCTTGGTATTCTGGGTTTCATGTACCGAAAGAGTGTTTTAACGAACATTGGAAAAATGGTGGGACACGTCATCAAATTGGATGATCAAACTGGTAATGCACAAAAATGTAGTTTTGTTAGGATGGTTGTTTTCCTGGATCGTAATAAACCCTTTATCTTTAAAATCAAAGTGGATGGATGTATCCAAGGGTAGAGTATGAATCCCTACCTAACATGTGTTTCTCATGTGGATGCTACAGGCATTTAAAAGATATGCACAACTTTAAATCGGGACAAGAAGGCCAAAAAGATGAAGGAACGTTACCTTTTGTGGATTGTGGAAATCCATATTATGCAAATAAGAATGTTGAAAATGAGAACTTTGAGCCATGGATGTTAGATGATCACCGAAGAAAGAGGAATGGTCGGAAATAAAGTGATGATCGGTAAGCAAAGAAAGGGGCGAATTCGTCGGGATCTAGGTTTGATATTTTACAAAATTTATAGGAAAACAAAAGTGAGTTAATTAGTGATTCTAATCCCATTAATTCGACTAGTTTTAAAGGCAAAGGAGTTGCCATCTATAATAATCCCTTGGGATAATACCACATAATGCGCAAAAGGGACTTGAATGATGGTGCTGTTATTTCAAAATCGAGCTTGGGTGATGGATTGACTAGCAGACTTGGGCTAAGAGAAAAAAAAGGGAGTCGTTTACTTACAAGCCCAATAGAAATTAAAAGAAATGGGCCCACCTTTATCTACCTCTAAGCTAGCCTTATTATTAGAAGATTTTTCTGTTGGACCAATTAATGAATCAGGCCCAAACGTTGGTTCTTCATCGTCCAAAGATCGGGAGCGCAATGATGGAGGAAAATTGCAGGCATCAGTGGTAGAACCCTTAGGTGAGAATCCCGCACTGTTAAAGAAAGGAAATTTTCCTATGTTGGTAGAAAAATTGGAGCTACCACCTAAAATTCGAAAGCCCATGCGGTTATAAATTTTATTGAAAACCAAAACCCTAACATTTCTAAAGAGGTTGTGTCCTCTAGTATTGAGACGCGGCCACTAGAATCACCCCTAATTAGTTGTCCTTCTTCAAAAATAGGTGAGCAAAATAGGGTTAAAAATAATAGATCTACTAAAAAGGAAATGGAGCAGATTTAAGATTCGCGCTCCAACCGAATTCCTGTCACTGAAGCCATGAGTATAGTAACAAACATAATTGAAGAGGGAATTTCGAAGGTTGATTCCGACTGTAATATTAGGAGTAGTTCATCAGTAAATGATAGGGACAATTTGGATGTTTGAAGTGAGTCTGATTTTAATTTCCTCTTTAATTCGGATGGTATCGAATTTATTTGCTTGGAATTATCAAGGCTGTGCGGATCCTAAATTTGTAAGTATTGTTAATGATTATTTTGTTGACTTTAAAATAGATGTTGCTGCTTTTTTTTGAAACTAGAATTAGTAGGGCAAAGGTTGATGGTATTATTATGAAAATTGGAATGGATCGATCCTATCGGGTTGAAGCTCGTGGTTTCACAGGGGGAGTGTGGCTTTGTTGGAATAATAATGCTCTTATTAATATTCTCATGAATGATCCACAATTTGTACATTGTCTCTTGAAAAAGGTGATGGGTTCTTCGAATATTTTGGTGACTTTTGTATATGGGTTTCCTAATAAGTAGAGACGTAAGATTTTATGGGAGAAACTTAGTATTCTTGCTCAATCTATTGTGGAACCTTGGGATTTACTTGGTGATTTCAGTTATGTTCTACTACCGGAGGAAAAGAAAGAGAGGCGACCTATTTATTCTGGATGCAAGTTATTTAATTTTGTGTAGAATAATGAGCTAAGGGATCTTGGATTTAAGGGACCTCAAGTCACTTGGAGAAGAGGGGTGATCTTTGAGAGACTCGACAAGGCAATTGGGAATAGTGTGTGGTGCAGGACTTTCCCAGAGGCAATAATTTTCCATCTAAAATTGGATCACAGGCCTATCTTATTGTCATCAAATTCTCCCAAAAAAGCTCAAGTTGATAGGACTTTTAATTTCTTAGCGCCTTGGGTTAATCATCTGTCTTTTGCATAGTTTGTTCGATAGAGTTAGAGTACTGAGGTGGATTTAGTTGATAATATTGGTACTCTTACTATGAACTTGAAAAGATGGAATACAAAGGTTTTTGGTCATATCATCAGAAGGAAGCGGTTGTTTGCTCTTCAAATTGAAAAGATCCAAGCTGCCTTAGACCGAAGGTATTCTAGATTCCTCATGGAACTTGGTTGTTAGTTGTGTGTTAAATATGAGAATATTCTTAACGAGGAAGAATTACTTTGGAAACAAAAGTCGAGAGTAGATTGGATCTTGGTGACTGAAATACAAAATCCTTCCATAATAAAGCCATTGCGATGAGAAGTTTAAACAAAAAATTTTGCTTTGAAGGTTGAAGATCAATGGCATTATAACAATGAAGTCCTTCAAGAGGAAGCAGTCAGGTTATTCTCTTCACTTTATTCCTTGGATGATTTTTTTTTGGTAGATCCCCTTTATATGGATATTTCCCGACTTTGGACTTTGAGTCTTTGGGTATTCTTGATGCGGATGTGACTAATGAGGAAATTAGAAGTGCTTTGTTTAGTATGGGTTCCTTGAAGACTCTGAGTCCAGATGGTTTTCATGCTTTATTCTATCAGAGTTAATGGGAAACAGTTGGTACAGAAGTGTGTAGGTAGGTTTGTGGAGTTTTTTCATATTGGCTTACCAGTAGCAGCGTGAACAAGACTTTTCTGGTGTTGATTCCAAAAACTAAAGTTCCTGAATCTATGGCTCAGTTTCGGCCAATCAGCCTTTGTAATGTTCTTTATAAGGTTGTCACAAAAGTTATTGTGAATTGTTTCAAGCTAGTTTTCCCTTTACTTATCGCCCCAATTCAAGTTAGCTTTGTGGTTGGAAGGCAGATTACTAATAATATTGTTATTGCCCAATAGGTTGTTCACTCAATGAGTACAAAAAAGGAGAAAAAAAAAGTTGGATGGCCATAAAAATGGGCTTAGAGAAAGCCTATGATAAAATCAGGTGGGATTTTATTAGAGATACCTTATCGGATGTTGGATTTCCTTCAAATCTGTCTAAGATTATTATGGAATGTATTACAACGGCGTCCATGCAGATTCTGTGGAATGCAAAGCCTTCAGCTAAATTTTATCTAAGCAAGGGTATTAAACAAGGCTGTTCGATGTCTCCTTATATCTTTGTGTTGTGCATGGAGAAATTGGGTCAACTTATTCACAAAAGTGTGGAGGATAAAATTTGGAAACCTGTTGTGTTAGGTAAGAATGGTCTTCTCTTATCACACCTATTTTTCGTTGATGATCTTTTCCTATTTGCAAAAACAGATATAGATTAGGCAAGGAATATAAAGGATGTGCTTAACACATTTGGAGCTGCCTTGGGTCATAAAGTTGATGGGCTCAAAACTACAATGTTTTTCTCTAGTAATACTGATTCCAACTATTCTAATGCTATTTGTAGTGTTAGTGGTTTTCACCAAACTGATGATTTGGGGGTATATTTGGGATTGCCTCTTTTCCATCGATGTATAACAACAAACACCTTCAAATTTGTTGTAGACAAGGTCAGACAGAAATTGGATAACTGGAATGCTAAGACACTTTTTATGGTGAGAAGAGTAACTTTAGCTCGATTAGTTTTTTTTCCATTCCCAACTATTTTATGCGAACTGTAAAAATTTCGTCTAGCGTTTGTACTAAAATTGAAAGAATTGCTCAGAGATTTATATAAGGGAGTTCTAAAGCCATTAAGAAACCGACTTTGGTTAGGTGGGGAGACTGTTGTCAGCCTCTATCTAATGGGGGACTTGGTATCTGATGCCTTAAAGAACAGAATGAATCTTTTATGTTAAAGTTAGGATTTTATCTCCTGACTAATGATCAAGTGTTGTGGGTAAGGGTGCTTCGATTTACGTATAAACTCTTGAAAAAATGCCCCGAGGATATTTCTAAAAGAAAATGCTCTTTGTGTTGTTTGTCCCCTTTTGCGTCAAAGTTTTCTTTGGTCAGTTGGTAATGGGAATCTTATCAAATTTTGGATTGATAATTGGATATTAGAGGTGGGTCCTCTTATTAACCATTGTTTGACTGCTTCCTTGATTGATGAGTCTATCACTCTTCAGAAGGCCATGAATGTAGAGGGTAACTAGAATTGGGAGTATATGCGGTGTTTTTTAACTGAAGATATTTTATCCTATATAGGAGGCATTCCGACCCCAAACTCTCGTGTAGGCCCTGATGAAGTTATATCAAGTTAGACTTCTAATGGAAATCTCAATATCAAAGCAGCCTATGGTATTCTGAGAAATTCGTTAAACCCACCAGAGTTAAAATAAAAGCTTATTTGGTCTTTAAATATTCCACAACATGTCCGTCACTTTATTTGGTTGATGTTCAAGGAACACATTTTTACTAATAAGAAATGTTGTAGAAGAGGCTTTTCTGATGACCCATCATATAAGATTTGTGAAAGCATTGAAGAATCTTGTCTTCACGTGTTGAGAGATTGTTGTCAAGCAAAAGAAGTGTGGAAGTAGTTAATTTCTTCGAGGATTTCAACCCGGTTCTTCTCTTCTTCGTTGGATGAATGGTTATCTAGTAATTTGAAAAATGAAGTTGATGTTGTATTTTAGGATGTAAATTGGCCTTCTCTTTCTGGGATTGTTTGTTGGAGGATTTGGAAACAGCGAAATTTATGTGTGTTCCAAGATGTCCATTTTAACATATTTAGTGTGATCGAATCGTTGTGGTGGTGGGCGAGATCCATTAAGTAGGGGCATGTTGATATAGGGGAAACAATGTGCATCGAAGCAGGGATCAAATATGGGCTCCCCCGCCTACTGGGTTCTTTAAACTTAATACAGATTGTGCCTATAATCCGAATTTGGGTATAGCTTATTCTGCAATAGTGGCTCGAGATGAGCAAGGTAGATTGATGTAGGGATTAGGAAGAAATATTAGAAGATGTATTGTTCTACAAGCTAAGCTTTGGGACATTTATGATGGCCTCCAAATAGCTTGGGAGGATAAATGGGCAAATGTTTATTGAAACAGATTATGCTTTGGCTATCAAAGATATCCACGGTGATCATAAAGGACATTCAAATAGAGATTTGGTTTTGCGTATCCAAGAACTGTGCAGGCACGAGTGGAGAGTGCTCATAAAGTAAGTACCTAGAGAGGTGAATTTTGCTGTTGATACCTTAGCTAATCTGATGAAAGATTCCCCCATTGGCGCGAGAATGTTTTATGTAGCTCCATCATCGGTTGATGATCATATACGAATTGATAGATGTTTTTGGTTATCCAATCCGGTTCCTACAGTTAGCATGTAATTGATGTTGTTTTTTACGTGTTACCAAAAAATAAAAATAAAAATAATTATACAAGTGAGCAAAATTAGAGTAATTTCTTTTTTTTTTTTAGAAAAATGCACTCCTTTATTTTGCCTAATTTCTCTCTAGTTTTGAACTGTCAACAATTAAGATATATTTCTATCAAAATGAAAAAAAGAGAAATTAAGATATCTACTTTTTTTTTGGTAGAAGAAAAATATTAGACTAAAACAAAACTAGTCTAATTTTCGTCGATTACATCAGACGACGTGTGATAACCATCAGTTTCCAATAGACGTCGCACATAGATCAAAGGTTTATCCAGGATGATCAATTGGTTCAAGCTTCCCAAAATTTCCTTAGCCAAGCAGTCAGCGACTTTGTTGCCATCTCTCGATAAAAGTCTAAGCTTCACTTGCCAATCTTTAGCAATACAAGTGTGGAGCAGTCTAACTTTCGCTATATTGTTTACACAAGCAAAACTAGAATGCAAAATTTCCAATAAGAGAGCATATTAAGATATCTACTTTAACTTCTATGGTTTCCCTTTATTTTTTAGGATTAAAATGATAAATAAAAAAAATTAAAATATGTTGTTACTCTCTATACTTTTAAAAATTTTGAAATTTAATCTTTTTAATTTAAATTTTAAAAATTAAACTATGTTATCTTTTTAATTTAAAATTTTTAGTACAATCATTAACAACGTTAGTAGTTTCCATCAAAATTTATCAACTTGACATGTTTATTTTATATCAATTATATGTCATATCATATGAAGATAATTTAATCGACATGCCAAGTTGACAAAATTTGATAGAAAAAATTAAATATTTTAATGATTGTACAGA
This sequence comes from Gossypium turneri, assembly GCA_008044935.1. Classification (NCBI taxonomy): domain Eukaryota; kingdom Viridiplantae; phylum Streptophyta; class Magnoliopsida; order Malvales; family Malvaceae; genus Gossypium; species Gossypium turneri. The sequence continues at coordinate 46,840,450 of CP032576.1, read as the reverse complement.
AAATTTTCAAATTGAAAAAATAAAATACCTTAACTTTTTAACTTTCTAACTAGGGACTAAATATCAAAGTTGATCAAAATAGAGAGATTGGCGACGTATTTTAACCAAAAAACACATTTTTGGGAAATTAGATAAAATTATATTCATAATTACTTAGAAAATCATATAAGAGAATGATATTAAGGAGCAAGGGTGAGTAAAACTCGATTGAATTCAACAAAATAAAAAAAAAATTGAATTTCGAGTTATTCAATTTTTTGAAGTCAACTCGAATAAGTAATTTGAGTTTCGAGTTTGATTCGAGTTAAATTTTACAATTTAAATAACAGATTAGTGTAAATACCCCTTTGGTCCCTGCCAGTTTTGAAAATGAGCAAAATTGTCTCTCTCTCAACAAAAAATACAAAAAAAATCAAAATAATTTTCAAAAATTCAAAATATTTATAAAAATTACAAAACTATATATTTTTAAAAAAATTGTAAAAATTTTAAAAAATAAATCTAAAGAATATATAAAGAAATTTAAATTTTAAAAATTTCCTAATATAATAATTTTGGAACCTAAACAAATTAATTAATAATTCAAGTTTATCATACTAAAATATCTTCTTTTTTTCTTATTTTTCTTTGAAAAGGTTTTCAAATATATATGCTTTCAAAATTGCGTACTCTAGTATGAAATTAGTTATACTGTAACAAGATTTCAATTTAACATGTTTACTTTTTTAATTTAACTTGAATAATTTCATTTGATTCAACTCAACTTGAATTTCCTTTCACTCGATTTGACTCGAAAAAAATTCAAATCGAGATAGGATGATAAAATAGTAATTGACAATGAGGTTAACTCGAAATTTTTTTATTTGATTCGATTTGACTTGATCGAATACTCACCCCTATTAAAGAAAACAACGTTTAGTTAAGTAAATAAATATTATTGTAAAAATAATAATTAAATTCTATTTTAGGAAATAAAATAATATTAAAAAATAATATTGAAACATCTTAAATCTAACCATTGGGATTTTCTTTTCATTTATGGTTTAATCCATTAGTCTTGGATGCGTGGTAAATCATATTTAGAGAATTCAATATGATTTTTTAAAAAAAGATAACCATAAATTTCAAAAAAATTTATTTTGAAGAATTCTATAATTGTTATAAAAAAAACTATTTTTAATTAAAAAAAAAGTGATATAACTTTTCTTAAAAAAATATTTTAAAAAAATACAAGTTAATAATTTTCTAATTCGATTTCTTGAAGTATCCATTTGAGCGAATGTAATAACTAATCATTAACCTTCTTTCATTAAGCTAATATTTTTAAAATATAATAAGAATTACAACTTGATGCTCAAGTCTGGTTTGATGCAGCAAATACAACAATTACAATAATTTTCATAAAAGAAGTCACAATAATAAGAACCCAAGATTGAAACTTGTTTTGGAAGCAAAACTTAAGTATTTTTTATATCAGAAAAAGTTTCTATATTAATATTATTAATGGCGATAAATAAAAAAGTGATGGTTGATTGGTCGGTTGCTTGAGGTGGGACCAAAACACATAACTGAAAACAGAAGCCAACTCCCCTCCCCCTCCCAATCCAAACATATGTATTCATTAAAATTTATGTTTAGAATATATTTACTGAAAATTAATGCATTGATTAGGCCTTCTATTTTTATACATAATAAATCTCTCCATATAACATTTCCTTGTAAAGAAACATAGAGTAAAATCCGTTTAAAGGAAGCTCCTTGTCAAATTTCTTCAATTTTCCTTTTTTTTAAAAAAATTACTTGGATTTTCCTACAGCTTTACGTACTTATAGTAATTTCTTGGGCAACAAGTTTGAATTATTATCATTTTTTTCATTAAAGTTGGTGATTCTATTTCAGTCTATTGGTAGAGTCGATTCAGAGCATTTGGAGGTTACCATATTTAGTTCAATAGTCACTCTCTCTATATTCAATGCAATTGTTGCTGCCTTAGACCTCACTCATTCATACTTTTTTCTTTTAGGTATGGTATTGGATCTTCACCTCCACTGGAGTAGGGTTATCGAGGGATCGAATTCGAGATTTTTTTCTTTCTTTTTAGATACCCAAAATTATCTATAAATCATTTTCTTGATATTTTGTTATTAAGCGATTCCTCATACAAAAACAAGTTGAATTTTTGTATTTTCTTTTTAAAAAGTACTATTTGTAGTTAGATTTAAATCTGTACCTACTTTCTTTTCAAGTTATCTAATTTACTGCAACCATTAGGTATCTCCATTTAGCAGTGTCCAACTTTTTCGGTACTATATAACATAGCCTTTGAAACTGATCTTTTGTGTCTTTGATTTTTATCCATATCCTAATTCTTCATACATTCCTTCCCTTCTGCCATTTCAGGAACCCGAAAAACAATGGCTTCAATCAGTGTTCGTGAGCGTTTGGGTGAATCTCTAGCTACTCATCCACAGCAGTCAAAGTCTATCTTGTCAAGGTATAATGTAAATAAGTGCTGCCTTCAAATTTCTGGTCTTTCTTTGTTATTTTTTATTACATTGTTTATATATGTCATATTGCAGGATTGAAAGCCTCGGAAAGGGTATTCATAAGTCTCAAAAGCTGCTCTCGGTTCTCGATAAAGATGCCGGAAATCAAGCACTTGATGGGATGGTGGTGGAGGTCCTCAGGTCTACTCAGGTCACAATAAAACAAACCCTTTCTTTGGTTATGTTTCATGATGAGAATATTGGACTGATATGTTACCGTTATCTAATAGGAAGCTGTAGTGTCGTCTCCATTGGTTGCCCTTGCCATTCGTTCAGCTCCTGGAGTTTGGGAGTACATTGCTGTGGAGGTCCAAAAGCTTTTTGTGGAGGAAATGCCCGTTGCTGAGTATCTACGGTTGAAGGAAGAACTTGTTGATGGAAGGTAGGTAGTTTTCTCTTACAGCTCCTGGTTTATATTATGTTTGAGTTTATGTTGAACAATGCTCAATGATGTGGCTCAGCTCCAATGGCGAGTTTATGTTGGAATTGGACTTTGGTGCATTCAATAATTCTGTTCCTCGTCCGTCTCTTTCAAAGTCCATTGGTAAAGGCATGGACTTCCTCAACCGCCACCTTTCTGCCAAGCTATTTCAAGACAAGGAGAACTTGAACTTGTTGCTTGAATTTCTCCAAATTCACTGCCAGAAGGGAAAGGTAAAAGTTCCACTTTCACTATTTGTTTTTCCTTTCTGTATACATCAAAACTTAAGAATCGTTCAATGTTATGCCACAGGGTATGCTGTTGAATGACAGAATCCAAGATGTGAATTCCCTCCAACATGCATTGAGGAAGGCCGAGGAGTATCTGACTCCTCTATCGTCGGATACCCCGTACTCAGTTTTCGAGAAAAGGTTTGTGGGGATTGGTTTGGAGAAGGGATGGGGTGATAATGCTGAGCATGTTCTTGAGATGATCCATCTTCTATTGGATCTTCTTCAGGCACCTGATCCTGTCGCACTTGAAAGCTTCCTTGGAAGAATCCCATTGGTCGCCAATGTTGTAATCATGACTCCCCATGGATACTTTGCCCAAGACAATGTTTTGGGATACCCTGACACAGGTGGTCAGGTTGTTTATATCTTAGATCAAGTTCGTGCCTTGGAGGAAGAGTTGCTTCATCGTTTCAAGCTGCAAGGACTCGACATTACCCCACGTATCCTAGTCGTGAGTATCTGAATGTTAATTCAGTTTCGATCATTATGTTTAATGCTTAATTTGGCTGTTTGTGTACCAGATTACTCGGCTCCTCCCTGATGCTGTAGGAACAACTTGCGGTCAGCGTCTTGAGAAAGTGTATGGAACCAAGTATTCTGATATTCTTCGGGTACCCTTCAGAACTGAGAAGGGAATTGTACGTCCATGGATCTCACGATTCAAAGTCTGGCCTTACCTGGAGACTTACACTAAGGATGTTGCAGCTGAGATCACCAAAGAGTTCCAGGGCAAGCCTGATCTGATTGTTGGGAACTACAGTGATGGAAACATTGTTGCTTCTTTATTGGCACATAAGTTTGATGTTACACAGGTTTGTTAAATGCCAATTAATTGAACAAGTTCCTTGCTGTATTTTGATGTTCCCCCTGCAATCTAAAAACTTGGTTTTCAATGTTTTATGCAGTGCACTATTGCTCATGCACTCGAGAAGACGAAATACCCGGATTCAGACATTAACTGGAAACAGCTTGAGGATAAGTATCACTTCTCCTGTCAGTTTACTGCTGATCTTATTGCTATGAACCATACTGATTTTATCATCACCAGCACCTTCCAAGAGATTGCTGGAAGGTAATCTATCTCCCACTTTACTACATTTGGTTCCCTTGTACGTTGTAAATGTTGCCACCTATTTGAGTCCCTAACAATGTTTTCATTCCATGATTTTCAGCAAGGACACTCTCGGCCAATACGAGAGTCACATTGCTTTCACTCTTCCAGGGCTCTACCGCGTTGTTGATGGGATCGATGTTTTTGATCCCAAATTCAATATTGTCTCCCCTGGTGCTGATATGAGCATATACTTCCCTTACACGGAAGAGAAGCGGAGGTTGAAGAAGTTCCACCCGGAGATTGAAGAGCTTCTTTACAGCCCTGTTGAGAATACAGAGCACTTGTGAGATTTTGGTCCTATTTTTACACCCTTTTCACTAGATTTTGTGTTCAGTGTTAACAATGTCTTAAATTGTTGTCTCACAGATGTGTGCTAAAAGACCGCAACAAGCCGATTCTGTTTACCATGGCAAGGTTGGACCGAGTGAAGAACTTAACTGGGCTCGTAGAGTTCTATGCCAAGAACAGCCGGCTGAGAGAACTGGTTAACTTGGTTGTAGTAGGTGGAGATAGGAGAAAGGAATCCAAGGACTTAGAAGAAAAGGCTGAAATGAAGAAGATGTATGAACTTATCGAAAAATACAAGTTGAATGGACAATTCAGATGGATATCGTCCCAGATGAACCGTGTGAGAAATGGTGAACTCTATCGTTATATTTGCGACACCAAGGGAGCATTCGTTCAGCCTGCTATATACGAGGCTTTTGGCTTGACTGTTGTTGAGGCAATGACCTGTGGACTACCAACATTTGCAACATGTTACGGGGGCCCTGCTGAGATTATAGTTCACGGAAAATCGGGGTTCAACATCGATCCTTATAACGGTGATTTGGCTGCCGAGACCCTTGCCAATTTCTTCGAGAAATGCAAAGCGGATCCATCTTATTGGGATGAGATCTCCCAGGGAGGGTTGAAACGCATACAGGAGAAGTATACATGGCAGATTTACTCCGAGAAGCTATTGACTCTCACCGGAGTTTATGGCTTTTCGAAACATGTAGCTTACCAGGAGCAACGTGGGCGCAAGCGTTGCATTGAAATGTTGCATGCATTGATGTATAACAATCGGGTAAAACAATCATGTCTATTATTATTATTACATCAAACATCATTTTACTCTTTCATTGAACTGAAAATTTCATGTTTCTGAATGTTTGTTTAATTGTGTGCTTTACAGGTCAAGACTGTTCCACTAGCTGTTGAGTAAAGAAAAAGCAAAAGGCTGCTTGGAAACTAAGGAATTTCCAAGAATGATTGCTATTGAAGTTTTATTTTTTTCTTTTTTTTTTCAATTTGGTAAATGTTTAATTTCAACTTTGGGGTTTCCCCTTGGAATGTTTTGAACTCTGGGTTTGGTCCCATTGATTGCAATAAAGTTTTAATTTCTCTTGATTGTATTTAAGTTTTGAGTTTGAAGAGGATAAAATTTAAAATTATATTGAATTTTGATTTAATGTGTAATTTGGTACATATATTTTGATTAAAATTTAAATTTTTATTCAATTATAAACATAAAACTCACATTTGAAAAAGAAGAAGGAGGAGGAGGAGGAGGAAATAATAGCAATATGCAAGCAAACATAAAATAATACCGCATTGAAAATGTGATTAGCGAAAACTGTGAATATTTATACTTCTGATAATTATGAAAGAATGGCAGGGTGGATTGTTAAATTGAACACCAATGGTAATCTCTTAACAACCTTTAATTAATCCTTGTAATTAGGCAAGTTAAACTGCGATGAATTCTGTCATGTAGTCTTAGGGAATAAACATTTTAGAATTTACAAATATAATATTCATGATAATTTTTTAAATTCATTCTTTGTTAATTACTTATTTAATAATGCATTTGAATTTGACAAATGTTTTTATATATGTTTAATATAAATTATATGATTGGTACTAGATACACAGTGTAATACCCGATTTTTGCCCCGGGTACAAATATTAAATGGGCCTAAATAAAACAGTCCGATTACAAGTGGGCCTACATGGTCCAAACTGAAATAAACTAAAATATGGTGGCCCAAAACAAATGGCCCAAAGCAAAATCAGAAACCCTAGGGTTTCTCAAGATCAACAGCGCCGCAAATCAGGCCTTGCCTTCCAAATCTCCCTTGATCTTCATACCTGCGCATCAAGAAAAAAAACAAAAAGGGAACCCAATCAAAGATTTGAAGATCAAATAAAGAAACAGATTTGTTTCTCTTTTTTAGATTTGTTTCATTCGGCTATAAAAAAGCCACTAATACACTGTAATAAGGATCTGAATTCGGAAATCAAATAGAAAACAGAGAGTTACTTTCGCAACACAGAGAAAAAAAATCGAATCAAGGTTGCTACTTTTTATTTTTATTTACTGTTATTTATTTTTTATCATTTACATACATACGAATAAAATAAATAAGAAAAAGGAGAGAAACAATCTGTGTTTGGAGCCCCAAATCGCTGTGAACGGCCGAGGGAATCGTCTCCGAGGAAAGACGATCGGAAACCGAAGAGTTTCCTGGGTTTTGGAGGTTTTTCTCTTACTTTTTTGAAGGATTTAAGCCCAGATTTGGGCATAGGGGGGTCAAGAAGGCTAAAAGGGAATTTTTCCCCTTTTCCAGCCACAGCAGGCGGTGGTGCCGGCGCCGAAGATCGGCGGCCGGCGCGGTGGCCGGTGACCGACCGATGATCGACCGATGGTCGGAGGACCGAGGGGCTGAGAGTGGTTTTTTTGAGGATTTGTGTTTTTTTTTTAAAAAATGTTTTGAAATGAAATTTTGTTTTAATTTTGGCTTAAATAGCCAATTGAAAACGGCGCCGTTTTGAGGGGAGGATCCGCGCGTTGACCCGACCCGGACCCAAGATCCGCGTGTTTTTCATGCGGAGGGGCAAATTGCGCTTTTGGCCCCTCCGCCTTTTAATATATTTACAATTAAGTTTATTTGCTTTTTTTTAAAATTCGCCTTTAATTTGTTTTAATTTCAATTTAGTCCTCTCTGAACGGCGCCGTTTTAGAGGAGAAGGGAAAATTGCCCTTCCAGCCCCTCTATGTAATTCGCGCGCTCAATCTAGTCCTCCAGACTTTATTTATTTTCGGATTTACCCCAAATTTTTACTTGCAATCCAATTTAGTCTTTTTTTTTTATATTTTTCTTAAAATCAATTAACTTTGATAATGTAATTGTTTTTTTTATATTTTATAGTTTTCATATGTAATTATTATTATTTTATCTATATATGTATATTTATTTTTATATATGTATTTATACCCTAAAAAAAACTAATGATTTTCGTATATTTATATATACACATGTTCAATTTATTCAATTAATTTTGATATTATTTTAATTGTTTTTAAACTTATATATTTTTATCTGTACATGTATACATTTTTTTGTGTTTATTTCAATCATTTGTTTATTAATTTATGTTTGTATTTTTTTATTATTATCTTGCCCACTTATTTAATATTTTGCATGACATTATCTTATTTATCTATTTATTTATTCATATTATTTCTATGAAATTGTTGTATTTATTATTGAGATTGTTTAAGGGGCATCTATTTCATGCATTCAACATAACATTACACTATCTTTCTATTTAATTTTAAAATAAAACGTTTCAAAATAGAAATAATACTCGTATTTAAGATTTCTCAAGAGGATTGAGCCCTAACGTATTGGGTTCCGATTTTTTTGTAAAATCTTACAATCGAGGATTGCTCTTTAAATCAAATAAAATAAAATTTATCATTGGGAATTCAATGTGTTGTGTCCTAACGTATTGGATGTGACACGTTGATTTTTCGAGATAAAGATTTTTTTTAATAAAGGAAATATCGAATGTTTGGGATTTTAAGGAATTGTGCCCTAACGTATTGGGCTGTGGTTTCTCTATAAATTTTAAACAATTAGATATTTTCTTAAATTCTATTACACGATTTTAGACTAACTCATTATGAAGAGAGTAAAATGTTGTGCTCTAACGCATTGGGTGTGATATTTTTCTTTTTTCAAATGAGAAGGTCTTAATAAATAATTTAATTAATGATCACATTTTTTTAAAAAAATGCTCGACTTCAAGACATTAATCAATCAATTTGGTACCAATTTTGGGCGTTACGAGGGTGCTAATCCTTCCTCAAACGTAACTGACTCTCGAACCCGTTTTTCTAAAAAACTCGTAGACCAAAGTTTTTTTAGGTGATCCAATCACACCGTAATAAAAGATTGGTGCCGACTCCCAATTTTCATTTAAAAAAAAAAGGGTCGACAACCTAAAATTTTTGTTTTCAAAAAAATGGTTTCGACACACCGTTTACATCATTTCAAATCCATAAATTAAAAAAGAAATTACTATCAATAACTCAACAACAAACTATTCTTCAACTTTAAAAAAAAAAAAAATCAAACTCACAACCTAAGTAGTCACCTTGCTTATTAAGCAAGTTGAAAGAACAAGAAGTTGGTTAAAATTTTTTAAAATAACTATTTAGAAAATGAAAATATCAAAATGTTTTCATTATTTTTAGTAAAAATAATTTGTAAAAATAAAAATTTTTAACTTTAAGTCAATTGATCCTAATTCAAACTCACGTGAATTCAAAATACTCTTTTTCTTAAATGGTTTTTCAAATATCCATATAAATGTAATTTTTTATTTTATTTCTCAAATTTCTATTATAGAAAAGTAGTCATCAAACATATTTTTATATTTTTATTATGAAAATAAATTTTTATTTTTATTTTTTTAAAAAAATAAAAAATGAAAATAATATTTTTTAAAAACCAAATATAGCCTAAGTTTCTAAAGAATTAAATCAAATAAAACTCTAAATATCATACTAAAAATAATAGTAAAGGAAACATATGGCTTGTTTAGTAGTACTTAGAAAAATCACTTTAGACTTGAAAAACACTCTTGAAATAAAAGTTATACTAAACAAGCTGCTTTTGGCTTTTAAAAACACTCTTGAAAATTACTTTTGAAAAGGAGAAGTTAAAATTTTTAGTTTTTCCTCTCCTAAAAACACTTTTAGTGTTTAATTACTTTTTCACCTCTCTGACAACATAGCACTTTCCCTTATTTTTTTGGCATAATTGCAAAAAAACCCTCAATGTTTGGGGGCTTTTGGTTTTGTGCCTTTGATCTTTTTTTTATTGACACCCTCAACTTTATAATTTTTTCAAAAATCAACTCAATTTTAATGGTAAACGTGAGTTGACCGTCAGCCAAACACCGGTCAATGAAATAAGTCTATGTAACATCATAGATGACGCCATCTAAATTTTTGATAGCAATGTTAAACACTTAAATCTTAAACCAAATTTTTCAAAAGTACTTCTCAAAAATATTTTTTTACAACAATTTTTAAAAGTACTTTTTAAAAGCATTGCTAAACTAGACCATAGTTGGTCAGAAGCAATTAGGCAAATCCTTTTTACTTCATATATTGACAAATTAACTATGAAATCTGTTTAAAAAATTACAAATAAGATGACCAAATCATTACACACAGGAGACCCTAACAAAGTGTTCACTAATCCATTTCTGCTTTACTTTTTTAACATTATAAAATATGGTTTTATATTAATTTTGGTCTTTCTATTATTCCTAAATTTAAGATTTAATTTTTATATTTTAATGTTTAACATAATTTGATCTCTATACTTTTATTATGTTATTAGTTAGTCCAAATATTTAATATAGTTAACTTTTCGATTAAAATGCTATATGATTATATATAATTTAAGTACCCTACGTGTCTTAGACACCGACACATCTTCTAATTTCTTTTGGGATTGTCTTGCATTTCTTTTAGCATTAGAAGACAATGGTAAAATTTCAATTTTGCCCTTTATACTATTCTGAAATTTGAGATTTAAACTGCATACTTTAATTTTTACATAATCTGGTCTATCTATTTTTATAATATCATTAGTTAGTTTAAATAATTAATATGGTTAACTATTTCAATGAAAATGCCGACGTCAAATATTTTCTTAAGAACACTATTTCAAAAAAAAATATTTTATCATAACGAGCTCAAGTGGGAAAAAATTTAAATAAGCATTTTCAATTTTTTTTACATGGTTATAAAGTGAATTTTTTTAAAATTTTTAAAATGACAAACCGGTGAATTTAAATGAAATTTTTTTGAATTAGTAATAATTAAATATGTATTTTTAAATCTGAAAAATAAAAATGTTAGATTTTTAAAAATAAAAATAAGAACTAAATTGCATAGTATATTTTAAAATTTAAAATTTTATTGTAAAATTACTAATTAAAAATTGATTGGAAGCTCGTTTGTGACTTTTTTATCGTCGGATAATAATAACACACTATGAGATGGACGTACGCTTTCATTCAATGATTTTCTTCATAGGACAAGTTTGTCTGCAACATTTGATATAATTTCTTTTCAATTATAAATAAATGAGTAAATTCTTCAAAAATAAAGTCAAACTAGAGCAATGTTAAATATAATGGTGAACTGAACTTAGTCGCCATGAGTGGTTCTAAGGTGTTCTATAGTTTTGAAATGTATTCCAAGGCTTTTGATCAGACCAAAAATAAACAAAATACAAATGGAAAAGCATCCCAAGGGTTTTGATCACGTAAAGGGCAAAACATTGGAATCACTGCCTAATGTATTGATTTGGTCCTCAAATACATGTTGCCGAGGAAGAGAAAACATAAATAAGGGCTTAGGGGGCATCTCAATGTCTTCCATACGCCCACTCAACATTTCCACAACTCGTTTCATTGAGGGTCGATCTCTCTGTTTCATTTGGATGCACCATAATCCCACCATTCTCATCTTCCTTCCTATTTCATAGCTCTCATCCACCACATTATCCATCTTTTCCATTACCTTTTCATATATCCATTCAGGGAAGTAGGCTTCAGTGCCGCTAGAACCACCTGTGCTAAAGCTGGTTATTTGTTTGAACTGCTGCTTCCCACCTACCATCTCCAACAGCAACATCCCATAGCTATACACATCGGATTTATGCGAAGGGTTTCCCAGATTTCTCATGAATATCTCAGGAGCGATAAAGCCAATAGTCCCTCTTGCACTCGTCATCGTCACATAGCTATGGTCTCGAGAGTATACTTTGGCTAATCCGAAATCAGAAATTTTGGGGTTCAAACTCTGGTCAAGCAAAACATTTTGAGGCTTTATGTCGAGATGCAAAATCCTTGATTCGCAACCTCTGTGCAAGTATTCTATCCCTTGAGCGACCCCGATCGCGATTTCGAGAAGCTTAGCTATCCCAACTGAATTCTCTGCCTCCTCTTTCGACAGTAAATCCGTTAACGATCCGTTAGGCATGTATTCGTAGATAAGAGCTTGTTTAGAGCCATCCCAACAGAACCCCAACAAATTAATAACATTGAAATGGTGTATCCTACCTATGGTGGCAACTTCAGTAATGAAATTGTCGCCAATAATAATGTCAGCAGACTTGAACAATTTGACAGCAATGATACGACCATCAAATAGTTTGCCTTTGTAGACATTACCATATCCACCTTCACCTAGTTTATCCTTGAATCCATTTGTCATCTTCTTGATATCATTGTAGGAATAGTTGCTCAATAGATTTGAGCGATAAGTTCTGATGAACTCTTCGGCATTTGGTCCATCTAAAGTGGTTTGATTCTTCTTCTTCTTCAAATAGGCAGTTGAGATTAATGAAGCTATGTTCTTGTACACAAGTAGGGCTACAATTACGACAATTGAGAAGATTCCACATGCAACACCTGTGTACATGCTTACACGTTGAGATTACAAAAGAAAGCACTGTTTTTTTTTTTTGATGATTGGTTAAAGGAAAACATTTCCCACGGGCCCTTTAGATGATGAACTACTTCAAAAATCAATTATATTATATAATACCATCTAAAAACGTTTAATATATCATTTACCTATAATAATCTTGTGCACTTGTGACAGTTTTGGCCTGCACATAAAAAAATATTCCACGATAAGGGTGTGTTTAATAAATTATTAAAAATTTTCATTTGTTGAATAAGATAGATAGGTAATTACTTATCATTTAATGTAGAAAATATTAAGTTTTATTTAAAAAAATTAAAAAAATTGCTTTTTAAAAAATAAAATATTCAAATTATCATTTTTTTTACAATAATATGAAATTTATATTAATAAAATTAAAATTAAGAAATAAATAATTTTTTTAAAGATTAATATTTATTTTTATCAAACAACATAATTTTATTCAATCCTTATATTTACTAATTTACCAAACAATCTTCTAACATGAAGTCAAACTTATCAAATTTAATATTAAAAATTCAATGTTTAATTTTTCAACACTTAAATTTCAGTTTATCAAACACAAGTCTATATAATTATTTTAATTTCACCAGCAATTGTTCTATTTTAACTAATAATAATCATCAACCAACATCCATTATTATTATTATTATTATTATTATTATTATTATTATTATTATTATTATTATTATTATTATTAAGATAGTCTCTTGTTGTGTAATGTTTTTCTTGTATCTTATTGATAGGAATGTTGGGGTATTTATACATGTGGTTATAAATACTATTACAGCTCAAAGCAGGGCCTCACTACTTTGTGTTGATTCTATTACCTCTGATACTGACATTCTCTGTCCCTGGGACTAACAATCTCTACAAACTCCAGGTCTGTTGGGCACGTGTCTACGAAGCACGCGGTCTTTTCTAGTTTTAGGACTAGTGTTCTGGGCAAGCCTCGTACTTACTAGACACGTGTCTAGACGACCTATGGAGTACGTGGCCCTTTCAGTGAGTCCTTTGGGCGTATGCAAAATAAGACTGCGATCTTCCCTAGGTTCCTACGAGCTGGATCCGCGGGCTGGTCTTACGACCTTGCCCTGTGGGCTCGCGTAAGGTTCTTGTGAGTTGGGTCTATCGCCTTACCTTGCGAGCTGGTATGCCTTGTTGTCTACTCGAGGTCGGGTTGCAGGTTAGAGGTTTGGATCCTTTCTAGGACTCGGGTCTCAAGTTATTGACATATAACAATCTACCTCCCAAGTGGGCCTAAAAGGTGTCATAAAGTGGCGCTCTTTAGGTCCATCACATCAGGATTAAATGCAACTTGCTGGGTACATTGCGGATTGTGATGCATGATTGCTACTCTACCACGTGCATGAGCGATTCTCGCATGTGTGTATCTGATAGTTGAAAATTGAACTATTTTCGTTTGTTCACATCTAGGCCGTTGATTTTTCTCAGTCATGCAAATCGTCTAACAAGCGAGAAGGGAACTTCTTTTTTAAAAGAATATCTTTCAGAACCCTAAATCTTCCATTCTTAACTTTTTTGACATCAAAACAAAGGTAATTTTTAGAAATTTCACTTTTTCTTTTAACACTTATGTTTCCTTCTTTGATCGATAGTATGGTAAAGATGAGAGGAGTTGGTAACCGTATCATCCCAATCCGTTGGTCGACTCCGATTTTAGTGACGGAGAAATCTTACGCAAACACCACTAACTGGGAGGAGCTGGAACAAGTCTTGTTGGTGTAGGGAATGAAACTATCCAATTTTGCATTTGAGTTTTCCATTCTAAAAGGGTCACATCGACTGCGTAAGACCACTAATGATAGTTTTCTACTTTCGTTGCACAAGCTGGAGGTTAGGTTTCACTTGCCGCTGCACCTTTTCTTTTGCAGCCTTCTAAATAACTACAATATTACTCCCGACCAACTTTCGGGCTTTTCTTGATGGCTTACTATGGTGTATTTCCTTGACTGTAGTTAGCATGGCGAGATACATATGCTCGTTGTTTTCCAAAATTTGTATCAGTTGAAGAGCCGTGGTTCAGAGGATTCAACGAGGTTTTACTATTTTTCTCCTCGTAAAAAAAGTACAAACAATTATTCAAAATTATTGTTTCAACCTTCATCTGAACTGAGGGATGTACGTTCAAGTTCACAATATGATTTGCGAGGACTTCAGATTTCCCATAAGATGGACTTTACCCAGTAAGGATATGTGTGCATCAATGAAGCATTACTATGGATGAAGTTGTTGCCCAATTTTAGAGGCTTCCCATTAGTCGCTTACTGACTCTAGAGACTTTTATCACAGTAATAGATGTCTTCAGATATTGTTTGAAGGGTTTTAACCCTAATGGATGAAGGCTTGGTGATAATTAAAAGGTTGCTCAGTCAGTTGAGGCGTTGCCTGAGAGTGCTACATGGCCTCATGATCATGATTATTCTGATCAGTTGGCCTAGATATTGTTGGGTCTCATGGCAAAGCCCTTAACTTCTTCTATCACTTCTACAAGATGAAGCGTTGACCATTTACTTTTCCTGAGTTCACACAAGAGGGTTGTTGGGTTAGATATTAATTTATTAACTGCTCCCACTAATCACGGGGTTGTTGCTGGTGCAGGAATCAGTTGGGGCTCCTAGGATACTTCAAGTGGAATTGATAACCTTTCTTGTGAACTTGATGAGACAATGGACATTGATTTCTTGGTTAGCGGTGCTCGCAAGAAGCGTAAAACCACCGCAAGGGCTATGCATATTGGCTCCATAAACGAAAAGGAAAGGAAAAGTACACAACTTGAGCGTCGTAGTAAAAAAAGAGAAAATTTTATTGGGGTTACTGTTGGAGCTTTGAGTCTTTCTCGTCTTCTACCGTGAACTTGCCATCTTCTACTCCCCCTGCTAGTTCATCAATTGTCATTGTTGGTGATACTCTTCCTACTATTCGTATCTCTCCTACTGCGCTCACTGTTAGAGGAACGTCAATCGAGTGTAATATATCTTTATTTCCTTGATGTGGGGACTGAAGTGCGTAGGAGTACCTTTATAACCCTAATGTCACAGCCCTCGAATGACAAGCCTTAGTGCCAGAAGTTGTTGAGCCAAGCAGCACGCTACTACCCTCAGCCTCAAGCTTTTGCTCCCCTCTGCATTTTCTATTTTCTGAAGCTAATATGGTAAGACAAAGGTATGAGGAGGCCCGTCAGAAAGAGCTCACAGATCTTCAGGCGGAGTTGGCGAGTGTTAGTGAGTAGCATCGCAAGATGATAGAGGAAAATGAGGTAATCTTTAAGTAAAAACGAAGATCTTACTGAGTGTCTGGCCATAGTGGTGACTAAAGTAGAGGGGTTAAAGTGTATTGTAGTCACTGAAAGGGAAAGTAAGGAGGCTCTGCAAGCTGAGTTGGACGAGCTTACAAAAGAGCACGCAGCGAAAAAAAATAGGATTATCCGCTAATGTCAAGATCAAGTGGAGGGCATGATCAAGGAACATCTTCGAGTGTTCGAGAATTTTAAGAAAAAGAAAGCTGAGGATGTCTTAAGCTCTATTTCGAAGTTGAAGATGAACATTCTACTTCACGCCCAGGTCATTGCTGGTCCTTTTGATGTTCGTAAGGTAAATCTTGATGTTCTCGAATGGGTGGATATGAGCTTGCTGGGCTTCGACGTGCTATGTCCCTCAGGTGCTGCGTGGGACTCTTTTGTGTCTACTGGGAAAGGTTCTCCAGATTTTTATATAGAGGATGATCCTTCTGCGGACAAGGATGTGGTTCTTTCTGCTGCGAACAACGACATTACTCCTTCTAATGATGTGTGTCGAGGCGTAGATAGGGATAACATGCCTTGATTTTTTAAAAATTTTATATCTCGTTTATTTTTTAATTAAAATATGTTTTTATAGTTATTACTTTTGTGTCTTTGCAACTTTAATTATTTTTATCACACAACTATGTCGGTACTTATGAAGAACCTTCGAAGATCGCTAGCTGCGATCTTTGATGATAATTTTGGAAGGTAGCACAATTGGGGGTGTTAATTCGCAAGTTGTTTTATACTTAAAAAAGTTTTGAAAGATAGCAAGCTGAGAGTTTTGCTCTTGCTAACTGTCTTGGAGGTTGTGACTCTTCACTTGCAAACCTTAATATTATAGTTAGGAGCTTTGATCTCACTAACTATTTTGGAGATTGCGACTCTTTGCTTGAGAACATTAATATGATAGCTGGGAGATTTGCTCTCGCTAACTATTTTAGAGGTTGCGGCTTTTTGTCTACGATCCTTAATATGACAGTTGGGAGCTTTGCTCTTGCTAACTATTTTGGAGGTTGCAGCTCTTTGTTTGCGAACCTTAAGATGACAGCTGGGAGCTTTGCTTTTGTTAATTGTTTTGAAGGTTGCGGCTCTTCGCCTACGAACCTTAATATGACAACTGAGAGCTTTGCTCTTGCTAACTATTTTAGAGGTTGTGGCTCTTTGCCTATGAACCTTACTATGATAGTTAGGAGCTTTGCTCTCACTAACTATTTTGGAGGTTGCGGCTCTTTACCTGCGAATCTTAATATGACAAAAAATGCTATTGGAAAAATATTTTTATTCATAGGGTAAGGAGTCATACATAGTAATTTTTAAGATGTCGGTCATTCTAGGTTCGTGGTACAATTGTGCCCTCCATTATTGCTAGTTTATATACCCTATATCATATCTTTTCTATCTCTTTGTATGGTCTTTCCCAATTTAAAGCCATTTTTCCTCGTTGGGAGGCAGGTAGGCTGGCTTCGGTGTTCCTTAAGACGAGGTCACCCACTTGAAACTGATTGTTTCTAACCTTGGAGTTATAGTAACGAGTTATTTGTTAGGCGTGTGTTGTATTTATAATTTCAGCTGTCTCTCTAAGTTTGTCGATCAGATTGAGGTTGAGCCTGAGAGCTTCTTGGTTAGCTTCCTCATCGAAGTATTGTGTTTTGTTTGACCTCAAACCAATCTCCACAAGGATTATAGCTTTTACGCAATAAAGAAAAGAAAAAGTTGTTTCTTCCGTCACCATGTGAAGTGTGGTTCTCAAGGCTCATAAAATTCCTAGTAGTTCTTCCAGCCAAGCTCCCTTAGCTTCGCCCATTTTTTTCTTAAGGATTGTCAAGATTTTTTTATTCATAGCTTCCACCTGCCCATTGGACTGTGGCATTTTTACCGAACTTTGAGCTAGAGTTATTTGGAAGTCAATGCAAAACTACTTGAATTTTCCCTAAAATTGTGTGTTGTTTTCCATGATAATTGTGTGAGGTATCCCAAATCTACAAACAATCGATTTCCATAGGAAAGACTTCATTTTTTTTGGTGATGGTCGCTAAAGCTTCGGCTTCGGTCCACTTGGCGAAGTAGTCCACAGCCACTACTATGAATTTCTTTTGTGTTGTGGCTATAGGGAATAGACCAATGATATCGACCCTCCAAGTTGCAAAAGGCCAAAGACCTGACATGATCTAAAGGGGTTTTGCTGGTTACAACTGGATTTTAACGTTCTTTTAGCAAGCATCGCATTTGTGAACTAACTAATGGGTGTCCTTTTGTATGGCAAGCCAATATTATCCTTGTCTAAAGATCTTTTGTGCGAGCAATCTACCTCCCAAGTGGTCGCCGCAAATTTCTTCGTGGATCTCTCTCATAATGTATTTGGCTTCAGTCGTTGACAGGCACTGCAACAGTGGGTGGGAAAATTTTTTTCTATATAATATACCCTCTAGAAGGGTGTATCTATTAAACGTAGGATGAAACGTGTTGTTTTAATTTAGCACGTAATAACTTTGCAATGTCTAGGTATCCAATTCATATATAGAGAGTTTAGTAAATATTCATAATTCGCAATAATGACATATCTCGTAACCTTGCCTTGTAGCTTTGCGAGCTCTTCTTGTCTCGGCTTTCTTGTTCACCTTGCAGTGTACGGATTATTAGCGTCATCCATGTCTCCTCTTGGGCCATATAGAGTATTTTGGGCGCATCATAGCTCGAGGCTTCCTTATGCTCGAGCATGATTTTTCCTCTTTGTTAAATAATGATTGACGATGCTAATTTTAACAATGCATCAGCGCGTGTGTTGTCATTTCTTGGAAGTTGTTTAACCTCGGGTTTGTCAAATCCTACGAGTAGTTGAGTTGCAATTGCATGATATTTTTTTAGCACTACTTCTTTTACATCGCATTCTTCATTTATTTGCTTCACCACTAATTAGGAATCTGTGTGGACGATCAGATCCCTTGATCCTAACTGGTGCTCCAATTGTAATCCTAAGATCAATGCTTCATATTCTCGAAGTTATTCGATGTTTAGAACCCGAACGATAATCCCTGTTGCCATACCAATTGTTGAGTAATGTTTTTCTTATATCCTATTGATAGGAATGTTGGGTTATTTAAACATGTGGTTATAAGTACTATTACAGTTCATAGTAGGGCTCACTACTTTATCTTGATTTTATTGCCTCCGGTACTGACATTCTCTACGAACTCTAGGTCTACTAGGCACGTGTCTACGGAGCATGCGGTCCTTTTTGGTTTTGGGACTGGCACTTTGGGCAGGCTTTGTACTTACTGGACACGTGTATGGATGACCTACAGAGTACGTAGCCCTTTTAGTGAGTCCTTTGAGTGTATACGAAGTAAGATTGCGATCTTCCCTAGGTTTCTACGAGCTGGGTCTGTAACTTTGCCTTGCGAGCTGGATCCGCAGGCTGGTCCTACAACCTTACCCTGTGGGCTCGCACAAGGTTCTCGTGAGTTGGGTCTATAGCCTTACCTTGCGAGCTGGTATGCCTTGTTGTCTACTCGTGGTCAGGTTGTGGGTCAGAGGTTTGGATCCTTTCTAGGACTCGGGTCTCAAGTTATTGACATATAACATCTCTTTATCCTTTTTATTATCTATGAACACTAATTCTTTCAAGGACATGTGACTATTCCTCCCAACAATAATGTTGTTTCTAGGTTTGAAAATGTTTTCTCCCCTTTACCTAACTTTTAGTGTTTTGACTTGGTAATTGAGTCAACTTTGATATTTTTTTGATCTATTTTGGTACATGAATTCATCTATTTTGGTCCTTAAACTTAGCAAATGTAAAAGTTTGATGATGTGTTATCTCATCAAATCTTAATAGAATCCAAATTAAATATTACAATAAACCTAGCTGCTATATATCAAAATAGAAAAAAAAAAAAAAAAAGAAGAAGAAGAAGAAGAAGTAAAAATACCCGAGTAATACTAATTACCAAGTCTAAATTTAAAAATTGTATTAACCCTTTGCTTAATTCATCTAAATAAATTGGTTGCTTATTTGCATCAATATTTTCTATATATTTATATTATCTTGACTCGAACACTTTAAAAACAAATTGACATGGTTACAGAATATTAGGTGCAAAACAGTAGCTATCATGAATACTTGGAAGAAAACTAAAAATTACTAACATAGAGTTATAGTAATTGATTTAAGATAGTACTTGTTTTACGAAGAAAGATAAATTATACTAATTCAGAAATAAAAGAATGGGAATGGAAGGAGAAATTTACTTGGAGGAGTTGGTGTTGTTGCAGCCATCGTCACAAAGGCAAACAACTTTTGTCCTGTCAAAACCACACCGCCCCTTTTTCTTAATGCAATTCTCGCAATCCTCATCACTCTTCCATTGCAATGGAAATCCAGCAGCCAATACTTTACTGAGCTGACTCCGCTCAATATCACCGTTATTAACGCTACTAACATTTATGTCGGCACTGGATACCGGCAGCATAACCAGATTGCAATCCCTTGGAGTGATGGAATTGTTGAAGCTTCGTTCGGTTGGATTCATTTGACTACTGTTAACAATAACATATCTCCCTAGATAAAGCCGGGACTGTTCATCATTGCAAGTGTAGTTCAAGGCGGTTTGGTCCAGGAAATCTTGAGGAGGCGCAAACTGAGATGGGCATTTGAAGAAGGTTAAGTTAATATTCCAGTCAGGGAGAAGGAGACCAGAGCTAGGACTGGTGAAGTTGCGGAAAGAATGACATGAAGCGGTGTTAATGTCCCGGATGAGATCGGTATTGACCAAGGTGATGAGATTGACGACGCCTTCATCGTAGAACTGGTTGAGGAAGATGTTTTTGACTTGATATGGTTGGGTTGAGATCATGAGGATGGGAACTGGGGTGGATTCCTCCTCCTCCTCCTCCTCCTCCTCGTCGCATAGGATTTGATAGCCAGGGAAGCCGCAGTCTATGCTGCCAGAGCCAAAAGTGCTTTGATCGGAGAAGGGAAAAGGGAAGTCTATGTGGTCACAACGGAAAGGAGGACAACGACTGTGATTGGAGGTGTGGGTTTGGGATTGAATTAATAGGATATGTAAGGTGAAGAAGATTACGGTGGGAATGGGATTCAGCATGGCGCACGACAACCAGGCGAGGCGGCAACTTACCTGCCGTTTACGTTTATCAGTTGTATTGGTTGATGGTTGGATGGAAATGATGCAAAGTCGTCATCACCGACGACTTCTTCAAGTCAATGATTTTGATGGAATTCTAACATTATTTTACTATTCATCCAATTGGGAAAATTACTTTTGTTTTTTTGTTTTTTTCATTCCCATCATACAAGGGCTTTATGCTCCAATCAAATTTTACAACTCCGCTAATGATTTTCTTTCCTTTTGTATCCCTGCTCTATTTGTTTTATATCCGTTTTATATTTTTATAATAGTAAAAATATTATTTTATTATTAATTAATTTTTATTATTTTAGAGATTAAATTATAATTTTATCATTATTTGTATTGAATTGATTATTTATTTATTAAATTATAGAATAAAAATTTTAAAAGTTAAAATATGTTCAAGTCCTTATACATTTTGTACCTTTAAAATTTAGTTTCTACTTTTATTTTCAAAAATATAATCTTCTACTTTGATCCAAAATTTCAGCACTGGTTGTTATTATTGTTAACATTCTTCTATTAAATTCTCTAGTGAAGAAATTTAATTTTTTTTAATATGACATTTTGAATTTGAAAAAATTTCACATAATAATCATGTAACAATAAAAACATCAAATAGTAGTTATGATTTTTTCTTAAAAATACTTATTCTAAATCCAAGATGAAATGTTTTTTTGAATAAATTACAAAAATGATCATTTATATATTATTTAAATTACGTTTTAATTATTGAACTTGAACTTATTACGTTTTAATCATTAACGTTATTAATTTATAAAATTTTAATCAATCATGCGGTTATTCTAACTTAAAAACATTATAAAATATGATATGGAACAAATTATGTCGTTAAAGGCTCACGTGTCACCCGGGTCAGTCCTACATAATTATATACATTTTTAACCTTTTTTATTTTTTACTTTATTTCTTCCCCGTCTCTCATTACTCCTTATTCTTAGGGTGAGTTTGGATGAGCGATTGGGTACGGTGCGGTGCGTTTAGCTTACTTTTTATCTCACGCTACAGTATCGCTACAGTATCTAATCTCACCTCCACCGCTATTTTTTCACTAACCACAGATAAACACGTTAACACATTGCCCATCTAAACTCCCCTTAGTCATCGCCATGCCTTCAACTGATGCACACCAGCACCCAACTCTCAGCCATTGAGCATCTTAAACCACCATCTTCACCATTTAGCTTCCCCACTCAAACCAGCAACACCAAACTCACACACAACACACTTTCTTCCAACTCACCCTCTCCAATAGCTCATTTTCCCCAAGCCTAACAACATTCACTGCTACCATCTACACACCCCACAATTCAACACCACCATCATTCACCATCATCATCTCCACCTTTCTCGGTCCCACTACCTCCACTATATTGATCGCCTTTTTGCCTATTACACCTATAACCGAAATCAAATCCCTCAATCCACTACTCAACAACAACAAACAAATAAACAAAAGGAGGTTTTCCTGAAGCCTATCGACAAGGAAGCCAACAACCGAAAAAAATCAACAATCAAAAATTAGAAAAAAAATAAGAGAGAAGAGAAGAAGTGAATCAAGGAAAATCCAAGACCCATTTGGGTTTGTGGGTTTCATAAGTTTCGGGGTATCAATCGAAGAATCCCTATTGTGAAAGAAGGCGTTGTTATAATAGTAAGACACAGTTGAAGCATCATGGCGGTTGGACGACGGTGGAAGGCATATCAGGTCTGTCAAAATCTACTCAACATAATAGAAAGAAATCTTCTTTTTACTTACTTTCCACAAACTCAACTACAAGAATATATAGCATGCAGACGTACAACTACTCAAAACTGAAAGTAATAACAGTTTGTTAACTAATAACTACTCAGTAACTGAAACAATTACTCCTAACATTCCCCGTACTAATCAACTCTTGTCATCAGTAACTGCTTCTTGACTTAAATCACACACACATAGCTGTTCTCAAAATTTAATGAAAGCTCCTACTGATAGTGTCTTTGTCAATACATCTGCAATCTGATCTGAAGCAGAAACGTGCCCTACTTGTAGAACACCAGGTGCAACCCTTTCCCGGACAAAAAATAGGTCCATCTCAACATGCTTAAACTTTGAGTGAAGAACAGGGTTTCCTGCTACTGCAACCACAGCTAAACTATCGCACCAAACCAAAGACTTCTTAGGGATTGACATATTCAACTCAGTCAGTAATGACTGGATCCAAACCAACTCAGCAGTGAGATGTGCGACACTCCTGTATTCTGCTTCTTCCGTCGACTGAGAAATAACTTGCTGCTTTCTGGAGCTCCAGGAGATAGGATTCCCCCTGAGAAACACACAGTATCCTGAAGTGGACCTGCGATCATCCACATCAGAACCCCAACTCGCATCCGAGAACCCTTCAAGAAGAAAATTTGACGATCGAATGAACTTTAGTCCATAATTCAACGTCCCTTGTAGATACCTTAGAATTCTTTTTACAGCCTTAAAATGAACATCCAAAGGTCTGTGCATGTACTGACAAACCTTGTTAACCGAGTAAGCAATATCCGGTCGTGTGATGACTATGTACTGTAAGGCCCCAACAATACTCCGATAATGGTGGTCATCCTCCACTGGGCTGCCAGAAGTAGACGAGAGATGACACGTAGTAACCATCGGTGTTGGCAGGCTATTCGCCCTGTCCATAGACGCCCGTTTGAGAAGGTCCAAAATATACTTCTTTTGGGACAGAAAAAGTCCTTGTGAAGTGTAACGAACTTGAATACCAAGAAAGTATTTCAGCTTGCCTAGGTCCTTTAATGAGAACTTTACATGAAGTTGTTGGACAAAATCCCCTATAGCCTGAGCATCATTTCCAGTTATGATAATATCATCAACGTAGACCAGCACATACACTAACTGGGACTTTGATCGAAGAATGAATAAAGAATTATCTGCTTTGGAAACTTCAAATTTCATGGACACCAAGAATTCTCTCAACTTGTGAAACCAGGCCCAAGGTGCCTGTTTAAGACCATATAAGGCCTTCCGGAGCTTGCAAACTAACTGCTCACCATTGGTCCCTTGTTGTTCAAACCCTGGAGGCTGCACCATATAAATCTCCTCACTCAAATCCCCGTTTAGGAAGGCATTGTTAATGTCAACCTGCCTAAGGGACCAATTTAATGACACTGCTAGTGCAAGAACAGTTCTGACTGTAGTTGGCTTAACAACAGGACTGAACGTCTCTTGAAAATCGATGCCCGCTTCCTGCAAGTATCCCTTGACCACAAGCCTGCCCTTGTATCGAGCAACTGATCCATCAGCATTTCTTTTATCTTAAAGATCCACTTACAACCAACCGCCCGACGCCCTTCAGGTAGCGGTATGAGATCCCAGGTATGGTTGGCAATTAAGGCATCGTATTCAGCTCGAGCAGCTTTAGTCCAAGCAGGACTTTGAAAAGCTTCGGTAATGGTCAACTGCTCATTTTCCATCATGACAAAGGCTAAGATTTTTGGCTTAAAAATTCCACTCTTTGACCTAGTCTGCATGGGGTGCATAGTAGCTATTGTTAGAGCTCTTGTACAACCTTCAGTCCGATCACATGAAGGAGACACCGTCGTTTCAGGAGAACCATGAACTGAAGTTTCAGGAGAATCATGAACTGAAGAACGAGACGGTGCATAACTTGGTTGTGCTGCAGAAGAAGGTACCACAGAAGTGGTGCGGGCCGGTGCTACCGCACTAACAGAAGAATTTCCAGAGACTACAATAGGAAGCATAATCGGCTTCTGACAATAATCCCGTGAGGAATTTGCTGGGAACTTTGAACAAAAACCATCATGAAACGGAAACTGACCTTCATCAAAACGAACATGACGAGTAAGATAAACACGGCCATCTTCATCAAGACACCTGAACACTTTCATATTTGGAACACCGCTAAGGAAAACACAAACTATAGACCAGAAATTCAATTTGTGTTGTTGAAAAGGCCTCAAATCTGGATAACACGCACATCCAAAAACACAAAAAACCCCATAGTTAGGCTTACGATTATAAAAAACTTCATATGGACTTAACTTATGTAGTACCGGAGTAGGGAGCCTGTTTGTTAGGAAAACCGCATGCTCAAAGGCATAATACCAGTATTTCAACGACGCACCAGACTGAGCTAGGAGGGACAACCCCATAGCCACAACCTGTCTATGCTTCCGTTTAGCAACTCCGTTCTGTTCAGAAGTGTAGGGACACGTGACCCTATGTTGAACACCAAGACGAGAGAGTTCCTTAGTTAAAACACGACACTCGCCTCCCTAATCCGTTTGTAGCATCTTGATAGAT
The DNA here is from genome assembly GCA_008044935.1 of Gossypium turneri. Lineage (NCBI taxonomy): Eukaryota > Viridiplantae > Streptophyta > Magnoliopsida > Malvales > Malvaceae > Gossypium > Gossypium turneri. Next base: position 46,815,488 of record CP032576.1, on the reverse strand, counting down.
CGACCAAACTGAATTTTAACCATCTGATAAAAGTTGACAAAACATTGAAGAACCTCAGATTTGTTTTTAAGGAAATAGATCCATGTGTATTTACTATGCATATCAACAAACGATACATAGTATGAAAACCCATTTGAAGGCATGTGAGCTGGCCCCCAGACATCTGAGACCACAAGTTCAAAAGGAAATTTGTATACAGTTTGCGACAAAGAAAATGGGAACTTATGAGCCTTGCCCATCTGGCAGGCTGTACAAATTTGATCCAAATGACTTTGTACAAAAGGAATTTTATAAGACTTCAACACACGAGTCAAGGCAGTAGAGCAGGGATGTCCAAGCCTGTTGTGCCAAAGAGTGGCAGTTGAAAACTGAGCACTGTTGATGAAGCACGAGCTAGAAGTAGACTTGGAAAACTGAAACCTGTAAAGGCCATCATGCATGTGGCCCTCGAGAAGAATCTTCCCTGTCTGAAGGTCCTTCACAAAACATAGATAAGGATGAAATTCAAAGTAAACTCCATTATCTTTAGCGAACTGCCCCACAGACAACAAATTTTTACACACAGTAGGAACATGTAAAACACGTTGAAGGTGTAGAAGTCTAGAACCAGCCATAACTGTAGAAGAACCTACATTAGCTATAGAAGCAGACTTACCATTGCCCATAACGACTTGTCCTGTACCTGTGTATGAAGAGACAGACACCAGATTAGAATCGTCAGGTGTAACATGATTCGTCGCACCCGAGTCTGGATACCAAGTCTGACCAGAAGTTGTGGATGAAGAACAAGAACACAAGCCAGAACAGTGAACAGGAGAGCATGCAGTTGCAGGAGTCAAACCATGAGCTTGATGAAAATTAATCGAAGGGTTTTGACCAAAGAAATTCTCATCAAATCGATGATAACAGTTTTGAACAATATGGCCAACTTTGCCACACAGTTGACATTGAGGTCTAGACCGAGACCAACTACGACCACCACCTCTAGTTTTACCACGCGACCAGCCACGGCCTAAACTACGATCACCTTGCCTGAAGTCTTGAGAACGAGAAGGTTTCGAATCTGCTAATTCATCTTAATATTTGGTTAAGTTTGCCTGCATAGAAACTTCTGAAAGTAGAGCCAAATGTCTAGTCTCACAATCGAAAAGCATGTCAGTCAATAAATCTAAGGAGATGGACGTGGCAGATGCAAAAACCCATATGGACTCATACTCAATAGGAAGTCCAGATAGAATAACACTAATTTGTTCCCTTTCTGTGACCAAACTACCAACAGCCGTTAAGCTATCACACAAAGTCTTCACCTTCGACAAGTACTCTTTAACTGTCAAACCAGCTTTCTTAATCGAGTATAATGCATGACGTAAACTCGAAATCTTGATATCGGACGTAGTACCAAAACGTCTCTCAATGGTGGTCTAGATAGCAACACTCGTCTTAGCTGCAGTAAGATGAACTAAAACTTCATCCGTAACCGTCGATAAAAGCCAAGAAGCAAGAAACTTATCTTGCTTTTTATGAACGAGAAAACCTGGATTGTCAACCAGACGACCATCAGCTCTAGTAACGACCGCAAGAGGAACCGAAACCGTTCCCAGTACAAAACCTTCCAGCCCGTAACCTTCAAGAATCAGCAATAACTGATGCTTCCACAGCAAGAAGTTGTGCTCTGCAAGTTTTACCGTATCATGTTTTTGAAAATACTAAACAGTCAACCCACCATTTCCAAGATCAGGTGACTGAGTTGCCCCACCAGTGTTGGAGGAATGATGCGGAGTGTCAGATCCTAGAACTGCTTCAGTATTCATGGAAATGCAAAGAAAAAAATGATCAGGAAAGAAAAATAGTGGCTCTTGATACCATGTCAAAATCTACTCAACATAATAGAAAGAAATCTTCTTTTTACTTACTTTCCACAAACTCAACTACAAGAATATATAGCATGCAGACGTACAACTACTCAAAACTGAAAGTAATAACAGTTTGTTAACTAATAACTACTCAGTAACTGAAACAGTAACTCCTAACAAGGTCACTCCTTCCCGATCTTTGGATTTATGTTTTCAAAGCTCTCAAGTGAGTTCTGAGGAAATCTAATCTGAAAAGGTGAAAGATGATGAAGAGGGGAGCATTTTGGAGGTGAGTTTGTTTGAAAATATCACTGGATGACGGTGGCAATAGTTGGGCGACAGCTATGGTTGTGAAGGGGGAAGAAATAGAGAGAAAAGGAGAAGAAGAGATAAAAAAAAGAAAAAAATAAAAAGAACCAAAATTAAGTGAAAAATGAAGTGTAAAAAAAATTACAAAGCCTACCTGATCTCAGGTGAAAAAGAAAGGGAAGGATAAGGTGTAATTTTGCCTTCAATCCTTAGAGTCTAACATTTTAATGACACAATCTATGTCATGTCAAACTTCCGTAATTTTTTAACGACATAGTGATTAAAATGTTACAAATCAATAACATTAATGATTAAAATTTAGCAAATTAAAGTTCAATGACCAAAATGTAATTTAAACTATATATAAGTGATTATTTTTATAGTTTACCCTTTTTTTTCTATTGGAATAGTGTTCTTACACAAAATTGACCTTAGCATTTTGATTGAAATAGTTAACAATATTAACTATTTAGACTAATTAATGATATTATAAGAGTAAAGGGAATAAATTATGTCAAAAATTAAAATATTTAGATTAAATTTCAAGTTTCAACATAGTTTAGGGGTCAATTTTTGAAATTTGACCATTGTCTTATAACGTCAAAAAACTTATGCAAACCTAAAAGAAATGAGAAGTCATGTTTTAGTTTCTAAGACTTTTAAGGTATTTAAGTTATGTAATAATATTTGATACATTTTTTAGACTCCACAAATAGGGTTAGGGGATGACAAGTGTCCTATAGAGGTAGACCTGATCATGGGCTGGGCCACCCACTTAGGCCCCAAGGCCCACTCGAAAAGTGAGAGGATTTGGGCAAAAATATAGGCTTGAAAAATGGGTTTGGAGAAAAAATAATGCACGTTTTTGTAGGCCCGGATTTGTCTAAATGTTTTTTCATTGCTGTTTGTTGTGGTTTTGTTGTTGTTTGTTGCCATTTTGAAGTTGTTTTACTTCTATTTTGCTTTATATTGCTACTATTTTATTAATATTATTTGGATATTATATAACTCTTATTTTATTATTACTTTTGCTACTATTTTAAAGGTATTTATTTGCTAAGTTGAAACTATCTCAGTGTTATTTAAGTAAAAAAAAATTAATGTAAAACATTTATTTTAATGTTTTTAGTGTATTTGATGTATTGTATTTTTAAAATTTGTTTTTATATAAAAAAATAATGCGGGTGAGTCGGGCACGGGTTTAGCATTTTTTATCCTAGCCCAAGTCTAAAAAATGGGCCTAAAATTTTGCATTGGCCTGATCCGAACTCAACCCAGTCCGACCCATGATCAAGTCTATATAGGGCTATAGTAAAAAATTAAAATAAATAAATATTTTTTTAACAAAAGACACATGACAGTTTTTTAAGGCTACTTGTGGAATAAAAAAGTACACTGCCAGTGTACTAAATACTAAACCTTAAATTATATATAACCATGTCATGTTTTAATAAAAAGTTAACAATATTACCTATTTGGACTAATTATATAATATTATAAAAATATAAAGACTTAGAAATTAAATTATATAAAATAAATTTCAAACATAGGAAAATTAAAAGGATCAAAACTAAACTTTAACATTTGTTTATATAAAAAAAATATGAAAGTGCCCATTGTCAATAAAAAGGAAGTTTGTTTCCTTTTATATATAGTTTAATAGTTTATAGTGCTAAAATCTCTAACGATGGTTGAGAATGCTACAGTTGAGATAGTCTTAAGCTTAATAACATCTACCAAAATAGTTGATGTAGGTTTACAAAGTGGATTAGTTGGCCTTAAGATGAGATTGGGCTACCAACTTGATACGGCCATCAAATCAATGTATCAATTGCAATGGGATCTTTATTGGTAAAAGTATCATGAAGTTCTTTATCTTACGAGTTGAATTATATTTTGCTTCTTCTACTTTAAAAATAGGAAAATTTGTAGCACCCCTCATTTGACCCGATCATCGGGTTTGAGCTACATGATGCTACATTCGTCTTGGAGCAACTACAGTCAATTTATTGTAAAATATTCATATGTACATGCAATTCAATGTGAAACACATTCATTTATGGTTAAACAATCAAAATCGAGTATTAATCGAGCTTACGAAAGCTCTTTTATCAACCTGAACTCGAAATAGGACCAAATTGTAAAGTTTTAGAAACTTAGGGTGACCACCTCTCGGTGCGCGACACGCGAACATTGGGGTTGAGGAAATCAACACAAATATAAAAATCAAATAAGAAATATTAAGTACGGTGTCTACAAGTGTGACAGGTCAATTGTAATATAATTTGTACAACGAGATACAAGAGTACTCTGAGGACCGAACCCACATGTGTAGGTGATTGAGCAAATTCTAGCTACAAACATGCAAATAAAGAGTCTAAACAGCTACTCACTAAATAGCATAGTACGGCAGGCCATGAAATTGAGCTTAATAAAACTATTTGACTAACTAATTAATAAAAGGACTAAATCATAAAGCATACAAAGTTATAAAACTATTAAATCAAATATGAACAGTAGTTGGATGACTTCAATGTGGTTCACTAATTATCTAATTAGGGATCTAAATTGCTTAAACTCATAATATGGCTCCATTTTACCTCTCAGTCTCAATTTTACTAAATTAGACAAATTAGTCTGGTTTATCTCTCGATCTCACCGGTTAACATCAAGGCTAATGAATTGATGCCCAATAAGATTACCTCTTGGTCTCACTTGTCTTGATTTACCATTAGGGGTGTCAATCCTAAGTTTTGAGGTTCATTCAATTTAGTCCAATTTATTATAATTTAGTCATTGACTTAAAATTAGTTTACTCACATCTCCATCAACCAAACCTCTAGGGTTTAGTTACCTATTACCATACTAAAGCTATCAACCATCAAATAAGCAACTAAGAAAGCCATTAACATAAAACTCAATAAAAAGATCAAAGTTGTGGTTTTTACTTGAAAAAAGTTGAAAGAGAAACAACTAACAACAAAGTAAATGAGCAAAAATGATAAAGATGATATTTTTAATGGATGAAAATAGAACAAACTAAAATCGTATTAAACTAGAGATGAAAATGTCATTACAAGCAAGTTAAAGGTCCTAAACATGTAAATAAATCTAAGCTACAGTGTTAACTAACTTAATAATCACATTTTAATGTTTTAATCCACCAACATCCACTAACATATATTAGAAATTGATTTAATTGCCATTTTGGACCTTTGGCTAATTGCAATTTAAGTCTCTAAGTCTTTGTCTAATTAAAAACTTATAGCGATAAGACTTTTATAATTTAGTCCATGTACCTTAATTAAGCAATTAATAAACAAAACTGAAGGACCAAACTTTGAAATTCTTTCATACCAACTCTATAAATATTTTAATTTAGTATTTACGAACTCGATTTACAAAAATAGGGTTCCGAAATCGCCTTTTTCGACACTACTAAAAATCAGACTATTACAAAATTAGTCCCCATATGTTAGATCAAAGAACTAATTAGTCCTTTTGTTAAAAATTACATCAGTTTTCACTGTTAAAAAATACACTGGTATACGTAGCATGCCACATGTAATTATCTAGTTATTTTGTCAGCAACACCAATTTTTAACAATGTAAATGGATGAAATATTTAACAGAAATGACAAACTTGATCTTTAATCTAACATAAAAAGACTAAATTACTCATTTTTTGAGTAAAGAGGGCAAAATGCAGTCTAACTTCTAGTACAGAGGCTTTTATGGTACTTTTACTCCTTGTCACCTTACTTCTTATGAATCCATCTGATCATGTTCAACCAATTACAATATAGAATTCAATACTATAATGCACAACAAACAAATGCTAAGCTAATATGAAAAGAACTGAACTCTCAAGATTTGAGCCTCAATCTTTGCCAACTATGCCAATGTAACGATCCAATTTTAATGGTACCAGAAAATACGGTTTCAGAAACAAATTTCCATAAAATGAGTTCGCAAATATTAAATATGAATATTTACAAGGATAAAATAAAAATTTATTAAATATTGGTCCAATAATTTTGCCAAATTTATAGTTAATTGAGACCCAATGAAAAAAGTATAAAATTCCAATCGTTACAGATTTTTAATTGGTCAAAGGTTTAGGGACCTAAATAACAATAAACCAAATTTATAGTTAATTGAGGCCCAATGAATAAATTATAAAATTCCAATCGTTACAGATTTTCAATTGGTCAAAGGTTTAGGGACCTAAATAACAATAAACCAAAGGTCCAAAATAGCAATTAGACAATGCATAAAGTGGTGGAAGTGAGGGTCATGTCTTATTATGAATAAATGATAATTAAATTAAAGTTAATTAAACCAAATTAAGGTAATTAAACTAAATTACTTAGATTAATTAAAATATAAAAAGCTTGAGATAATGGAAAATTCCACTATCTTCTTCTTCAAGCACCGTCCACCATTAATAAAACCAAAGAAAAACCCTTCCAAGCTTTGCAGCATTCGGCCAAGGAGAAACTAAGGTAATTAGGTCAATTTTAATGAAATTTTTATAGATTTAAGGTCATGAGAGTTTGATTTAGCTAGACTATGTATCAACTTATAAAACTGTTAAAGTTTTAAAAAAGTTGCCACTTTTGATTTCTTAAAGAATTAGACTCAAAATAGATAGATTTTAAGCTTAGAATATAAAAGAGACTAGATTGTAAAGTTAATTTAGCTTATTTGTTAAATTTGTTACATTAGGGACCAAATTGAATAAATGTAAAACTTTTCATAAAGTTATGTTAGAAATAGAAATTTTAAGGTCCCTAATGAGAATATATGAAATCAGATTTTAATCTAAAGCTAGAATCAAAAGTTATGACTATCCCAAGTTCAAGTACTAAATTGAATAAAATACAAAATTTTAGGGATATTGAAAAATCAAGTTCATATAGGTCCATACATATCATAACATAGAATGGAAATAATTGGTATTGATTTATCATATAAAATGATATAAAATGATTATTTAGATCAAGATTAGATCGAAGTGGAATTAATCGAGGGAAAACTAAAATTACAAATTAGCCCATAAAGTATCCACTTTACATATTTTAAGCAGTTAAGTTCATATGGAACTTACCACCCTATTTATTTTATCTATGAATTATGCTTCAATTTATCTATATGTTAGAATTAAGTAGAATTCAATAATTTTGACACATATGACTTAAATGGACTAATTGAATAGTCATGTGAATATTGGTTATTATGAAATAGTAAAAGGTGCAAATATGAATGTTGAATGATCATAGGACTCGTGAATGAAATATGTAGTCATGTACAGGGATTGGTATTGACATATTTACAGAAATGATGCCTCTGTGAACTTAGTAAAAATGTAGGATGCATATGACATGTCATTAGGGTTATATGCGCATTTTATCAGGAATATTACATGTTATTATGATATTTTAGATTTGTTGAAAACTCTTGGGTTATTCATATTGTAGGTTTAGCCCAGACGGGTAACCTCGATATAATGTCTGTGGCACCCCAAATTCGACTAAGATGGCCCGACCCAAATTCTAAACGTCACATTAGCCACCGAAGTGACTCTCCTTACCGGTCAACCAACATACCACAAACCAACCATCATACCAATTTAAAACATGCTTACATAAATAATTTTAAACAAACAACATACATCATGCTTCGATCATCATAATACAACGAAAAAGTACCAGGGGTAAAATTGTCATTTTTACACGTCGTAAACATTAAATACGTGAATCATAAACTTGAACCAACCAATGTCCTGAGCATTTTATTTTCAAGCATTTGTGAAAAATTCGGTTTAAAACGATCTTTAAAACTTATTTACTTCCAAAAGGAATCTTAAGGACTAAATCGTAATTTTTCAAAAATATTCAGAAAAGTTATTTTAATAAATTGAAGCTACCCTATTGAAATTCAAGGGATTAAATTAAGAGGTGAAAGTTCTAAACATGCTTTTCTAATCATATTAACAAAAAATTAATTTACACTAGGAAAAGAGGCAAACATATAGACACTTTTGAACCCTAACATGTAACCTGCGAACCCCTATCACCAAACACATACGAATCCTTCTCACTAGATAAATACGAACCCCTATCACCAAATAACCCCTATCACCGGACACATGCAAACCCCTATCACCAAATACCTGCGAACCCTATGGCGGACCCCTTATTACATTTGAAAATTTAACAATCTATCTAACACTACAGTATTTTTCAAGCATATTTCTGGCAGTATAAACACACAAACAGTTATAAAAGTCCTTAAACAGTCCATAGAAACTCCAATAACAAATCCAAATCAAAAGTAAAATCTAGTCCCTCAAGTTTGCACCCACATTTCCATATTTATCTCACATGCACAATTAAAGATGCCTTTGCCTTTGGATCATCAACTTTCTCACTTCACCACTTCACTCCATTTTTGTCACTGCAAAAATATTCACAAAAGAGTGTGAGCTTAACCAAGCCCAATGAGTATTTAAGATGCTACAGTAATCCACAAATATAATATTTAAAAACAATTAACACATGGCATTATTAACATCATATGATATTGATATATTGGCTACTTGTGAGAATGAAAATACATGTTAAAACACTCATTGGATACACGAATCTCCATTACCCCATACTTGACTCATAGAGTCTATATCGGACCCATAAAGTGTAGCACGAAGCTAACACTCTCCTATACACCAACATGACTATGAATGGAGCAATGCTCTACATTCCCTTATCCCTCCACATGCCAAAACAATAAACACATATATGAGTACTTAAATCCTATGACATGCTAACTATATTCAATATTTTCAAAGGTTCACAAGGCTAATATATCCAATTCACAGAATAGTTTTCTAGTTTATGCACACTCACTCACTTCACATTCATATCCCTTGTCATTTAAAGCACCTCAAGTGCAAATGCTTTTCTTAGTGAGCCATATTGATGGCCACTAAACTAACTATAATTACGATAAAGGCAAGCGCGCCTATTGAACAATAATATAGCTATGGTGGGTAGGGAATATCGTACCTACGATGACTAAAAGTACTAGTAATTATCATTTTTCTATTATTTAACTGATAAATTGAAGTGATTATTTTTAATCTAATTTAACTAATCTAATTTAACTACGAACGCAACAGAGAATGAATTGGGAAAAATAACTGAAGACAACCAATGAGAAAGACAATACCCAGGAAAGAATCCACCTAGACTTCACCTATTATGTTGAACTAAATTAAACGATTTGTTCACTTGTGTCTTGATCCATAGAAATCCCTAAATCATGTTCATATCTCTTTTGAGAGTAAGAACAATTGACTCTAGGTTGATTAATTGAAATATCTTTCTAATTAAAACCCCTATTGTCGTATTAACTCGATTTATGGATTCCCCTATTATATTTGACTCTAATCTGGTAGATTTATGTCATCCTATTTCTAGGATTGCATGCAACTCTACTCAATTATGATAGATCTACTCTTAAACAAGGACTTTTGCTCCACTGAAATAAGCACATTAAACATGAATTAATATCCTAAAAATATTAAAAAACGAAATACACACACATAATTAAGAACAAGAATCAAGTATTTATCATGTAAATTAGAAATCAAATAATAAGATTCATCATAGGTTTCATCTTCCCTAGGCATCCAGGGAATTTAGTTCATTATCTAAAAAGAAAACATCTCGAAGTCAGAAAAACTACAAGACATAAAAAAATTCAAATAAACTTCGAAAGAAGTTAAAAGGAGATCTTCAATCTTGAAGGAGATCCGCTTCTGGGTTGGCTCTGATGGTGTTCTTTGAGTAATTTCTTCAATCTTCTCTACGTGCCCCTTAAATCTTCTTCTAGTTGATATTTATAGACTTTAGAATGCTCAGAAAGCCTAAAATTTGGGCTTTTCACGTGTTTGGGAAACGAGGTGTGATATCGACACGGGCTGGCACATGGGCGTGTGGCCAGCCCGTGTGGAAGTACCCAGGCTGTGTGGATCCTGGAAATAGCTCTATTTGTCTGATTTTTGCTTTTTTTTCACTCCTTTCGCTCTCAAATGCTCTCCTAAGTATAGAAACATGAATTTAAGGGATTAGGAACATCAAATTCACTAATTTACATCATTAATCATCTAGAAAAAGTATTAAGAATGAGATTAAATATGTTACTTTTATAGCTTATCAAATATCCCCACACTTAAGCGTTTGCTTGTCCTCAAGCAAAATCCTCAACTTACAATTAAAATTAATTTTCCTCAACTCATAATTCTCATCAATGATGTTTCGTCATAATTCACAAATAATCATACATTGATAATTCAACTAAAAGAGCACTAAAGATTCAAACAATCCAAGTTGAATATTTTTAAAGCATGAAAACATAGGTATTTCCCCTTATCTAAGTAATTACCAAAGTGTTTAAGGTTTAAGAATAAGCACTCAATAGTCAAACATGAAAAGTTATTACCATAGGCTTGCATGAAAATCAAATGTCCACCACTATAAAATGAAATGATACAGAAACCAAAAGTTCTTTAAAAGGTTGTAATGGGGCTTAGGTTAAGGGTGTTGAGAAAGATTGAAAAAGTTTGTTGAAATCGAGATCGAATTGATAAATTATCAAACTAGAAAATAAACAAATGCTAAATTAAAACACAATTACATCAATTGAAAACTATTTAAGAATAACATGAGCTTTTTTCCAAAATATGAATTTAACTGTTCCAACTCAATCATAGAACTAAATAATAATCAAATTTATTTTTTGAGAACAAGAATCAACTTAGCAAATTAACAAAAGAACATAGTTAGGTAACTAACCAAATCAAATCTATATAAAAAGGGAGTCAACAGAACGAGAGAAATTCTCAATGAATGAAAAAGAATGAGTTATGGGTTAACATTAATGTGTAATTTAAGAAATGATGTGTTAGGCTTAACGGGGTTCACTAAGGGTTAATTATGTAGGTAGACTTTTTATGGGATAAGTGGGTTAAACCTAAGTGTCTTTATCATCTCAGTATATCAAATCAAAATGTGTGGCCTCGACATGTATATTCGATGCAAGTTCTAGAATAATAAATCATATTGACACACTCATAACCAATAATAAAAGTGAGTAAGAAAAATGTATGCTCTAAAGGCTCAAAATCTCACATAAAATTATGGTTTTTGATGTCAATCTTGTAAATTTAAAACTTCAAGATGATACCTCAATTCAGGGAAACAACCTAAAATTTTTAATTTTTAAAATAAACTTATTATGCTTGATTCTCTCATGTCTTAAATTTTAAACAATCAATGCACAATTATCGACAAATTAATCTAAAACATATAAACAAAAATCACAAATTGATAAAAATTCATTTTAATAGAAGTATGAGAAAATTATTAAACACAAGACATAATTCAAGAATTTTCTAATAATTATATAAATAACCTCCCCACACTATATTATCCTCAATGTACAAACATAGATAATCACAATATACACATAATAGCATAAGAGAGGGAGAAAACTGAAACTGTCTTGAATATTGGATGAAATCCCCAGAATGGTGAAAAGCGAAAGTGTAGATAAATCTAGATGTAGTGCAGAATTTCAAGTAAACTAATAAAAAAATAAACACAAATAGTGAAGAAGATTAAGGGGTTACTAACTTGAGTAAAAACAACTATACAAATATAGGAATAAAGTTCAAAATATAAACAAAATAAGTCGTAAGAAAATAAACAGAAAAATAAACAGAAAATTAAAAATAAAATAAAATAAAATAAAATAAAATAGACTCAATGCTCATCATCAGAAGTGTCTGCTTCATGAGTCTTCAGCGCCGAGGAGGAGATATGGAGGTGTTGACAAATCTACTGCAATGTCGCATCAATACTGTCGAACCTCTGAAAGCAATGCTGCTCAAAGCGAGTGAAACGCTTGGAGTGGTCCTTCAAAGTGGCAGCAGAAATAGGATGGTGACTCGAAGGTGGAGGATGAGGTGAATCCTCGTGATGTTGTGGGACATCATCAGTGAAGTCCTCTAGGTCATTTTGAGAGTCAGAATGAAGTAAACAGTACTGAGGAGGATCAACTCCACGAAGTTGCTCTATCATCCTCATATGGATCATGGTCGAGATTCCCTGTAGAGACATCTACCTGACTAGAGTAAGTGTAGAGGACTGCTCCGGTGTGTTGAGGAGGCCGAAGTGTCGAGCAAGTCAAGTCACGTAAGGACCGAAACAGATAGGGCCCTTCTTGTGGCGATCTGTCTAATGGCAGAAGGCTAGGGTGATAAAATAGGCTAAGTTAAAGATATACCGATGGCCATGCTCCATAGAAAATAAGCATCGGTAGTATTAACGAAGTCGGTGCTCTCTCTCCTACTCATCAAAGTATAAGTTAAAAGGGCATAAATGTACCGCAAAGCTGGAAGGAGAGAAGTCGCATTCGAGCGACTCACGTCATAAGGGGTCGTACTTGCCGTAAGATCTGTCCAATAACAAGATGGCGAGTAATGGATGCGCCAATGTAGGCAGATGAAGTTATCAGAACTCATAAACTCCTCAGTGTAGAGTCTCGTAGCAACGCCGAACTTAGGGACCCTCATATGGCGCACCAAACCACCGAGTTGGAAAGTGATGGTGCCTGGCTCGTCATGAGCCGTCATGACTTACTGTAGAATAAATGTCGTGCAAAACTCCAACGTCAGCTCCATGTATGTGGGCTCGATGATGGAAAAGAATTATTCCCACAGTGCTGTAGTATTAAAAGTGCGAATATCATCAGCTAGGCAGACTTGCTCCAAAGCGGCTCAATCAATACATTGGCCTAGACCGAGTGGTCGCTGTTGAAGTAGCTAAAATAAATCCTCTTGGGGACCCACTAAAAATCAGAGATAAGGGTAGCAAGCCTCGGTGGAAGCGCTCGAAGAGGAGGTCGTGTCAGTGTCTTCTGCTTTTTTGAAGCAGGGATGGCGACCTTGGACTTCCCACGAGTGTTTGTCATGGTGTGCCTGTAAGAAAATCAAACAATCAAGTATCAAAACAAAACAAAGCAGACAGACGAATTAAAGAAAGCGATAGTGGACAGACTATAAACAAAAATTCAAAATTCAAATACCATAGGACTTAGTATTAACCAATCGAGAATAATGATATTAAAAATAATAAGAGAACTGTAAGAATCAAAATAAACTAAAAAACTTTCAGAGCAATAAATAGTAGTGCAAAAAAGAAAAATCATAGATAACAATTGAAACAAACTTTGCTAGACTAAAAATAGTATTCATAGATATAACAAAAATAAATAGAATAAAAAAAGTAATAGGAACACAATATAATAAAATGCAACAAAATAAGAAATAAACTTAAACGAAAAATAAAATCAAAGCAAAATAGAGCAAATAAATAATAATAGGAATAGAAAATTAAAAATAAATTATAAACAAGTAAAAATAATAAACAAATAAATAAAATAAAATAAAGTAAATAAAATAAAATAAAATAAATGGGCAATCAGTGGGGGATCGACGATGGGTGGCCGGAGATGCATGACGGTGGAGCGCTAGTAGGTCGGTCTGGGTTTTACGCGTAGGTGTGTGAACGATGGGTGTGTGTCGTGTTTCGGGGAAAAAGGGAAGGGCCGAGAGGGTTAGGGGGTGTGTGGAGGAGAAAAGGAGAAAGGAGGGGGTATGGGTGTTTGACGGGAGAAGGGAAAGGCCGAGAGAGGAGTGGGGCGACGAGGAGGGTTGTCGCGTGGGTGGTTTGAAGGTAGGAAGAAAGGGAAGAAAAGCAGAAGATGAGATGGGGAGCAGAGATGTGGTTGAAAGGTCGTGGGGGTGGGGGTGGGGGTGGTGTGACAGGACTGAGAGAAGGCCTAGGGAGAGGATTCGGCAAGATAACGGAGGGGGTGACGATGGTGGCTGGAGTGTAGAGGTAGGGGAGCGGCGGTGGCTAGGGTTGGGGTAGTTGGGAAAGAAGACAAAAGTAAAAAATAAAATTGGGGCTAGGGTTTTTTAAGGGTGACACGGTCGTGTAAAGGCCCATGTTGGGCCACACGGCCGTGTGGATGTTTTAAAGCCCTTGTGCTTTAAAAAATACGAGCCCAATCTTCACACAGCCGTGTCGCATGGCCATGTGCACCCTTCTTCGCTTCTCCCACGCCCGTATGACCATCCACACTATCGTGTGGCTCGGTCGCATCTCTCACATGGCCGTGTGCCTTTCCCGTGTAACTCTCTAACTTGTTTTAAAATGAAAAAATTAGCTCCAGGTTTCACATGGCCTAGGACATGCCGGTGTATCCAGGCGTGTGGTCCACACAGTCATGTCACACACCCGTGTAGACTATTTTAGGTCGTGTCTTTGTCAATTTTTAGAAAAATTAAGTCCCAGGGTCCACACGGCCAAGGACACGCCCGTGTGTCCAAGCCATGTGGGTCATATGGCCAATTTTCCAGGCCGTGTAACTCACTGTTGAATTTCTTAAAATTTTAAAACTAAGTCTCAAGATCCACATGGCCAAGGACACGCCCGTGTGTTTAGGCCGTGTGGGTCATATGGCCATGTCACTAGGCCATATGACTCATTGTCGAATCCCTTTTAGTGCACACGACCTGGGACACGCCCATGTGTCCAAGCTGTGTGGGTTAAAAACACTTTTTTTTGAAAATTAATTCATTTAAAAATAACATGAGATAAAATTAAGAAAATTAGTAGGGTTAACAGTTAGGTTACCTCCCGAGAAGTGCATATTTAAAGTCTAAGCTCGACTTACCTAGTATTCACACGGTCACGGTAGTTCACGGAGTTGAAACTCCTTTTTCTCGCTATCAATTCTATTATCAAAATAAGGTTTGAGTCAAGTACTATTTACCTTAAAAGTGCCGAATTCAGAATGAGTTACCTCGATTGTACCGTATGGGAAAACACTCAGTACCGTAAAAGGAGTTGCTCTGCTTGCATTAAGCTCTGAAGTGGCAATACGCGGATCCGTTTTATCTAATAGTACCTTGTCCCCAACTGTAAATTGGTTCATTCCATCCACATACTCATCATGGCATCGTTTTGGTTCTGCCTCGTGTATTCTTGGTTTCTCCTTGACATGTGTCCGCCGTTCTTCTAGTTCATTGATCTGTAGCATTCGTTCTTCATGAGTCGTTTTGTTTCTGTCGCATGGACTGGAACGTGGCTCCATCACATTTTTTCGAGAGGTTTCCTTCAAAGAAGTTTAAGCCACAATGTTATTTATATTAACAGAACTCGTATAATCATCTCGATCACTAGATGTCTGAATAGAATCACGAGCTTAGAGTGTAATCGTGTCATCACCTACACGAAGTATTACTTCACCTGTACCAACATCAATAATAGTTTTAGCAGTTGCTAAAAAGGGTTGTCCTAAAATTAAAGGTACGTTACTATCCTCATCCATGTCTAAAATAAAAAAATCAATTGGGAATATGAATTTATCAATTTTGACAAGTACGTCTTCAATAATACCCCTAGGAAATCTAATGGTTTTATCTGCTAATTGAATACTCATCCTAGTTTGTTTGGGTTTCCCAAGACCTAATTGCTTAAACAGTTTATAAGGCATGTGTAACAGCCCTTTTTTTGGGTCAAATCAGAATAGTGGTTTTAAAACCATGAATCTAATGTCAAAAAATTTATTTTATTATGATTTTAATAATTGCATTATGATATTATGATTGTGTAAAAATTTCGTGAAGAAATTTTGTCATTTGGGTGCTTAATTTGATAAAAAGGACTAAATCGAGTAAAGTGCAAAAGTTGTGTTCTATAAGCTAAAGGTGTCAAATAGCTATAGAACTTTAAATTAAAGGTCCTTATGTGGCAAATACCCCATTTATGAGTTAGTGTATGATAGTGGAGTGGCATTTGGTGTAGTTAATAATGTTTTTAAAGGTTAATTTTGGTATTTGATAGTAAAAGATAAAATAAATAAAACAAAGTTAATTATCATCTTCTTTCATCCAATTTACAACCGATAATGGAGTTTGAAACAGCCATGGATGAGCTTGAATTTCGGCCATGGTATTTTTGCTCAAATAGGTATGGATTTTGATCTGTTTTTTTAATGATTTCTACGTTTTTTAGATCGTTACATCTAGTACTAGCTAGCCCGTGTCTTCGATTTCAAAACTGTTAAAGATTTTGATAGTTGCCATTGATGAGCTTATGTGTTCTTTGATGTTTAATGGTGAAATATAAATATTTGATATTAGATTTTCATATTTTATAAAGTGATTTTTTTGATAAAAATGCAAATTAGGGATTAAATTGTGAAATTTTGAAATTATGTGGTTAAAAGTATGATATTTGGAAAATGTGGGTTTCTAAGACAATAGAAGAACTCGACTAAGCATGGGTAGGATGAAATTGCATGAAATTGTGATTTTATGTAATAAGGACTAAATTGTAAAAATGTGAAATAATAGCGGCAAAAGTGTAATTTTTCCCAAATGTGTTAATTGTGTTAAATTGAATGAATTAATGATTAAATAAGCAAATTTTGTTATTATATAGATTGAGAAAAATGAGATTCGGATCTAGAACGGGGAAAATAAAGTATAGGCTTAGTCGACCTAATTCGTCGTTACAACGAACAAGGTAAGTTTGTATGCTAATAACGTATTTAAATTGTGTTATAAATGCTTAATTATTATTGAATTGAATTGAATGATGAAGGGTTATGAATACGAGCTGAAATTGATAGAGTTACGACGTCCAAAAGCCTCGTATGAACCTTAGGAATAGAATAGGATACAAATGTCATGACATTAGGATTACTGAGAGGTGATAACATGTAAGACCATGTCTAGGACATTGGCATTGTATTGTGATTACGTGTAAGACCATGTTTGGGATATTGGAATCGTTATATGATTTCTTATAAGACCCTGTCTAGGACAGTGGCATCGATATGTGATAACATGTAAGACCATATCTGGGATATGGCATTATATAAGCTATTATGATTTTTGAGCATCCTTAACGATTCCAAATGGTTCAACGGGCAAAGTCAAGACGAGAATGAAAGTACAATCGAATTATATGATACAGATACGTACAAAACCTAAATGAGAATCAAATGAAAGTAACCTGATAAGTTCTTAGTGTATCATGTATATGAAATATGATATGTGTTATGAGGATGTATGGAAATGGAAATGAAATTTTATGAAATGTATGAATGAAATGCTATGTGAGTTGAATGCTAAATTGAAGTATTCATGGATGAAATGTTGGTTTTATGCATATTTGAGACTCTAACCTATTGAGGTGTATATGTGATAGGCATTTGAATATTCGAGTTGGACATATTGATTTAATTACTTAAATTATGCAATGTGGTAAGTTTCTATAATTAGAATCGAACTTTCATTTAATTGCAATTGTATGAAATGAATATGTATATATATATGTGAATTGAATGGTTGAAATAAACGATATTGAATTGCTTAATTTGAAATGTATTGAGTAATACCGAGCCTCGTTTGAACTATAAAAAATCGTAGGATATGGGTGACATGTCACTAGGGTTACCATTTTGGTCGAGCTTCTGCATTTGTTACGGACTCACCACAGCTTGTATGAGCTTACCGATATATCAGCTCTTATGAGCTTATCGTTTTAGCTCAATAGAGCTTACCGTTCTTCATCTCGGAATGAGCTTACCGCTCATGGCTCGAAAGAGCGAAAATGATAATGAATTGATGGATTACCGATTAATGCACATAATGTGTATCACTCGAGTATCCTTCGATGTTTCATTAGGTTCAACGGGTATTATACTGTTGCTGATTTTATGATTGAGAATGAATTGGAATATGATCTATGTGAATCATATAGATGATATGTGAGATATGAGCTATAGTTGTTTTAACTAAATATACATATGGCACATAATGTGCGAAATATTGTTATTTGATGATAATTCACTTGGGTAAAGAAAACGTGATTAATATTGAATTGAATAAAGCATATATATAACTGCTTATGCATATGAAAATGTGAATGAATTTATAAGAAGCATTCAAACTATACATGTTTTGAATGAATAAACTCATGAAAATCTGGATTAACTATGTGCATGAATTTGAAATAAAATGGTGCAATCATATGAATTATATCATATTTGAATAATTGTTTTAAATGCGGTTATTTAATAACATGAGTTTATTTCCATACGAGCTTACTAAGCTTTATAGCTTACTTTGTTTTCTTTCTTGTGTTTATAGAGTTTCGGAGGCTTGCTCGGGTTGGAAGTCATTGGAGATCTCATCACACTATCCAGCTATGATTTGGTATTTATAAGCTTTGTGATATTGGTTATATGGCATGTATAGGCTTGAGTCTTTTTGATAAAAGTTTTGGTGATGGTTCAAGATGACGATTTGGTCATTTGGTATATGATGAGTATTTAATTATGAAAGGCATGTTTTAAATAGGTTTGAATGTGAAAATGTATTGGTTTCCATATTAATTGTAAATTGTCCAATAGGTCCGGTAATACTCCATAACCCTATTCCAGTGACGGATACGGGTTAGGGATGTTATAGCATAACATTAATGCTAGCCCCTAAATCAGCCAAAATATTGTTAACATTTAAACTACCAATTAAACAAGGAATAGTAAAACTCCCTGGATCTTTCAATTTGTTGGGAAGTTTATTTTGAAAAATGGCTAAGCATACTGCATTTAGCTCCACATGCGATGAATCATCTAACTTCCTTTTATTTGCCAAAAGCTCCTTTAAAAATTTAACGTAATTAGGCATCTGTGAAAGGGCTTCAATAAACGGTAAGTTAATATGCAATTTTTTTAAAAGTTTAAGAAATTTACCAAATTGTTAGTTTGTGTGGTCTTTCTTTGTCGCATTAGGATATGGCACACGACGTTTATATTCTTTACCGTTGGTTTTTGTTCATTCTGACTTACCTCAACCTTACCGTTACTTACCATAATTTCTTGCCTCTGTTCTGATTCAGATTCAACTAACCCTTCTTCATCTCGAATAGTAATTGCATGAAGCTGCTCTCTTGGGTTAGTTTCGATGTTGCTAGGCAAGCTACCTTGTGGTCATTCTGAAATCAGTTTAGCAAGTTGACCGATTTGATTCTCGAGTCCTTGAATTAATGCTTGTTGATTTTTAAGTGCTGCTTAAGTGTTTTGGAAGCGGGTTTCTAACATCGAGATAAACTTCGTTAGCATCTCCTCAATGTTCAGTTTTTTCTCTTATTGGTAAGGTTGTTGAAAGCTAGGAGGAGGTTGTGCTCTCTGATTTCTTTGACCACCCCAAAAGAAATTAGGATGGTTCCTCCAACCTGCATTATAAGTGTTACTGTAAGGATTATTCTGAGGTTTAGAATTAGTACCCATATAGTTGATTTGTTTGTTCTCTGTGCTAGGACCATAGGGTAAACATTCTGGATTATTCATCCCTCCTCCATTCGTATCGCACTGCATCACCGAATGTACCTGTGTAGAACCATATAAACCATCAATTTTATTATTCAAAAGTTCTACTTGATTTCATAACATGGTGATCGCATCTAAGTTGAAAACACCGGCTAATTTCATCAGCTTTGTACTCATGACTTGCCATTGATAATTATTTAGTGCCATTTCCTCTATAAACTAATAAGCCACTTCAGGTGTTTTATTGTTCAGAGTACCACCGGCTGCTGCATCGGTCAATTGCCTAGTTGAGAGATTCAAACCATTGTAGATGGTTTGAACCTGTAGCCATAGAGGTAACCCATGGTAAGGGCACCTTCTCGATAAATCATTATACCTCTCACATGCATCATATAGGGTTTCTAAATCAATTTGAACGAAGGAAGAGATATCATTCCTCAACTTTGCTATTTTAGACGGTGGAAAGTACTTCAGTAAGAATTTCTCGATCATTTGATCCCATGTAGTGATAAAAATCTCGTGGTAAAGAATTCAACCACTGTTTAGCTTTGTTCCTCAACAAAAAGGGAAACAACCGTAAGCGAATGGCATCGTCAGAAATGCCATTAATCTTGAAAGTATCGTAAACTTCTAGAAAGTTAGCCAAATGAGTATTTGGATCTTCATCCTGTAAACCATCAAACTGAACAAACTATTGTACCATCTGAATAGTGTTCGGCTTCAATTCAAAAGTATTCGCAGCAATAGTGGGTTTCACAATACTCGATTCAGCCTCAGTTAGAGTGGGCTTGGCATAATCGTACATAGTACGAGGGGCAGGATCTGGATTCGCAGCAACTACAGGAGGTAGCTGATTATTCCGATTATCACCCATCTCCTCAATAACAATAACAACATCTTCTTGCTCGTCTACTATATTTTGTCGACTTTGCCTTGCTTCACTACAATTTCTGCGAGCTGTACTTTCAATCTCACTATCAAATAGTAATGGTCCCGACAGGTTTCTTCTAGTCATAAACTAAAGAAACCTACCAGAAGCAAATAAAAGAAAAATTAGAAAACAAAAATAAAATGGAATAAAAATAAATGGCTAAATTAATAAAAATAAAGTGTTCCTAATATTTTAGTCCCCAGCAACGGCGCCAAAAACTTGATGTTCACTAAACTAACTATAATTACAACAAAGACAAGCACACCTGTCGAACAATAGTATAGCTATGGTGAGTAGAGAATATCATATCCACAAGGACTAAAAGTACTAGTAATTATCGTTTTTCTATTATTTAACCGAAAAATTGAAGTAATTGTTTTTAATCTAATTTAACTAATCTAATTTACCTACGAACGCAACAGAGAATGAATTGGGAAAAATAACTGAAGACAACCAATGAGAAAGACAATACCCAGGAAAGAATCCATCTAAACTTCACCTATTATTCTGAATCTGAATTAAACAATTTATTCACTTGTGTCTTGATCTGTAGAAATCCCTAAATTATGTTAATATCTCTTTCGAGAGTAAGAACAACTGACTCTAGGTTGATTAATTGAAATCTCTTTCTAATTAAACCCCTATTTTCGCATTAACTCGATCTATGGATTCCCCTATTAGATTTGACTTTAATCCAGTAGATTTATATCATTCTATTTCTAGGATTGCATGCAACTTCACTCAATTATGATAGATCTACTCTTAAACAGGGACTTTTGCTCCACTAAAATAAGCACATTAAACATGAATTAATATCCTGAAAATATTAAAACATGAAATAAACATACATAATTGAGAACAAGAATCAAGTATTTATCATGTAAATCAGAAATCAAATAATAAGATTCATCATAGGTTTCATCTTCCCTAGGTATCTGGGGAATTTAGTTCATAATCTGAAAAGAAAACATCTTAAAGTTAGAAAAACTACAAGACATAAAGAAATTCAAATAAACTTCAAAAGAAGTTAAAAGGAGATCTTGAATCTTGAAGGAGATCCACTTCTGAGTTGGCTCCGATGGTATTCTTCGAGTAATTTCTTCAATCTTCTCTGCATGCCCCTTATATATTCTTCTAGTTGATATTTATAGACTTTAGAATGCTCAGAATGCCTAAAATTTGGGCTTTTCCGCATGTTTGAGAAACGAGGTACGATATCGACACGGGATGGCACATGGGCGTGTGGCCAGCTCGTGTGGAAGTACCCAGGCCATGTGGATCTTGGAAACAACTCTACTCGTCTGATTTTTGCTCATTTTTCCCTCCTTTCACTCCCAAATGCTTTCCTAAGTATAGAAACATGAATTTAAGGGATTAGGAGCACCAAATTCACTAATTTACATAATTAATCATCCACAAAATGCATTAAGAATGGGATTAAATATGTTACTTTTATAGCTTATCACATATACACTTTCATATCAAATATGTGTTCATAAAACCAATTGTTCACAAGGCGTATTCAGTCATATAATCAGCATATATATTCACATCACACACATATACATATCACAACACATCTAAGCTTGCTTATAAAAATAACAAGGTTCAAGTAAGAATACTTACTCTTAGGACTTAGATTAAATGATTTGACCAACTAAGCCCTTTTAACTCACTAATTTGCACATCAAATATAGCACATAAGACCACTCACCTTAGCAACTTACTTGCACAACAAAGCTCAAGTAAGCTTTTGCTTGCCTTTATCCTTGCTTGTGGAGGCTCCTAATTGAGTTGACACTTCACATATACATTAAACATAATACAAAGGCATTATAAACAACATCAAACACATTTAATTCCCACCAAAATCATAGATCAAAACCTACTAACTTTTATGCTGAAAACTTAGCTAGTTTTGCCGAAATAGATGTTTAACTACTCAAATCTCGTTTCTACGCTTAAATTTCAACTTCATACCTCCTAAATATCACCTAATTACAGATCTAAACCGTCAATTTTATCTAATTACATGAATCTAATTTTTCCGAAAAAATCAAGCTTATTTGAACATTAAGAAAGTGAAAGCATTCAATTTGTTTAAATTACCAAAGGATTTCTTAAATCAAGGTTAAAAACCTTTTAATTAGATCAAAATGATTTAGAAATCACTTTAAAACCGAAGCTTAACTAAGTAAAAAGGAATCAACATTTTCAAGCTAAAAATCAATTTAAAATCACTTGATTTATTGAAATATTGATTAAATCATTTAAATTTCGAATTGAAATAACATATTACTTAGTTTTATCATAAAAAGTCAGAATCTCACCTCAATTTGACGAAAATGACGGGTTTAAGATCAAATTTGAACTAGGATGTGTGAAGAACAATAGAGAATTTGAAAATGAAAACTTGATTATTCTACGAAATTGAAAGAGGAATTTGTGTTTAGTAAGCTTAAGATTCCAAAAAGGATGAATCAATTTTGGGAGAAAAACTCTAATTTGGTGTTTAGGAAAATTTTGAATGAATGGAGAAAATGAGAAGGAAGGGATAGTAGGGGTTGTTAAAAATTGGATCATTGCTCCTTTAACCACCTCTAGTTTCTTCCTTTTTTTTCAAATAGGTCATTATTTTCAATTAAAAATTATTTTTTAAATTATTTTCAAATCCAATCTCATTTTTAAAATCCGTTTTAACCAAATTAATTCCCGAACACTTAATTTCAATTTCTTAACCTAAAATTTTAATTCTAATTATTTTAATATTTAATTTTAATTATCCCTAATTATTTAATTATCTAACCTAATTACAGTTCCTAGTTCACTAATCCCTGATTTTCTGACCTAAATCTATTAACCCAGTTTTTTGGGTGTAATAACTCTCCCCCTTTCAAAGGAATTTTGTCCTCGAAATTACCTGCAGTCACATTGGTCATATCTCGGTCCTGTGATTCTCTAATTGCATAGACCTGAGTTGGTCCTCCAAATTTGTTTGGAACAACTACATTGTCCGCAACTATCCTCTGCCCAGCCCATCTGACGTTACCATTTTTGCCTCAACCTCTAGCAAGTGTGGGACTCTGTGTCTGGAACACATCATTCATCTTCAGACAATCCTTCAACAAGTGATCCTTCGAACCACACCGAAAACAAGCTCCAGTTATCTTCCAACAGTCTCCCGAATGTTTACATCCACAATACTCGCACATCGGCCAAATAGATGGAAACCCTAAAGTAACTACTGTCGTACTCCGTGTATAAAACTAACTTGACTGAACTCGAATCGTGTACTCCTATTAGACTTCTACGATTCTCAACTCCTCTTATCCAATCGCTCCGAATCAATATATTATTTTTTGGATATATAATAATCAAATATAAGTATTAATAATTACAATATAAATAAATAAAATAAGCACACCAACAATAATAGTTTTATCAATATATAATAATTGTATAATAAATGAGTTTTAAATGATTTATTAAACGAACTTTAATCCAACATAAATAAATATATTCACAAGCATAAATGAATTGAACATGTTTTTACTCGTGTTTGGTTCATTTAATAAACAAATATTAAATTTTGTTGATGTCCATTTATTTAATGCTCCTTTTTTTTTTTTAATATTTTCCTTTTAGTTTTGATACTCATTAACTTATACATTTAATTACTGGACTTTTATTTTATAGATCTGAAAGGGGTTTGAGCTGTCAAATTTGAATTCAACCGCTTTTTCTGCTAATTCTTTATTTATTTGTTTGTTTTATTTTTTTATGATTTATAATTGTATCAGTTCGAAATTAAAATCTGAAAATTAAAATAATGCTCAATGTGTGTTTTTCTTTCATATTTAAATTTATGTTTTCAAAATTTTTTTTCTTGTCTTCTAATATGTATAATAAGACATAATTAGTGCATAGAAACACAATTTGTTATGGCTTTTATCACTAGATATTTTTGTGATTTGAATTTAAAGTTTTTCTTCTTAAAAATTGAAGTAGTATGAATTAAACAATATTCTGCGTTATAATTAACTTTGCATTTTAGCATGTTGCATTTAAAATTGAATACGATTTCATGATATACAATTTGCTTTTTGTTCCATTGGAGCCCTTTAGTAATAGAAATAACAATAGCAGCGGAGCTTTAACACATCTTGAACTTTAATTAGGCTATTAATTCTGTTAAGAACGCACCTAAACAACTTGATTCCCACAAACCCTTTGCCCGCTTTGCTCTACCAAATATCATGTATCCAACTACCTTTCTTTTGTTGTGCCTTACTATGTCCCCTTCTTTCCAGAAATAGAAATTCTTTTATATAGTTTTTAATCATTTAGATAAAATTGCAAAATCATAAACGAGCATTAATCAACAAAACCCAAAATTCTGTTCATTGAGACAAACTTGCAAGCCTATCATAGTTTGAATGTTAAGAAGAGAACTCCACCACTATGCAAAAGCTTCAATCTTCATGTTGATGTTCATATCTGTTTTGTATAGCTTATAAATAAAATCAATTTTTATATCAATTTTTGAATCTGACCCAAACAAATCAAAACCCACCATGTTCACCCAATATTTTAGATAAAATCAATTTTATATTAATTTCATACTTATTATCAAACACGTGTTTAACACATTTATGACATGTATTACTTAGGTATCAATTAATTAAAAGTTAGGCATATAAGGACATGTAAGTTCTTTTTTTTTCTTTTTGAAAAAATAGGGCCCTATAAATTAATTTCAAATTTTGGGTATAAAATCTTAAATCTTTTAGGTGATTTATTTGCTTTAAATTAATTTAAGTCAACCTAATTCTCGAAAATGAAAATTCACAAAGGAAATTCTCCAAGACACCGAAATAAAACGCAAGCAAACTCAAAACGAAGAAGCAAGTAAAGAACTAAAAAAACAATACACACAAGATGTTTGAGTAAATGCTCTAAAAAAAATTCAATGAATGGAATGATTATAAATGAGGGGAAACCACTATTTATAGTTGAGCTCCCCCAGATCCAACAGTACAATTTAAATTACATGGACAGTCAAGATTAGAGCATATTTATAATTGAGAGTCCTAAAGGATTTTAACTCTATACATCTTTATCCTTTATGATTTACATTAATTACCCTGGTAACTTTAGTTTTACTGGAGTGTTCTACAGGCGACCAAGACTTCAAGTAGATGGGCTTCTCCATATGTTCCATGAGCCGGACTAGTTCAAGCGGGTTAAATGAGCCCATTTAAGCAGTTGACCTCCATGAGATGTTTTGTGCACAATGGTCCTAAACTTTGATTCGAGGTTCGTGACACTACAACATAGTGCCACAAAATAGAAAATGAAAGCCTATACAAAAATATGGTTCAAAGGTTCTCTTAGAAGAAAAAATGGAGCTACTAACATTCTCCTTTAATCTGGGAAGTTGATGAGAAAAAATGGCTCAAGGAGTAGTTATCCTACCATGGCTTGACAATGTCTCGAAAGCATCCTTAAACTTCATAAATTGCGCTAACTATGAAGCTACCAAACAAGCATAACAAATAGGGGGCTATTGCACCAAAAAAAAAAAAAAAGCAAAGATTAAAACAATAAACCTTTAAGAAATGAACTCCAAAATTATACAAATAGGCGACAATATATAAACAAGATTAAAAACAATAACTCTTTAAGAAATGAACTACAAAATTATACAAACATAACAATAGGCAACATCTAAACAAGACTTAGGGTGAGTTTGGATGGGCGGTGTGTTTACTTGCGGTTAGTGTAAAAACAGCAGTGGCGGTGAGATTAGATACTGTAGCGATACTGTAGCGTGAAACAAAAAGTAAGCTAGACGCACCGCATCACACTCAATCGCCCATCCAAACCCATCCTTATACTTACCAACAAAGATGGCGGTGGTGCGCCTTTGATACCTGCAATAAACATAATATAAAGAATGTGACATTGAGAACATCTTAAACTATGAAACATTGAGAACATCTTAAACTATGAAAAAGTCACTTTTGATTATACACTTACACATTTGATAGAGAAAGAATAAGTTCTAGCAAACCACCAGTCATTAATAAACAAAAACAAAATTATGTTCATTGAGACAAACTTGCAAGCCTATTATAATTTGAATGTTAAGGAGAGAACTCCACCACTATGCATAAGCTTCAATCTTCATGTTCGTATATGTTTTGTACAATTTACAGATAAAATCAATTTTATATAGATTTTTAAAATTAATTTTGAATTCGATCCAAATAAATCAAAACCCACCATCTTCACTCCATGTTTTAGAGATACAATCAATTTTATATCAATTTCATACTTATTTTCAAACTCCTGTTTAACACAGTTCTGATATGCATTACTTAGATGACAATTAATTAAAAGTTATGCATATGGAGACTTATAAGTTTTTCTTTTTATAAAACAGGGCCCTATAAGTTTATTTCATTTAAGTAAATTTATAATGTAATCTATCAATTTGATATAAGCAAGCTCCTATCAATTATCAAACAGATTTATCATCTATGTTAGAGTTGGGATATGGTTAAAAGTAAATTTTAATTTAAGTTATTATTGATGAAATTAATATTTAAATTTAAATTTTATTATAAAATTGATATAAAATATAAAAATTTAATTGCTATTGAAATTTTATTTTTGTGGCGAATGTTTAATTTCAACGTGGGCTGTTTTTGTCCCTACCCCAAATTTCCATATTTTCACTTGGGAATGTCTTTGAACCTTGGGCTTCGTCTAATGTTTTTCAATGTGTATATTTAAGTTGCGTTTATAATTTAGGCCACGTTGGCTGTAATAGAATAGAGTTGTATTGTAATAGAGTTATAATCAGTAATTAAATTATTTGATTAAATATAATAGAATAGAACTGTAATAATATTCTTATATTTGGTTGAATGGAATGATGTTGTAATATCATAAGAAAAAAGTTGAAATGACCATAGTAACCTTTGCAGAATTTTTTTAGATAGATAATTATTATTGTTATTAAATTTTAATAGGATTATTAAATGTAATTTAATAAAAATAAAAATAAATAATTTAATCATATTTTAATATAATTATTAATAAATATAATTTAATAAAAATAATGGTATATAATTTAATAATATGAATTATTAAAATAAGAATTAATAAAAATTATAACATAATCTCATGGGATCATAGTTGCCAAAATTACAAATATTGATCCAAAAATAATAATTATTCTAATTTTTATATATATGAAAAATATCAAACACCTATACACCAAACAAACCCCAACAAGCAAACCCCTATTTTAACTTCTCTATATTTTTCCCCAACCCATTAACACAAATCTAAAAGTATTCTCCAAAAATATCAAAAAAGAAAAAGGGCACTGCTGTTGCCATTGATGTATCTTTAATCTGAATCACTTTCTATACTCTCCATGGCCTTCAATCCTCTTGGTCTCTGCATCATGCGAAAACCCCACATCAAAAACATGAATAATAGGAAAAAAGAAATTAACTTCTCTATATTTTTCCCCAACCCATTAATACAAATCTAAAAATATTCGCCCAAAAATATCAAAAAAAAAAAAAGGGCCCTGTTGTTGCCATTGATGTATCTTTAATCTAAATCACTTTCTATACTCTCCATGGCCTTCAATCCTCTTGGTCTCTGCATCATGCAAAAACCCCACATCAAAAACATGAATAATAGGAAAAAAAAATTAACTTCTCTATATTTTTCCCCAACCCATTAACACAAATCTAAAAATATTCCCCCAAAAATATCAAAAAAGAAAAAGGGCCCTGCTGTTGCCATTGATGTATCTTTAATCTGAATCAATTTCTATACTCTCAATGGCCTTCAATCCTCTTGGTCCCTGCATCATGCGAAAACCCCACATCAAAAACATGAATAATAGGAAAAAATTTATTGCATTGTAGGAAATGTAAAAGAAGAGAAACCAAATCATTTGTTACCTTCTTAGAACTCTTCTTTTCCCTAGCTTCATATCTTTCTTGGCACATATCAGTCAACCATGCCCC
Organism: Gossypium turneri; assembly: GCA_008044935.1. Taxonomy (NCBI): domain Eukaryota; kingdom Viridiplantae; phylum Streptophyta; class Magnoliopsida; order Malvales; family Malvaceae; genus Gossypium; species Gossypium turneri. The sequence continues at coordinate 46,786,866 of CP032576.1, read as the reverse complement.
AGGGCTCACCAACTGCCACCACAACCCACTAATACATGTCAAATTTACACAAAAATATATATGAAGCCTGTATATGTACTTCATATACAACAATGTTTACTTACAAAACTAAACTAAATTATGCTTCAACAAAACGAACCAAGTTGCTATTTTCGAGTCTTAGTTTGACAATAGTTGAAAGAAAACAGATAAAAGTTGTATGATCAGTTGTGATACTCATTAACTTATATGTACACCAAGTTAAAAAAGGCAAGCTAAAAACTAAAACAATCTAACTAACATTGAGCTATGTGTAACCCTATATACATGTTTGTAATGATTTCATTTGTTGATAAGTAATTCCACTTACTCATGTTCTTTGTTGATTCAGTCCTCTACTCGCAGGAGATTATTCAGGATGTGTTAGAATTGAGTGACCCAAATCCTTATTTAAATAAAATACAGTGGTAAAATAAAATAAAAGTAAAATCCATATAGAACTATACTTCTTTTATTTTATTTTAGAATAAGGTTTTTTAAACCTTATTAAACTCCATCTATTTAATATTGATTAGAATAAGGTGTTTCAATCTTACTACACTCCTATTAGAATATGGTTTTACAAGCCTATAAATAGACATAGTCTACTTCTCTTGTAATTATTCGAATTTGACTTAGTGAATTATCTTCTCCTTTGCCCGTGGTTTTTTCCCGAAAGGGTTTCCACGTAAAATTTGTGTGTTCTTTTTTTTTCTTTCTCTTTTCTTTATAATACATTGTCATTATCGACGTTCTATTTTTCACAAATTGGTACCCGAGCTTCCGGGTTGTTCATCTCAATCACAGTACTGGCATCTTTGAAGTATGAAATTTTGCTATTGGATTGCAACACCAGATTCACGTTGTGGCAGATAAAGATGCAAGCAATTCTTACACAAATGAACTACTCTTCTAGGGATATATAAGATGCCTTCGACATTGACGGAGGAAGAGAAGAGGCGTAAAGATTGAAAGGCGTTAACACAGTTACATCTATATTTGTCTAACAAAAACTTGCAATATGTGATGATGATGAAGATCATCGCTACATTATGGAAGAGGCTGGAACAAATATGTATGTCGAAAACTCTAACAGCAAGCTGTATATCAAGCAACATCTTTATGCTCATTGTTTGGAGGAAGGTGCATCTGTGCACGAACACTTAATAGTGTTTAAAGAAATCCTCTCAAACTTGGAGGCCATGGAGGTTCAGTATGATAAGGAAGATCTAAGATTGATTCTACTTGTAACACCCCTAACCCATAACCGTCGCCGGAATAGGGTTACGAGGTATTACCAGACCAAATTTAAATTCGAATAATCATAGATATATGCATGTTCAACCTACTAAACTAACCAAGTCTTAAATAAAAAATGTAATATCAACTTATTACGAGTCATTTCATATCATGTATCAAACATATTCGTAAACACATAACTAATAATTAAAAATTATCCAGAGTATTTCAAACACTACTTTCGGTCATACCTCATTACGCCTACTCGACTAACAAATCATTTATAAACAATAATGACACAATTATGTATATAAACTCACATTTAAAATTAACTTATTTTACATGTAATCATTATATTTTAACATATGTGTACCTATACCAAACCTTATAAATACAAGCAATTATAAACATTGGGCCGAATATACCATAAGTATTTATATAATTTCATAGTATATTCACATATTATTATTCAAATACACAAAAATGTTGATCCAATTGCATACTAATATTTGTTCATCAAATAAATAAAGTTACTATTCATATGGTCAATTTCTCAAGCTATAGCCGAATTTAATTTTATTTTAACCAATGTCAAACTCATCAATATTCAACATTTTCATGCCTAACATACTAACACCGATCCTATATATATATATTTACTAGTAATATTTATTCTCCCAATGAATCAAAGGTCATTTATAAGACCAATTCCTTAAACAAGGTTCATTATGCAAATTACCAAATTCAACTACCCTATAATCACAATAAATCAATATGCAACTTTCAACTAGTAAATGATAATCCAAATTCAATCTCAATTACCGAATATAAAGATATTTCCATCCAAGATTTCAAACATACTCACATTTATATCGTATCATATCAATCAACTTTACTTGTCTAGCACAACCAATAGGCACAATTATCAAAACTCAAAATACTCCAAAGCATAACAACACTTATATTTTATATAACATATAAAATTAGCAACTCATTCTCATATATATAATAAATCAAGTCAAAGCATTTTATATTAGTCTCAACAATTTACGAAACATAGCCAAATCATCAACCATAATATTTAATCAAAACATGAAACCATTCATAACAAAATAAACAAGCCATTTTCGCATGGCTTATTATATATACACACTTCATTCAAAATATATTCAAAAGGGTAGTATAGCCTATACATGCCATAGATTTTAAATATAACTTTTATAAGTACCGATGGACGGACGATAGTGTGATTGACTTTGCTGACGATCCCCGAGCCCTTAACTAGCTTCCAAAATCTATAAAATCGAAGGAAACACACATACACTATAAGCTATCACAGCTTAGTAAGTCATAATCAATTAGACAATTCAATAATGTTAATAATTCAATAACAAAACCAAATAATGCAATCATATTCATATATACACATTTGAGCTTGCAAAATTTAATTATCAAATATGTAACTATGAACCAATTTCAACTTGGCCGAATATACCTGTAAATAAAAATGTACTTATTTTTCACTTTCAAATCATATACCCACTCTTTACCGAATGTACTCATTCATATATAGATGCATATAATTCACAATTAGGATATCACATATACTTACCATTTGGCTGAATATAGACTTTCATATACTCATATACTTTCATTTACGTCATATAAATTTTCTTATCACAATTGAAGTAATCAACTTACCTTAATATCATGTATTATTCAACCATTGCATACTTGTACTATTATGTACTAAATAATTGGTCGAGGCCATAATGAAGTTGCACAATTAGTGCTCTTTCTCATTTAACCAAATTGCTCTTGGTATCGCACACTTAGTGCCCGTTATTCAATATCGTCTTTTTAGTTTCGCACACTTAGTGCCATTCGTATAGTCGTAGCTATTCCATACTCGCACACTTAGTGCTAAATATCGATAAATCACATCCACGTCTATTTCTACTTTCCGAACTAAAACACATTCAGCTATATATATTTTTGCATATTTTCATTTCGATATATATAACTAATATTTATTCAGAAATTATAACATCTATTTTCTTATAAACTTACCTCGGACAACGATAAACCGGAACGGAACAATTAATCAACGACTTTATTTTTCCCCCGATCCAAGTCCGATTTCTTTAATTCTTGATCTAAACACATTCAAATTTAACTCATTCAAACATAATTTCATTCAATTTTGTCCAAAAACACATAAATGGGAAATTTATCATTTTGCCCCTAATATTTAAAATTTTTACAATTTAGTCCAAATTGCACAAAACACAAAATATTCCAAATTAATCACAATGTAGTTTGGCCAAATATTCCCTAGACTCATATAGGTCCTTGCATGTTGTTTATTTTAAATTTTAGTCCCTCAATTTAATATTTCTTACTATTTGACTCAAAATAATCAAATTCATAAAAAATTCAAAAACAAACATTATAATCTATCACATATCTTTTATTTTCTACCATCAACCAACAAAAATCACAAACTATCATCAATGGCACATCACAAAATCATCATAAATTCCAAAAATTAAAGCATGGGTTTTGAAGAACACGAAGCAACGATCTCAAAAACGTAAAAATTATCAAAAACCGATTTAAAAAATACCTCAATCAAGCTCAACCTAGGCTGAATATAACAAAGCTTCAACTCTTTGTTTTTCTTTCAATATTCGGTGATGGGTGGATGACCAATCCACTAACAGTTTTCATTTGTTTTATTATAATATACATTATAATTCATTTACCAATTAACCTTTAATAATAATATTTAACATATATGCTAAGGTCATTCTTGTCAAATGCCACCCACTAACTTTAATAATGGTCTATTTGCCACATAAATCATTCACATTAAAAGAATAACTATTATTCGGCCCTTTTGAATTTAACCCTTAAATTTTCATTTTACGCTATTAAATCCTTTCATTTAATCGGACACTTAAACGATAAAATTAAAACACAAAAATTTCACACAAGCAAATTCACACATAATAGACACAGAAAATAATATTAAAATATTTTTCTAATTCAAATTTGTGGTCCCGAAACCACTGTCTGACTAGGGTTTAGATCGAGCTGTTACACTACTTTGTTCGTTGCCCCCGTCTTATTCAACCTTTAGAGACAGGATTTTATATTGTCGCGAGTCTTTCACAGTTGATGAGGTTTATGAATCTTTGACCTCGTATGATAAGATGAAACATCTTATGGTTAAACTTGTCTCTTAGGGAGAGGGTCTCATTGTTTATGGGAGACAAGATCAGAATGCTGATGATGATCGTGGAAGGAAACAGGAACGGAATTCTCGCGGTAAATCTAAGGGTAGATCAAAGTCTTCAAACAGAGGTAAATCTTGTAACTTTTGCAATAAGAAAGTGCGCATTAAATCTGAGTGCTATAAGCTACAGAACAATATCAAAATGGAGGCTGTGAATCAAAAGAGAAATAACCAGAAAAATTTGGTGAAGCTGATGTTGTAGAATACTACAACGATGGTGAACTTCTAGTCACTTCTGTCAACAATTCTAAAGTAAGCGAGGAATGGATCCTTGATTCTGGCTGCGCCTTCCACATGAGTCCCAATAGGGATTGGTTTACAACTTACGAAATAGTGTTTGAAGGTGTTGTTTTAATGGGAAATAATGCTTCGTGTAAAATCTCAGATGTTGGAATGATTAAAGTTAAAATGTTTGACAGAGTTGTCAGAACACTTAGTGACGTGCGACATGTTCTAGAATTGAAGAGAAATTTAATTTCATTGAGTACTCTTGATTCAAAAGGGTACAAATACACAATTGAAAGTGGGGTTTTGAAGATTTCTAAAGGTTCCCTCGTTGTGATGAAAGGGCAGAGAAAGAATGTCAAGTTATATGTTTTGTAGGGTTCAACTGTTACTAGTGATGCAGTTGCCGCTTTCTCTTTCCTTGTCTAATGCTAAAGTTACTAGAATTTGGCATATGCACCTAGGGCATATGAGTGAGAATGGCATGGCAGAATTGAGAAAAAAAAGACTTCTTGATGGGTAAGGAATTTGCAAATTGAAGTTTTGTGAGTACTGCATTTTTGGGAAGCAAAAGAGAGTTCGATTCACCAGAGGAATCCATAACACGAAGGGAACATTGGAGTATATTCATTCTGATCTGTGGGGGCCATCCAGAGTACCTTTGAGAGGTGGAGCTAATTATATGCTAACTTTTATTGATGAATTTTCCAGAAAAGTTTGGGTGTTTTCCCTGAAGCAGAAAAATGATGTGTTTTCTGCATTTAAGTCTTGGAAAAATATAATTGAAAAATAGACGAGAAAACAAATAAAACATCTCTACACAGACAATAACTTAAAGTTCTGTGGTGATAAGTTTAATGAACTATACAAGTTAGAAGGGACTGTGAGACACTTGATAGGTTGTCATACTCCACAACAAAATGGCATTGCAGAACGAATAAACATAACGATCATGGAAAAATTTCGATGTATGTTGTCGAATGCTAACTTATCGAAGTCGTTTTGGGATAAAACAACCTTTACTGCACTTTTTGATCAACCGATCTCCATCCATTACCATTGAGAAAAAGACTCCACAAGAGGTATGGTCTAGTAATCCTACTAATTATTCTAATTTAAAGATCTTTGGGTGTCCTGCATATGCTCATGTTGATAATGGAAAATTGGAATCGAGATCCATTAAATGGTATAAGTTATGGTGTCCTGAAAATAGAAATTATGATTAGCAGATATGTTGTTTTTGATGAAACTGCTATACTACCTAACTTATCTCTTAAAGACTCTTACAATAAAAAAATATCAAAAACAGGCAGAGCATTAGATTGTTTTAGAATCTACAATAGAGTCGACTCCTCAAACTAGTATAGAAATTTAGAATAGAGTTGCTGCTTCAGCACAATACTCTATCTCCAAAAATAGAACTAGAAGAGAGATTAAACCTCCAAAGAATTATGCTGAGGCTAATCTAGTTGCTTATGCTTTAAATATGGCTGAAGATATGGATGCAAACCAAGAGCCATCTAATTATTCTGAGGCGGTTAGCTGTGAAGACTAAAAAAAAAAGTGGATGTTTGTTATGCAATAGGAGTTGGAATCACTCCACAAAAACAGAACATGGGATCTTGTGAAACTTCCTAAAGATAAAAAGGTTATTCGTTGTAAATGGGTGTTTAAAAAGAAAGAAGGACTCTAGGAGTTGAAGAACCTAGATATAAAGCAACGCTTGTTGCAAAGGATCACAGTCAAATTCCAGGAGTGGACTTCACAGATGTGTTCTCCCCAGTTGTGAAGCATAGTTCGATTTGAGCTTTGCTTGGTATTGTGGCCATGCATGATTTGGAGTTTGAATAGTTAGATGTAAAAACTGTATTTTTGCATAGAAAACTTGAGGAGGATATTTACATACAACAACCAGAGGGTTTTACAGTCTTAGAAAAAAGGACTATGTTTGTTTGTCGAAAAAGTCCCTTTACGATTTGAAACAGTCAACAAGGCAGTGGTACAAGAGGTTTGATTTCTTTATGACTTCTCATGATTTCAAAAGTAGCTTTGACAGTTGTGTTTACTTTAAGAAAACAATGATGGTTATTTTGTGTATCTACTCCTTTATGTTGATGACATGTTGATAGCAATGAAAGATAAATGAGAGATAAGAAAGGTCAAAACCGAACTAAGTGAAGAATTTGAGATGAAAGATTTGAGACCAGTAAAGAAGATACTTGTATGGAGATTCTCAAATATAGAAAAGCAAATAAATTGTATCTAAGTCAGAAGGGGTACATTGAGAAAGTTCTTTGCAGGTTTAATATGCAGAGTGCTAAACCTGTTAGTACTCCTTTAGCAGCCCATTTCAGACTTTCATCAGTTTTGTCTCCACAATCAGATGAGGAGATTGAGTACATGACACATGTTCCATATTCTAGTGCAGTGGGATCTCTCATGTATGTTATGGTTTGTTTGTTTCCAAATTTATCATATGCAGTCAGTGCAGTTAGCAGATACATGGCGAATCTCGATAAAGAACACTGGAAAATAATTCAGTGGATTTTAAGATACTTACGAGGTATTACTGATGTTTTCTTACAGTTTGGGAGAATTAGAGATGGAGTTATTGGGTATGTTGATGCTGATTTTGTTGGAGACCTTGATAGAAGAAGATCTCTCACAGGTTATGTCTTTACAATCGAAGGTTGTGCAATCAGTTGGAAAGTCACTTTGCAAACTATAGTTGCTTTTTCTACCACTGAAGCTTAGTACATAACGATAATTGAGGCTTGTAAAGAATCCATTTGGTTGAAGGAACTCTTTAGTGAACTCAATGAAGACCTTCAAATTAGTACAATATTTTGTGACAATCAGAGTGCTATCTTCTTTACAAAAGATCAAATGTTTCATAAGAGAACAAAACACATTGATGTTCGATATCATTTTGTTCATGATATTATTGCTCGTGGTGATATTGTTGTAAGTAAAATTAGTACTCATAAAAATCCTGCAAATATGATGATTAAGTCACTTTTTATAACCAAGTTTGAGCATTGCTTAGACTTGATTAGTGTTCATTGTTGAAGTTAAACCCTTAAAGGGTTTTATGGAAGAGGTGGAGAACTTGTTCGTTGAGAGTTCGCGATGAAGAGCTTGTTCATTGAGAATTCGTGTCAAGGTGGAGATTGTTAGAATTGAGTGACCTGAATCCTTATTTAAATAAAATACAGTGGTAAAATAAAATGAAAGTAAAATCCATATAAAACTACACTTCTTTTATTTTATTTTAGAATAAGGTTTTTTAAACCTTATTAAACTCCATCTATTTGATATTGATTAGAATAATATGTTTCAATCTTACTACACTCCTATTAGAATATGATTTTACAAGCCTATAAATAGACATAGTCTACTCCTCTTGTAATTATTCGAATTTGACTTAGTGAATTATCTTCTCCTTTGCCCGTGATTTTTTCCCAACAGGGTTTTCACGTAAAATCTGTGTGTTCTTTTTTTTTCTTTCTCTTTTCTTTATGATACATTGTCATTATCGATGTTCTAATTTTCACAGGATGTCTTTTGGATCTTCACCAATTTTACCACTCTCGTGAGTAATAACAAGATTAAAGTAACGCAGTAAAATGATACACCAATATGGTTTAGCCTTCTGAATATCTCTTGCAATTTCTTCAAGGAAACGTTGGTAAATATAAGGAAAAGTTTATCTATTAAATACAATAAATGTACAATTATTGTGAATTAAGAAAAGAAACATTTTAGAACAGACTAGTGTCATAGGTCAAATTTCAAAGCCCGTGACCATCGCACCAAATGCATCCAATGGAGGTCTATTGTTTAGATAGGGATCATTTGGCCCGCAAAAACTGGCCCAATTCGATAAGCTATTGGAGAAGCCTGTCAGATTGAAGCCTAGTTGGCCCTATAATGAAGATATGACAACTTAGGCTATCTTGATAAGTATGAGAACTAATCTTTAAAGATTAATAGGGAATGATATCTTGTAAAGATTAAATTTGATATGATTTGATGTAATCTTGTAAATCCTTAAAATCAAGGGATAGGCTAATCTTGTCCGTCGATGTAATTTAATCTTGACCGTCAATTTTGGGGGAGCTCAACTATAAATAGAGAGCCTCCTCCTCATTTGTACTCACTCCATTCATTGTTTCATTATTATTTTTTAATAAGAGAATATAGAGAGTATTTACTCAAACACCTCTCGTGCGTTCTTTCTGTTGTTCTTTTGTGGCTTCTTTTGGCATAAATTGCTTCCGCTATATAAATTGGTGCCTTGGAGGAGTTCTAAAAGAATCATCACTTGAGTAAAGACTGACTTAGGCGAGTTTGGACGAACGGATTGCCTAAGGCCGCACGGATCACGAGACGAAAGGTCTAGCCCCGTGACATTAGTACTTACCTTGGTCTGTCCATAAGGATTCATAACCTTTAACTCAAAATCCTCAACACATGGTATTTTCTCGGGTTAGCCATACACAGTTGTGGAGGATAAGAATACCATCTACTTAGTAAAAAAATATATATGTCAATATGTATAGCACCGACGTAAAAGAAGAATAAGGATGCAATCGCATTTTCTAGTAGTGTTCGTATTTACTAACACCTGAAAACTTTGGTGGAATTGAAGCAGTACAAGCAAAAATAATTGTTATAAATTCCTTGATTGAATTATTGGCACTCAACAATCCTCACATTTAGATATGTCATAGGGATAAAACGTTTTTGAGGTGATAGTCTCCTTAAGTACCGAATTAGTAATCAATGGAGAGGAGATAGAATAAAAATCACATCATTTCTCTAATTTCTCTACATAAGTTCGAAATGAAATAATGAAATAAACCAGTAATAGGATAATCTATTGAACCAAACAATTATGATGAGCCACGGAATAAGATTGTAATGGTTATGCCTTTACATTATGGCATTAGTTTTCATTCATAGAGCTGTTGAGATTCCTTTTTAAGACAAAGACAAGAATTAGTCATTAATAATGAAAAATCATTTAGAAAAGAATTACAGATCATAACAAACAAAGGGGAGGTTTTACCATCTTGAACTTTAATTAGGTTGTTGATTCTGTTTGTTCTACGGGTGAGCAAAACTCGATTCGACTCGAAAAAATCGAAAAAAATTCGAATTTCGAGTTAAATGAATCGAGTTATTCGAGTTATTCAAATCAACTCGAATTTTTTTTTCGAATTTCGAGTTCGAATCGAGTTGAGTTTTCGAATTCGAATAACTTGAATAATTTGAATAATTCGAATATCAAACTATAATATTTTACATTTTTACCCTAAACTCCCAAAATTTTTTACTTTTCCCTCAAAACTTTTACTCCTTCCCACTTTCCCCCCAAAACTTTTACTCCCCTCCCCTCCCAACCTCCCAATCTACCAAAAATCTATTTTCCACCAAAATTTTACCCTTCCATTTACTTTTTCTCAAAATTTTACTCCCAAAAACCCTCAAAACCTTTTATTTTCCCTCAAAATTTTTACTCCCTTTCACTTTTCCCCTAAAATTTTTATTCTCTTCCCATCCCACCTCCCACCTCCCATCTACCCCAAACCCTCCCCCTCCAATTTTTTTTAATATTTTTCCTCCAAAACTTTACTCTCCTTATTTACTTTCCCTCAAACTTTTATTCCTCAAAACTTTTTATTTTTCCCCTAAACTTTTATTTCTCACATTTTACTCTCAAATAAAAAATCAAAATTATCCAAAAAAAATCACTAAATATAAATAGTAATAATTTTATTTATATATACTATTTATATTATTAAATTAAATTTCACATTTTATATTATTTATATTATTGAATTGTTTAGTCATATTGAATATTTATATTAAAATTAAATTCTTAATTATGCCATAAAATATTCGTGTTAAAATATTGGTATCAATTTCATATTTTATTTTTAAAATAACTTTTATTAAAAATCATATTTTTATATTTAATATATTTTTTAATTTCAAAATACATAGTGACAAGAATCTGAAAATAATTGAAATAACTAAGCAAACAAATAAGCTAACCAGTATATAAAAAATTAATAAATAAATTATGAGGTGATGAAAGTTAATAAAAAATTTTGATTAAGGTGGACAAATTTTATTACGATGGGTGACAATGGTTACAAGGACTTAAAATTATTTTTTAAAATTTAACTCGAATAAATATATTCGATTCGATTCGATTCGAATTCTATCTCACTCGACTCGATTCGAGAAAACTTCAAATAAAGTTAGGATGATAAAATGAAATTCGAAAACTCAATTAACTCGAAAATTTTCGATTCGATTCGATCGAATGCTCACCCTAGTTTCTTCCACTCGGACCAACCTTTTCTTTTGCTGTCCCTGACTATGTAGATTGAAAGGCAGTTTAATGAATCTAACGGGGTGGATGCATCTGGGTTTGAATTAGATTGGGTAAACGGGAGAATCACGGTCGAAGGAACTTAGGTTTTTGGATTTGTGATTGGGATAATTAGGGTTTTGATAGGGGGAGATTTTTGACAGATGATGGAAGGTAGGGGTTGAAGTTGGTGAACGAAGGGAGAGGGACTTAAAGAGGGGGAAAATATATATAGACATTAGGAGGGTGGATTGATGGTACTTGAGGGGAAAATGCAAGGCAATGCATGGGCAGGGAGGAGGTGAGGAGAGGAAAAAGGCACAGCACATGCGCGCAGCCTCTACACGTGCAACGGTGGTTCTGAGTGGTGATGGTGGTGCTTTTGCCTCTGTTCTTCCTTTAATGTTAATTCCTTTTCAAAGGTATAACTTTCTAAAGCAATTTTTCTTAATTAGGTTAGATTAGATTAGATTTTTCTTTGTTTTCTAGGTTTTCCTTTTTGTTTGATTGTTGGTATATTTTATCAGTGATTTGGTGAGAGGGGCTTTATCTGATTGATTTTGGGAAATAAAAAGGTTTGACTTTGCTTGATAAGTTGTGTCGATTTTCATAGGTGGTATCTGTTTTCCCTTGGTTTAAAATTTTGATATCCAATGAAACATTCAGTATTGCAGTCGCAGCTGAAGAGCATAAAAATGAGACAGAGAAAGAATGGTTCTTCAATTAAGCATCCAAATCTGTCTGATGCTGAAGCAAAACCACAAAAGAAATCTCCATATTCATCAAAGGATGTATTCTTCACTTGTTTGGGATTTCGAATGCTGAATGCGTTGTTGATTCAAACTTACTTCAATCCAGATGAACACTGGCAAGCACTTGAAGTTGCGCATCGTATTGCCTTCGGGTACTCCCATTTCTCTTCAGAACTATTACCCGAAGAATCATAGATATTCTTGATAACTGTTATTGAAGCATTGGAATGTGTTGGAAATTGTAGTTTAGTGATATCTGATAGAAAGTGATGATGGGTTTTATGTCTGTTTTATTTGATGAAATGAGTAGGTATGGTCATTTGACATGGGAGTGGGAGGAGGGAATTCGAAGCTACTTGCATCCAATGATGTTTGCTCTCTTTTACAAACTTCTCGCATTATTGCGTCTTGATACACCATGTGTCATGGTAAATACAAATACAATTCTGGTTTAATCTCTGCCTGCATGTATAATATATATGTATGTGTGTCTGTCCATTTCCTTATGCATGATATCCATATGAATCCATGTGTTATTGGGTGTTTGTGCATTCTTGTTGTTGCATACATTTACATTAGCAATACTATGCCAAAAACTTTTCCGACTTGTCCAAAATAAACATGGATATATCCGACAACTTGTAGATTAGTATATGGTATGGAATTTATGGATGATACTAGGTGCAGCAATGGTTATGCTAAAAATGAGTTCCCCTCTTTAGTTTGGTATTCCTGTAATTTTGCAATTTCATTTCTCTTTAGCAATTGGCATGTGCGTCTAATTACTTTTTACTGAATATGTTGGTTGTTGTTTTTTTTTTTTTTTTGAAAATTACTGAATCTGTTGTTAATTTAATTTGAACTGCTAAAATAATCCTTGTTAAAAGTGAGATAAAGATTTTGGCTTTTTAGTTTCATATAAAGATCATCGAGGTTGACTTTTATTGTAATGGGGAAGCATCTTAACAAAATCCAGCCGTTGCTGTTCTTTGTAGGAAATACCGTGACTGATAAATAGTTTTTTATATCTTCGGAGCTAATATAGATAGAGAAATTAAACTAACTACATATTTGATAGCAGGATCTATTTATAGTTTTAATGTCTTAACAGAACCTAAATTTGCTAGACCAACAATTGTTGAGTTCGGCCTTTTGACCTTGATTCTTCTGAGCCATAGGTGGACATGGCCCTTGAGAATGTTTAGTGCCATCTGAACTATATGAAAAATGTCAAGATTATAAAGAAAAGTGGATACTGAATTTTATATGTATGTTTTTCTAATATTGGGTTTATAGAACTATGATTTTTGTCATTTGTTGCTTATAGATGTTACTTTTGATAATAAGTACCTAGAAAACAATGGTTATGTTTGCATTCTTTTATTTCATTCATGAAGTTATATCTATTTGCTTTTCTCTCATCATTAAATGAAGCTTTGAGTGCACAAAATTGTGGCTTATTTATTTGTTTTTCAATGACTTATTGCTTATATCAATTTGTTATCTCATTTGTAGATTAAGGCCCCACGACTGCTGCAATCAATATTTTCTGCGGTTGGTGATTTGTACTTGTATAAACTTTCATTTGCCCTGTTTGGTGATGGTGTTGCAAAATGGGCAGTATCCTTTTGCTAAATCTTCTTAATAGGCTTTTGCCACCTTTTACTATGAAGCTGTTGTTTTGGTTGTTGTCAATGGAGCTTTTTGACAATGGATTATGTACTTAACTTTTTTTCTTCAGCTATTTTCTCAATTGGCAAACTGGTTCATGTTTTTCTGTTTCAATCGCACGTTTTCAAATAGTTTGGAGACCACTCTCACTCTTGTAGGCCTTTACTACTGGCCCTCAGTGAGAAGTTCTTTGAACAAAGCTCCTTCTGGTTCGAGAAAATGGGGTTTGGCCCTAGCGGCATTAGCTTGTGCCATTAGACCAACAAGTGCTGTTACTTGGGTGTATGTTGGCCTACTTGAGTTGTACTCGACTCATGACCGCCTGAGATTTATATTTGTGGAGTTGATTCCCATTGGGTAGATATTGCTTTCTCCCTCATTTTCCCTTGAAAATATTGTAGATATTTGTGCTGAAAATGCCTCATTTATTTTTCTCATATTCATCAATTTTTTTAATGATATAAATTATCATAGTTGTGGTTGAAATTCTTGGCTTGAGTATAGTATCAAATTATGACTGATGAGTGCAATGAGTGGCACAAACTTTAGAGTCACCACTCACCTTGACAATAATTGTTCACAGGAGCATATGCAACATCTTGATGAAATCTCAAATTATTTTCAATAGGTCAGGGCATGTGCACATTATATAGGAAAAAAGGAAGAAAGAAAGAAAAAGGAGATAAAATGAAACATTCAATACTGTATGTTTTGGCTCATTTTGGCAGAAAATATTGTTTCTTGGTTCTTAGATTGCCTAGAAATTTAGTAATAAACATTAGACAAATTTACTCTGCTACACAATTGTAGTCCTGAATTTCTTACTTATTCTTAGTTCGATATTTATATTCAGTCTCATTCATAGCTTACAATTATAAGGTGGATGATGTATCAATTAAAGTTACATTTCTTCATTTGCTATAAATGTCATATTTTTCGTAAAATAGAGTAATCTAAATTTAATATTTCCAAATAAAGATAAATTTGGATTTGTTTTCAGACTACACTATTCTATTCTGTGTGTGTGTGTGCAGTAAATGCTGGTGCTTCTTGCAGATGTGATCTTTGAGAAACAGTCAATACTTAGCCAACTTATGGCAACCATAGATAACTCATGAAAATGGATGGATGTAGAATATTCATTTAGACTTCAAAGTGCTTGTATGAAAGCATTTGTTTTTAGACATCAGTTGGAATTCATTTTCTATTTTACTGTTTTCTTCGTGGATTGTCTTACTCTTAAGTCTTAAACCTATTTTCCTAATTTAACAGGAGTGTGGTGCTTGGAATTATGTGTTTGTTGGATCGTCTAATGTATGACTCCTGGGTTTTAGTACCACTTAATTTTCTCAAGTTCAATTTTCTCTCCTCTGGCGGAGATTATTATGGAACTCACAAGTGGCACTGGTACTTCACTCAGGGATTTACAGTAATGGTATTCACTTTTCTACCATTTTGTGTTGCTGGCATTATCAAGTCTAAATACTGGAAGCTTTCTGGGCTTATTCTATGGGTTTTAGGACTTTACAGCATACTTGGTCACAAAGAATTCAGGCTAGTTTCTCTATCTTCTAATTCATTCAGTTGAGAATTCCTTATTTACCTTTGTTCTGCTATCATCTAATTCATCTGTTTTTTTTTAAGAAATTCTGCTTCATCTGTTAACTGCAGATTTGTCCTCCCTGTACTTCCTATAAGTTTGATATTCGCTGGATATTCACTAGCTGCACTTGAGGAACGTGGTTCTCGAAATGGTGAAAAGAAAAGATCTTCGTGCATTTGCAACAAATGGCCTTCCAGAAAGCAACTTGCCATCTTCTTCTTGCTTGCATCCAATATTCCAATGGCCCTGTATATGAGTTTGATTCACCAGGTATATCGAATGCCTTGTCAATTCAAACAAAATTGTTTAATTTGTGCCTTATTTATTACGTCACTTAAGTTGTCTGATTGCTTACATCTAAACATGTTTGCGGGCCAGTTTGGGCCGGGTTTAGGTAGGGCATTAATGCTTTCTCTTTCTGCCCATCTGGCCCAAATGTTGGGCCCTATGTATTTTACCCAGTTAGAATTAAATAGCAAAATATTGATTAGTATTTGGGTAATGGCCTAATGTGTTTGGTTTAGAATAAATATTTACTTGAATTCAAACTAAGCCAAGCTCAGGATTGAAAATCTTTGCTCAAGACCTGGCTTGCTTTTGTAAGGTATTTGTTTTTTACCTAAGCCTGTTGGTTTGGTCCTATTTTTGTCCAAACCCTTCTAAATTATCTGTTAGGTCTTAGGTTTGGATGGATGGTCTGGACCTTAGACATGTCTACTTACATCCTGGATTGTTTTTGTTCTTATCACTTTTTGTTTTTATTTTTATTTTCAAACATTTACTTTATTAATTGATGTAGTTTCTCTCGTTGTTGCCCATTTCATTTATTTATTATTGTCCTAAAGTGAAACAAGAGAATAGGAAAAGATCCTTTACTATGTTGTTTTGTTGAATATTCTACGATACTTTTGGTTCTCTTGATGCTCAAATCTCAAACTTGCAAGGCAGAGAGGAACTGAGGATGCGATGAACTATCTATCTAAAGAAGCTGCAAAAGGGAAAGTGAAAAGTATCGTTTTCCTAATGCCTTGCCATGCCACACCCTACTATTCCACTCTGCATAACAACCTGCCTATGCGTTTCTTGGATTGTGCACCCAGGTTAGTCGTTTGCACTTTTTTTACTTTTTGTATTTATGCTTTTGTTGCTTTGTAGCTCTAATGCTATTCACATGTCATGCAGTAAGGGAATGCCTGCTGAATCGGACCGTTTCATGATGGATCCAGTTAGTTTTGCAGTAGATTTTGCAAAAAATTGGTCTCACCCTAGTCACATTGTATTGTTTGATTCAGAGGAGAGGCACTTGAAAGATTTTCTAGTTTCACATTCTTTTAGAGAGGTATGCGGTAATACCAGTTTGTTTTATCTATGTATCAAGCCATTCTTGATGGTGTTACTTGTTTCTAGCAATAAAGCAATTGCTTCTTTATAATTACAGGTTAGAAGGTTCTTCCATGCTCACTTTAAGGTGGACCGTGATCTTCAAGCATCCGTTGTTGTATACGCTATGACCGACACGTAAACGTTTCTAAAACCTGTTTTGCAATCTAGCCTTGAATCTTTCTGAGCATTTTTTGTTTCCAGATGATGGAATGCATTGATTTTTTTTAGAAATTAAAAAAAAAAAATGAATTTGAACTTGAGAAAAAAAAACCATAGCTGCTGGTGGTACTATGCTCTGTATTTAAGATGATCCCTGGTGATAAAATGATAAATCACGTTTTTCATGTCATGTAAACATGCTTATGTTGTTAGAAGTATTGAGCATTTACATTTTGGACTGTTGAAAGAAAGGAAAAACAATTACTTTATGTTGATGTAACCTTTATTTATTTCAAAGATAATCTGATTAGGTTTGATTCATGGGACTTGATTCTGAGAGTAGAGCTAATAGAGTTGATGTGCTTGAATCCCAAGCACCATTTATGTGGGTAGCAATCCTGGTTTAACATTGCATTCAAAAAGAATTTCCTCTTGAACTAGAAAACACAACAGGGGAACTGTTCAAAACTAATAAATTTATGTAACAAAATTATGTAACTAATAAAATACTAAATTAAATGGTAAAGTACGGAGGTGGAAATGTAAAGGGGCATGGTTTAATTATTTTTTGATGAATGGTTTAAATTTGGTAAATTTTTGTAAATATGCTTGAAAAAAATTATTTGAGAAACTAGGTCAATTTTTTTAAAATTTATCGATCTATGATGTTTTTGGAGAGAAGAAAATACGTCCTCTAGGGCGTGTTTTCATTGATTTGCCAGAGAAAGCACGCTTTGTAGGGCGCATTTTTTTGCCCATTCTTAAAAACGTGTTCTGCATGGCATGTTTTCTTTGCCAAATCTGTGAAAATGCGTCTTGGAGGATGTTTTTTCTTTTCTAAAAATTTTTTAAATTAAAAATTTGTGAATTTATTAGTAAGTGCTGAAAGTAACATATTTTAACTTTATTCTTAATGTATTTTTGGGTCATTATTTGATGATAATTGTGAATTTTATGCTTCTAATATTTTAAACTCATATTTTGATGTTTAATAGAGCACTTGAGAGCAAAATGAGCAAAAATTGAGCGAAAATTGAAAAATTATAGTAAGTTATAGGAGCCACATGGGTTGATCCATTCCACACGGTCATGTGACCCACTCGAGCTACCACACGGCCATATGGTAGGCCATGTCGATTGCGCGAATTTGCATTCTGAACAGCGAAAAAATTGTAATTTTTAGGTTTTTTGGGAATTCTAAGACGTATATATGACAAAAATAAAAAGATAGGAGGGGGCGTCATAGAATATTCAAGAAAGCACCTCGAAAAATACCATTGGAGCTAATTTTGAAGTAGATTTTCGTCAAGATTGAAAACTCCCAGTTGATTTCTCAGGAGATTATAATGAGTTTATTTATATCTTTCAGATATATTGTCTCTAGGATGTTTTTATTTTCAAGTATGAACTAATTTTCTAAATACCTAGAGAGATGAACCCTATGATAAACTCTGTCGTTTGATTTTTATTTTACACAATAAATACTTAGTTTCTTGTTTTCAATTATATGTGCTTAATTTTTGGTTTAATATTTCTAAACTATTGATCCATATTTGATGTGCTTAAATCAGAGAAAGAATATACCTGTTTAAGAGTATATATATTGTATAATTGAGTGGAGTTGCATACAATTCTAGAATTAGGGCGATATAAATCTACTGGATTAGAGTCAAATCTAATTGAGAAATCCATAAATCGAGTTAATGGGATAATAGGGGTTTTAATTAGAAAAAAAATTCAATTAATCAACCTAGAGTCATTGCTCTTACTCTCGAAAGAGATATTAGTATAATTTAGGGATTTCTATTGATCAAGTTGCTAAGTAAAGAAATTACGTAATTGAGATTGATAATGACAGATAGAATCTAGGTGAATTCTTTCCTGAGTATTGTTTTGCTTCTTGGTTGTTAATCTTTTATTTCTTGATTTATTCTCTATCGTGTTCGTTAGTTAATTAATTTAGTTAATTTTAGTTATTAATTAATCACTCAATTTATTCGGTTAAATAATAAAAAGATAGTAATTACTAGTACTTTTAGTCTTTGTGGGAATGATATCTTTACTCACCGTAGCTATACTATTAATTGACAAAGGCACTTGCCTTGGTCCAATTTTTAGTTAGTTTTTGTGGACATCATTTATTCGACGTTTGAGATACACATTGTTATAATTTTAAGGTATGTTTGAATTTACTATTTTTCCCTATAAAAGACAAACCATATACAACATTAATTTACTAATTTTTCATTTAAATCCTTCAAGAATTACAATGTTTGTAGCATGACCTAACATATTAAAAATCCTTAACTTAAAAACTTATGTAGATGCATCCCAATTGTAGTAAACAAGATATGTATATTTTAAATAAGTGTACATTGCAAATGTAAAACAAAGTAAACAACTTTGGCAAATTACAAATAGACATAATCATCGATCTCCCGAATGTGCACCAGAACCGGGTGCGCGTAGGGTATGTTGGGAAATGTGCCCATATTGTAGTAAATATGTAACTGTTTTCTATTTATTTATACGATAAGTAAATAAATAAAGTTAATTTCATATTTCACTATTATGTCTTTTGTATTTATGTCTTTTATATTTTGCATGCATAGCGAAATTGTGACAAGTAAATATTAGCTCATTGATTATCTAAGTTCAAATTGAAGATAAGTGACATTGTAAGAATGTTTACATTGCGAGAAAGACAACTTACTTCAGTAAATAATCTAAATGAGTCCGTGATCCCGTAAAAGAATTAAAGTGTGCATTTGATTCAAATACTAAGAAGGATTATTATGTAGTCTACAATTTCAATTGGGGAGATGACTAGTTTTGGTTATTGGAGTAGTTGACTCCACGAGTAGAGACATAGATGTATTCATTGGTAGAATGATACATTAGACTGGACCCAAGATGAATTAATTCTGAATTCGTTTGTGAATTAATTCAACTGTGATGTTCATGGTGTGATTTACTTAAATTCTGAGTTAGTCACTGACCATGTATATGCAACTCATGTGCTTTGATATAAATGGAGGCTTATGCTCTAAAGATGATCGAGCCTATAACTGGTTTGTTTGGTACATGACTTGTGTATGGCGTGGCTTTACTAGCAATAGTGGAATTCATAGCTCAATTAAAGAGTTAATGATATGTTCTCATTGGCATTGTGTGGATTGATAAATATGAAACGTGGCCATGGGTTGCTGGTTCTTGAACGAACAATTTATCATTCATTTGTTGATAGTGGTCATATTAATCATTAAGAAGACAAAATGGTGACAATGAGATAAAATAGGATTGTATTGAGTGAATGGATTTAACTTAAAAGAATCAAGGATATCATATGAGGGTAACACACACATGACGAGGTCATTAGACAAAGCAATTGGATAAATTCCTTTCGTAAAGAGTATACAATAAGGAGTTTTCAATCATGATTAAGTAATTGCAATCACTAGAGCCTAATTGTATATGTCCGATTGGTCCCTCCGCTAGCTCAACAAAAGCTCAATCGAACTACATTTGAATTAGAAGAAAATTCTACAAATTTGGGAATAATTTAATTAAGTCAATTTATTTGATTTGGAATTAAATTAGGTGGTCGTGAGAATTGTTCAATTAGAGAATTTGATTAAAGAAGTTTCTTAAAAAATTAATTTGGAAAATTAATTTAATTTTTGGAAAAATTAATTTTGATCAAGTAAAATTAAATTAATCAAATTAATTAAAATTAATATGATATTTTTGAAAGTTAATTTTCAAGTCAAACAATTGACCCAATGGGTAATTGAACATGAAGATTAGACCTGAGATCGTAAATTGGGCCTGGGAGCCCATAATCGAGACCAAGACCCAAAAATTAGTCAAACCAGGCCCGATATGAGAAACCAGGCTGACTGTCCAACCGGTGGCTAGATTGGACTGGTTGGGTCGTCATTGACCCAGACCGAACCGACATAGCCAAAACGGTTCGGGGTGCCGAAAGGGTGTCACACCTGCATCACCAGACACGACGGTATCGGTGGCTGTGATGGCGTCGTCCCGATTTTGAGCGGCGGTTGATCATCAGTGGTTGAGTAGTGGAATAGTTACACTTCTACTGGATTCTACTAGAGAATTTGATTTTAGATTAATTATTTCAAAAGTAATATTATTTTAATAGTTTAATATTAAATTTAATTTAATACTTATCTTAATAGTATTTTATTAATTTAATATTAAAGTAATTATCTTAATATTAAATTAAATTTAATGTTTATCTTGTAGATAAATATTCTATTATTTTAATAAGATTTAATATTAAATTTAATCTAATAAATATTATATTAATTTAATATTAATGTGATTAAGTTTAATTATAGTTGAACTCTCTAAATTCTCCTTATATAAAGAGAGACTTGGGTTATTATTTACAAACACTTGAATTCAAAAGAAAGTTGTAGAGAGAAAATTCTCTAAAGAGATTATTCCAAAAAATTTGTAGAGATATTTTTCTGATTTACAACTTTACCTAAAAGTTTAGAGAAATTGTAAAATTACCCTACTGATAATTTTTGTGAAAAATTTTCTGATTCGAAGCGAGCCCACACTCGACAGACGTGAGCTTAGGGATAATGGAGAAGACTACTCGGTTGAAGTGCTCATCCTAGACGAATCGAAAAAGTACAATTTTGATTAAGTGTTTATTAATTTAGATATCACAACCAAGATATTTAAAAAAAACAATAAAACTTTGGTTTTTCCCTAAATTTATTTTCCGCTGCGTTTTTCAAACCTGCATTTCCAACAGGGTACGTCTAAGGTTCCATCTCACTGCTTGGGGTGGCAGCTCCACTGGGACTTCGACTTCGTCTTCATGAGCACGTTAGGGTTGATTGCTGACCTCATCTCCTTCCTCCGTGGATGACTGCAATCGTGTCTTAGTCGCCCATAGTGCATTCCCCTAGCTGAATTGACGTTTACAAGGACGACCCAGCTTTGAAGAACAAAGATGTTGGGGGTGTTTAAAACACTATCGGCGGGTCAATATTATGTCATATGGGGCGATGGCGTATGGGGCATGTAATACGATGTGGAAGGTGGCGATCGTGCAAAATATATCCCTAAAGAAGGTGTCAGTGCAAGGAATGATTGTGTGTGCTATGGTGCTTGTGTAAAATAAACTGGTGATGATTGTATTGGTACAGGGAATGATTGCGTGTGCTGTGGTGCTAGTGTAAAATAAACTGGTATGTATTATGATGATGGTGTAAAATAAAATGGGTTAGTGACAAGAATAAATGAACCATACTTGTAGCGCCCATTCCTAACCCTTAATTTTTATAAGTCAAAAGGCTTTGGCATGAAAATTTTGCGAAGATATGGTATGGGAAATTTCAAGCCTGCCAATACTCTAATTGCTCAAGGTGAAAAGCTCGTCAGCAATGAAAATGTTGAAAGAGTGGATGAGATAAGCTATAGAAGCTTGGTTGAATGCCCACTTTACTTGACTGCACCCAGGCCAGATATAATGTTTGCTATAAGTTTGTTGTCGAAGTACATGCATTGCAACGATATAATCCATTACAAAGCCACCAAAAGATTTTTGAGATATGTAAAAGGAACATTGAGCTATGGAGCGAAGTTTATGAAGTCTGAAAAACTTAAGCTACTTGGCTACTCAAATAGTGATTGGGTGGGATCTATTGAGGACATGAAGAGTACCTAATGGTTACTTCTTCAATCTAGGGTCAAGTGTTTTTTGCTAGAGCTGAAGGAAGCAACAATTAGTAGCACAATCCACAGCTGAAGCAGAGTATCTTGTAGGCGCTGCAGCTGTGAACTAGGCCATTTGGCTAAGAAAGCTGTTGAATGACTTAAACATAAACCAAGAGGAAGCAACAAATATTAAGTGTGATAATCAGTCTGCTGTTGCAATTGCAAAGAATCCATTATTCCATGGGAATACAAAACACTTCAAGATTAAGTATCACTTTGTGAGAGAAGTGGAGCAAACAAATAAGGTAACACTGGTTCATTGTAGCTCACAAGATCAGTTAGTAGATATTCTGACAAAGCCTCTCGGAAAGATGAAGTTTGAGAAGTTGAGATATGATATTGGATTTCACAGCATGGAGGCTAAGGAGGAGTGTTGTGAGATGTCCAACCATGCATTGGCGAACAACATAAATGGTGAAAGTCCAATTTGCAAGTACATATGGTAGACAACATATGGTAGACAGTTCAAGCTGTAAGCCACTTGGTGAATAAACATGGCGAACAACATAAATGGCAGATTGTCAATATACAAACTAACATACAGAGAGTTCTTATACAACAAGCTTGGCAGATTGTCTAAGCACATTGGCGAACTGTCTAAGTGACTGCCCGGTGATAAAGCGAGTTGAGAAATGAAGTGCTAGATGTCTTCTTAGAGCAAAAAACCAATGTTTTGGTTTAATCTTTTGTTTAGTTCTTATGTTAAGATACTTAGTTAGAAACAAACTAAGTTGGTAATGATTTGATGTGTTTAGGTGTTGATTATATAATCAATTTGTGTACAAGTTAAGTTTTCCTATTTTCAAGATGTTAGTTGGATTAGTTGAGTTGTTTGGAAAACAAAAGATATATATTGTAACCTTTTGAAATGAAATTTGAAGAGTGTTGAAAATCAGTTCATCTTGTTGGTTCATTGTTTTCGTTTTGCTTTCTTTCTTAGTCTCAAAACA
Source organism: Gossypium turneri (assembly GCA_008044935.1). Taxonomy (NCBI): domain Eukaryota; kingdom Viridiplantae; phylum Streptophyta; class Magnoliopsida; order Malvales; family Malvaceae; genus Gossypium; species Gossypium turneri. Next base: position 46,763,426 of record CP032576.1, on the reverse strand, counting down.
CCAACAATCTAGAGTATTTTTTGTTAAATAATTTGTTACATGTTATTCATATTATGAAAAGTCTTGTTTCAATTTCTAAATTTGCTAGGGAGAATGGAGTTTTTTTTTTTAAAAATTTCATGCCCATTATTACTTGATCGGGTGAACGTAAAAGTATAGTGTTGCTTTGAGCGATGGAGATAGATGACCTTTACAAATATACTTCCAAAAGATAGTCAAATTCTTGCAGTCATAGAACCTTCGTTATTTATTGAGTGGGTCCCAACTCAATTAGGAGAATTACTTTAGTGCCCCTTAACATTTTAAATAAATTATATTATTTGAGGGTGCTTTAGTATTTTTATTTTAAAAAACAATAAGATTATGCATATGATGAGATTAGAACCCATGCCAATAGGGTTAGCAAAACCTTAAATTTGCCATTCAATCAAAACTTCATTTTAATATTTTTTACATTTTAATTTGATTATGCACACTTTATTAACTCCATCAATTGTATACCTATATTAATAATATTGTTGATTGAGATGGTCTCACAAATTAACTCGACACCAGCTTAGGATTAATAAAAACACCATGATAAATAATTGTATTCATTTAGTAATCTTAATCTAATGTATTCATGTGTTTGAATTTCGTTTTACTTAGGATTTAATCTAATATTTTTATTTTAATATCGTACATATTTAATGTGTTATTATTAATTAGTTTCAAATCATACATTTCGTTATTTATTTATGTTACTTTAAAATACAAATTTGTATTCTAAATACATTATTTTCATACGCATACACATGTGGAAAAATTTTTAGTACTAATAATAGTCCTTTAATGTTTTACACTACTAGTAATGAGAATTTGTATGAGCTATGGCATAGATGAGTGGGTCATGCAATTGTTGATTCTTTGTTTTAAACGTTGCGAACTTGTAATGTGAAGCTTCCCAGTACCATGAGTAATATAGCATTTGTTGATAATCAAATGGGTAAGAGTCATCAACTTTCATTTTCACCCTCACATACAACTTACTATCAACCTTATGAATTAGTATACACTGATTTATAGGGACTTACACATGTTGCTTATACTTGACATTATTGGATATATTTACTATAGTCAAAATTAGAAGTTGTTGCTTTTAACAATTTTTACAAGCTAGTACAAACACAATTTGGTGGTTGCATAAAGGAGGTGCAAATTACGGGAAGGGGAAGAGTATTGAAGTTTTTTATTCAGTGTTAGCATCAAATAACATCAAGCATCATTTGACTTACCCTCACACTTGTTAGTCCAAATCTCCGGTGAGGAAAATCTCGAATACACGAGCGAAACTTGAAAAGAAAAAGAAGAAATAGGACAAGGCTCCAAGGCGTGTATCAAGCCACTATCTTTAAGGTTATATTCGCCCCCACCTATCTTCGGTGTGCAAATGAGTTCCAAGCAAATTAATCTCGAGGATACAATGAAGCCAATGACTATTTGCGTTTTTCTCTGACGAGAATAGTCTACTACGCATTGAGCAATGTATAACAAGAAACTCAATTTCTAGAAAGGATTTCTGCAGTGATAATTTATAGAATAATCTAATAATATTAGAAAATAAAGGAAGGAAAGAAATAATATTAGAATTTGTTGGTGTGGTTCCCAAATGAAATCTCATTCCTATTCATAGGAATTTTCATGTCTCTTCATAGAGACATCTTTCAATAGGTGTCTTTCTGAATAATAATATCTTTAAAAATAAACACATAATTATTCATTTAATATTAGAACTATTTAAATAATATTATTTAAATAGTTATAATTCTTTTTCAAAAAATTAAATAACATAACTTTTGATTAATTGCACCTATTCATTTATAGTTATTGAAACACTATAAATATTTGAAAATGTTCCAACAACACTTCTCTTAGCAAACTGGTGTAGTCAAGTGCAAACATAGACATATTGTTGGACTTCGGCTAACACTTCTTGTTAAAGCATTTAGGTAATTTAAATGTTGGTCCAAATGCCTTCTTTAGTGCAGTCAACATAATTAACAAGCTTCTTATGTAATACTCTAAATTCGACCTAAGAGCCCAATCAAATCCAAAAAGTTATATTGGTTACCGGAATGACTCGGTTGTTCAACTGTTCATTTATTACACAACAAAACATAATTTACCGAACATGCAATCATATTTCAATCATACATAAATGCAAACATATGCAAATTTAAAACAACTTTAAATCGATGTTCAAGACCCCTAGTATGTAAACTACAACACAGTTACCGATACATGGGTTATAGGATACTTGACTCAAATTTGGAAATAGTAAACTTCAATGTTTTGGAGGATTGAATACACCAAAGGCTTGTATTAATACTAGAGTACGAGTTAACTAATAAAATTAATTTAAAAAAGAACCCACACATAATTACACACAATAAGACTTAAACTTTTTTTTTTGAACAATCTCATTATAAGTTCTGATCACTTTTTTTGACACAATGCCTAGAACTACCCATAACCCCTCCCTAACACATAAATAGGAGGATAATGCGCTTTAGCATACTCGAACTCACGTCCTTCTACATTGGTAACAATGTCCATTCCAATTGAACTAAGACTCAATCGACTAATAAGACTTAAACTTAAACCCTCTATATTACAAAGTCTCAACATTACTCATATATATAACCAAGGTCTCATTGTCCTAAACTTCCGGCCGGATTTGTGGACTCCATTATAACTACTTTAGCTCCAATAATTCAATCTAATTCAAAGCAACGTACCATACTTTATAAGAAACATAAAAAAGAAAAAGAGTAGTAGCTAGCTACTAGTAGTTTCTATTTTTATATATAGCTCAATAATTGATTTGAGAGGGAAACTTTATGTCACTCCCATATTTTTCAACGTAAAAGTTCCACCTTAAACGTCGGATACAGTAAAATCGAGACAAGCTATGAAATTACCATTTGATATCAATACTACAACGTAATGAACCCAAAGATGATTCTTTTCATAATAAGACAAAAAATTGTCCTCCAACTTAATGAAATGGCCTTAATTTCCCAAATTTTCTGTCCCTCGACTTTAGTTAGATCCGACATAGAAGGTGAACAAAGCACATGCACTTTAATTTCCCAAAATCATCACTGTTATATTTTTACTGCTCTACTTTTTCATTTCCCCGAACTTTTAGATCTTGAGAAAATACAAAATCAAGCTAATTTTTACAAAGCTTGAACTCGAAATTTTATGCTAAATACCATTATCCAGGCCAAGGTGGTCTTCATCATTTCTTATTTCAATTTCCACATGCATGGCGTTTTTTGGACATCTGTTTTAACAGAAATCTTGATAAGCAGTACTTTGACGAAAATCTCATCAACTCGTTATTTTATTTATTTTGTTTTATTCTTTCTTTTTTGTCGGAAAGAGGGGATGAATAGAAGAAGAAGGCATAGTTTTTGCTTGGTGGGACTTTAGAATTGAGGACAATATCACATGCCATGTCGTTTATTTGGTTTGAAAGCTTTGGATTGTAGTGCCATACTTGAATTTGTTGGGTGCAAAAATACAATGTTTCTTCACTCACCACACCTACACTTGGAGTATTATTTAATGCTAAAGTTTAGCACCTCCCAAACCCCAAACCTATTATTGCTTAACCCACACTCTTGAAAATGATAGCATTTATTTTTTTATTTTGCTTTTGTATGCAACAACAAAGATCCAAACAATCAAACAAGCATTTCCTTTCAACATATTTAGGCTGGGAATTTTACCTAATTTATGTATCTATATCTACATTTTATTCATAAAGGGAGTGAGTGAGTTCTGGTGTAACTCCCAACTCCCCATCAAAACTAAGTTTACTATAAATATAAAAAAGCTCAGCCCTTCTTTTCCTCGTCAAAACATTATTTGGCAGTTTAAACAATTTGTACTTTTTTAAAAATAAAAGTTTTAAATTTTTTTGCATAAATTTTTATATTGGCCAAGACTATCGCTGGACAGCTTCTACCATATTTAGGACTAGTGGTTGACCTCATCATTTAATTGTGTGGACAGGAGTTCAATTCCCACTCATAGGATTGGACCACATTTCATGATTAGCCGTTTATCTCTTTGAAAAGCATTTACAGGTGAGAGAATTAGTTATAGCTAGCTGCTTACAGTGTATATCTTATTTGTTGAGTATGACTCCTATTTCAATCAAATTTGAGAAATAATCTTTCAGTTAAACTCTGTTTATTTGTTTCAATCAAATTTTGATTAGTTTAGATTATTTTATTGTTATTTGACCTATGAATTTAGCCTATAAATAGGCTCTTTTACAACCTTAGAAAATACACCCATTAGAGATTAGAACTCATAACACATTTAGAGAATTTTGTGTTTACGTTTTGAGGGTTCTTTGTTTTCAGGTTTTCAGGGTTTAATTTTTATCTCCATCTTTTATACTCTTCGTTCTTTTGCTATTATAATAAAATTATCTTTGCCTGTGATTTTTATCCTTTTTAGAGGGGTTTTTCCACATTAAATTTGTGTGTTTAATTTCTCAATTTTTTTCGCTATTTTTACTTGTTCGCTGCTTAATCGGGTCGATTCCCAAAAAGTGGTATTAGAGTTAGTTCAACTTTCATAGATTAGCCCGTTTAGAGATCGCAGCAACAAGGTTTGAAATTGAGAAGTTCGATGGTGAGACAAATTTCAATCTGTGGCAACAGATGATGGCAATTCTAGTTCAAACCGACTTGAAAAAGGTTGTTACTGGGAAAAAGCCTAAGAATCTAAATCAAACAGAATGAGAAGAGCTTGATGAAAAGGCCTTGTCTGCAATCCAATTGTGCCTCGCGAATACGGTATTGCAGAAGGTATTGATGGAGAAGACCTCATCCGCCTTGTGGAAAAGGTTAGAAACTATTTATGCGACTAAGTCTCTAGCTAACCGTTTAGTGTTGAAACGTCTATTTACGTTTCGCATGAACGAAGGTGAGCTTTTTAGAGATCACATCAGTCAATTAATTACTCTTTTAAATGATTTAAAGAACGTTAAGGTTCATATTGATAATGAAGATCAGACTATGCTATTATTGTGCTCTTTACCCCCTTCATACAAGTCATTCAAGGAGACACTGATTTATGGCAAAGAAAAACTCTCGTTCTAGGATGTGAAGGGTCATTTGTTGAGTAGAGACAAACTTGACAATGAGTTTGGTTTGGATAGCAACGCAGATAAGCAAGCTTCCGTTTTGGTAGCACCAAAGAAACGAGACAAAATGTGTCGCTATTGTAAAAAGTTAGGTCACATAAATGCAGATTGTTATAAACTGCGAAATAAAAGAGCTGCTGAGAGTAACGAGGAAGATGTAGCTGGTGTTAATTTGGCTGATGAAAGCAGTGATGATTTCTTGTTAGTGTCAACGAGCGATAACTCCAAGCTCACGTCCGAGTGGATCCTAGATTCAGGATGTTCTTTCCACATGTGTCCCAATAGAGAATGGTTCTCCACATATAGTTTGGTTGAAGGTGGAGTTGTGTGCATGGGAAACGATTCATCTAATAAAGTAATTGGTATTGGTACTGTTAAAATTAGGATATACGATGGGACGATTAGGACCCTCTCAGATGTCAAGTATGTACCTGATTTACGAAAGAATCTCATCTCTTTGAGTATTTTAGACTTGAAAAGATGCAGAATCAACATCAAGTCGAGTGACATTAAAGTATCTCATGGAGCTCTCATTTTGTTAAAAGGTAAAAGAACCGGAAGTCTTTATATTTTGGTAGGATCTACAGTGACTGGTGAAATCGGACGTCCCTCGTCCATTACGGAGTCGAAGTCAACTCGTTTGGAGTGGAGGCAACTTGGTCATAAGAGGGAAAAAGATATGACCGTTTCGTTGAAGAGAGGTTCTCTTTTAGATGCAGATTTTGAAAAGTTAGGGCACTGTATTCGTGAAAATTAGACTCGAGTTAGTTTTAATTTGGCAGTGTACAAGTCGAAGGGTAGAAGTCTTCTAGTTTCTAAGCACAGATTCGACTCAATTAATTCCTTGCATAGTTCAAGATAGGCCCATGACGGTCTTTGACAAAGATGTCATTGTGGAAATACGAGTCAAGGTGGAGATTTGTTGAGCATGACTCCTATTTCAGTCAAATTTGAGAAATAATCTTTCAGTAAACTCTGTTTATTTGTTTCAATCAAATTCTGATTAGTCTAGATTATTTTATTATTATTTGACTTATGAATTTAGCCTATAAATAGGCTCTTTTACAACCTTAGAAAATACACCCATTAGAGATTAGAACTCATAACACATTTAGAGAATTTTGTGTTTAAGTTTTGAAGGTTCTTTGTTTTTGGGTTTTCGGGGTTTAGTTTTTATCTCCATCTTTTGTACTCTTCGTTCTTTTGCCATTATAGTAAAATTATCTTTACCCGTGATTTTTTATCCTCTTTGGAGGGGTTCTTCCACGTTAAATTTGTGTGTTTAATTTCTCAATTTCTTCAACTATTTTTACTTGTTCGCTGCTTAATCGAGTAGATTCCCAACATTAATTGTGAAAAAAATAATAAATTTAAAAAATCTTCAAAGTGATATCAATCATTTCAGAAGCATATGATATAAAAATAATATATCAATAAGGTATTTAAGATTTTTACATTTTATTTATAGTTATTTATAAAAGTTACTAGGGGTGAGCAAAACTCGATTCGATTTGAAAAAATCGAAAAAAAATTCGAATTTCGAGTTAAACGAATCGAGTTATTCGAGTTAATCGAGTTATTTGAATCAACTCGAATTTTTTTTTCAAATTTCGAGTTCGAATCGAGTTGAGTTTTCGAATTCGAATAACTCGAATAATTCGAATAATTCGAATATCAAACTATAATATTTTACATTTTTACCCTAAACTCCCAAACTTTTTTACTTTTCCCTCAAAACTTTTACTCCTTCCCACTTTCCCCCCAAAACGTTTACTCCCCTCTCCTCCCAACCCCCGAATCTACCAAAAATCCATTTCCCACCAAAATTTTACTCTTCCATTTACTTTTTCTCAAAATTTTACTCCCAAAAACCCTCAAAACCTTTTATTTTCCCTCAAAATTTTTACTCCCTTCCACTTTTCCCCTAAAATTTTTATTCTCTTCCCATCCCACCTCCCATCTACCCCAAACCCTCCCCCCTCCAATTTTTTTTAATATTTTCCCTCCAAAATTTTACTCCCCCTATTTACTTTTCCTCAAACTTTTATTCCCCAAAACTTTTTATTTTTCCCCTAAACTTTTACTTCTCACCCTTTACTCTCAAATAAAAAATCAAAATTATCCAAAAAAAAATCACTAAACATAAATAGTAATAATTTTATTTATATCTACTATTTATATTATTAAATTAAATTTCACATTTTATATTATTTATATTATTGAATTGTTTAGTCATATTGAATATTTATATTAAAATTGAATTCTTAATTATGCCATAAAATATTCGTGTTAAAATTTTATATTGGTATCAATTTCACATTTTATTTTTAAAATAACTTTTATTGAAAAATCATATTTTTATATTTAATATATTTTTTAATTTCAAAATACATAGTGACAAGAATCTAAAGATAATTGAAACAACTAAGCAAACAAATAAGCTAACCAGTATATAAAAAATTAATAAATAAATTATGAGGTGATGAAAGTTAATAAAAAATTTGATTAAGGTGGACAAATTTTATTACGATGGGTGACAATGGTTACAAGGACCCAAAATTATTTTTTAAAATTTAACTCGAACAAATATATTCGATTCGATTCGATTCGATTCGAATTCCATCTCACTTGACTCGATTTGAGAAAACTTCAAGTAAAGTTAGGATGATAAAATGAGATTCGAAAACTCGATTAACTCGAAAATTTTCGATTCGATTCGATTCGATTCGATCGAATGCTCACCCCTAGAAGTTACTCGATCAAAAATATTTTTCTATAATTCAATTTATTCTTAAATATAATTAATCTTTAAAAGAAATTCACCCAAAAAAGGCTGTGATAAAATTTAGTAGAAGTTAAGGACCTTACGAAGCCAACAGTCCATAACCCATAGATGGAATGAGGGACAATTAGTTTAAGAGTTGTTTACCTATAGTTTCATAAATTTGCTACTTTTTTTTACTTACAATTTGTATATTTTATTATTAATATAATTCTAAGAATTAATTTAATATTTTTATAAAATTTAAACAACTTGATAAAGGATTCATGAACTATCACCTTACCTTTTTCCATAAGTTAACCAGAGGCGGAGCCAAGAATCTTTTGTTTGGAGGCCAAAACAAGAAATTTTATGCTAAAAAGATCTAAACTGAATTAATCTTCAAGAGGGATTGGAAATGCAATTTATCCATAAAATCCAAGGGGACTAAAGCCTTTGGATTGGCCCCTAAGTTAAGTGAAGCATAGCCATATATCACTTTTAACAACATGGCAACCATATGGATATGTGGAGGAGTTCATATGATCTTTAGCAACATTGGACGAATTTTTTACTGCAAAACAGGCATGAAGAGTTATCCATATAAATGGATTTGAAGCTTTTGTTTTGTTCAGTGATTTGTCCATTTCGGCTCAGTTTCTAGGCCCCTCTTCATGGTCTCCCAATTATATATTCACATGACATATATTGTTACAATAAACTATGTTCTACTATCTTCCCTTTTATATATTCATGTCATGTCATGTGCAGCTTCAGCAATTGGAAGGTATTGTTTTTGTCTTGAATCATGTTCATACGTAAGAAATATGGGTACTTCAATCTTTCCTTCTTATCTTTGAATATCTTGTGTTTATTTATTTGAACACCAACATATATACCAGATTCATGAACAAACTAGAGTTGCCAATTCCCATACCCTCTCTTGGGTGAGGTGCGACTTAATATATGACAAAACCCAATAAAACTAACTCTAGATATGGTTCAATGAACCAAAAAATATCATTCCCACTGCTCCTATATGCTTTTTGGATAATCTCCAACTTATTATTTACACCAATATTGTCTGTATTGGACTGTACCTAAGCTAAAAACTGCTACTGCTGCTCCAATCACTGAGATAACTGGAATAGTCAAACCACTTTGATCTGGTAAAAGGGGAAACTTGAAATCCAAAAAAAAGGGGGTTTAAAAATAGGAAAAAAATTATTATTTTAACAGAAAATTTTGGATTTTTTATGGTATTTTAGTTCATTTTTATCTTTAATATTATAAATGTTGCTGTGGTGCATGTGCGTGGGTGGTGTGGGGAGTGGGGGGCATATGAGAGACATGAAAATATAGGTCAGATCTTCAAAATTAAAAGCAAAAATGGGGACAAAAATTCCTCAGTCTAACATGCACCTACCATCACTCCATATCTGATTTCCTCGACCACCTCTCACGTGGGATCATCTCTTTCCTTTTAACCCAAATTATTGCATTATATAAAAAATATTTTCAAACATTAACTGGTTCAATTAAAGGTTATTAAAATTATAAATTGTTTAATTTTTTGGTTTCGCATTGGGTTTAGATGTATATTAACAGTAGGTTTATTAAGAATAACTTGGAAAGGTATTGGAGCTTAACTTTTAGATACTTGAGTTAGTGAATCTCTAGAAGAAGGACCTTGTGTTTTTTTTGATTGGCTGAGATGTTTCTATCTGTCATGAACTCATGATCATCACTTTTCAGGACCTTGTGTTTGTTGGCTGGAGCATCTTTATTCGACTAAGGCTATGTCAAGGATCATGTAATTGTTGTTTTACTTGGAAAATGACTGTATGAAATAGTGACACTATGTCATCTGATTTCTTTTTTTAATAGTTTAATGTTACATTAGTAATTTCATCCTAAATTTTAACATTTTCATATTGAAAAAAAATTAAATTCAAATAAAAATCCTAAAATTCAAGATGAAATTACTGACGTGACATTAAACTATTGGAAAGGGATAATATCACCGTTTCATATAAATATTTTTCATTTTAGTCATACATTTGTCAAGTCCCGTTACTTACCTTGAAGCACCAAGCATAGTGATGCAATTGGGTGCACTTGAATTTGGGCCATCTAGATTGATTATTCTTTGGGTTTTATAGTGATTGTTTGAGATAATTTCGTGAAAAAAAGCTTATGAAACAAGCTAAGAATTAAATGAAATTTTAGCTGAAATGATAAAACCATTGATAATTACGATATTTTGGACTTGAATCTCATTAAGTGTATTTTTTTTATATTTCAATAATAAGATTATTAAAAGATATTATCACAATCAATCAAAAATTTCAAAATAAAATAAAGTATATATTACTAAAATTAAACCTTTTAGGTTACAAAAAGTATGATAGAAGTTGACACAATTATATATGAGCCATCTCATCTTCTTGTTCTTGGGGGATTGTCTTTGAACCTCTCTTCAATAAACTTGTCATTTCTATTGTTGTTTAAACCCATTTGCCTCTGTTTTTCTAACTATTCTTAAAGAAATTTGTGTTGGAAGATAATTGCTCCTAAAGTGATTTCATTTTCTCTTCTATTTCTGTTAATTGTTGAGATCCTGATTGGGGATTCTAAGAGCTCTCATCAAGTGACCTTGGAGGTAATAATTATAAATTTATGGTGAGACTTTTGAAATTATAAGACAATTTATTAAAATAAGGTAAAAGATTTTTTTTTAATTTCACTTTAAAATTATTAAGTATTATCATTTATATTTTTAATATTTTGTCATCACTCTATCCTCAAAAGTTAAATTAAAAAAAGGATGGGAGATAAAACTTGGAGCCGAGGCAGCTTGGCAACCACATCACACATCCTTAAACGCGTCTTAATTAGCAATCTTTTCTTTTCGTGTTTTCCACTCACCAATGTCTACCATCATTTATGGTAACATTGCTTTAATTTCATTAAATTATTTTAATATTTTCTTTGAGTCCACTTTTTCTTTCAATAACAATTTTTGGACTTTTTTTAAGAAAGTAAATTTTATTTTATGATTTTTAATATTATTTAATAAAATTCATAAATATTCTTTTAAAAAGTTAATTTTCGAGATAAAAAAAACCAATTAACAACTTTGGTATTTATTAAGATAAATTTTACATAGAATTTTCAATTATTTTTACTATTTTAAATATATTTTTCATTATAAAAAATAAAAATAAAATTAAAATTCGGTTTAAATAATCTCACTTTTTTTATATTTTAAAAATTGTCGGAAGATTAGCATTCCGATGGATTTAGAATTTCTTTTGTAAACCCTGCCACTCGTCCACCGATCATGGAAAGATAATTGTGAGCGCAAGTCAAATGAAAGCAAGAAAATGCAGCAAAGGTAGCAGTTACAGAGCACCTGGCCCTAACTCTTAAAGAAAGGGCATCTCTAACGACCCAATCATTTGCAGTTTGAACTTTGAACATGATCATATTATTATTTCAATTTCAAGACTAATCACCTTTTTTAATTTTTAATTACAAAGGTCTTTTTGTCCACTTCTTGGCTTCGGCTTCTTGTCTCAGAATATGGACACTTTCTTTTTTTCTGCAGCTACCTCTTTCTTGCTGTTGCATTATTTTATAAAGAATATTGGGGCTTTGATTTGCCTATGCAATTTCCAAGCAAGTCTGGGGCATCCCACAACCTTACTTCACTAATACTCTAATCAATTATGCACCATACTTAAATTAAATAATCATTATGGATTCATCAATCTCATTTAGTGAGTCTTGGACATATTCTCTATAAGACCGATAGCATGCCTGGATTTATGAAAGACTTTTCTTTTAACTTGATTTCTTTTTTTTTTCTTAATTAAGTATCTATATTTTTTTTACTAAAATTCTATTTGGTTTGGATATCAAATTAAATAATAAAACCAAATTCAAATAGTGAATTGAAACTAAAAAAGAAACTCAGATATCAACTTAAACATTGAAACCATACTCGGTACCGAACGGTATTATTATATTTTTTGTTTGGCAAATCTTTATTGTTTGAGAAAAAGATTGAATGACAATGATTCCATATCTCTTTTGCCGTCCGTTTCTTCATTGATGCCATATATATATAAAAATGCTACACATTTCTAAAATTAATAAGAAAAATGAACTTCAATTCTTATTATATAAGAAAAAGAAAACAAAAATGAACAACAATGATACACAAATATGATTTCCGACAGGACCTTTAGTTTAGCCGGCGTGAACTCGGTTAAATCTCTCTACAATCATTTCTTGTTTCTTAATCTACACCTCCTAATCACATGCATTATTATATAAATAAATATCCTTACATAATGTACAAGTTGTGAACCATGCAAACGACCACATGGGAACTGTCATATGATCAACAAGCGTAAAACTCGACAAGCTCCGCCAAAGACTCGGGCTGATGAGGGTCAGCATTTTCTAGCATCCAAAGCAAGTGTTCGAATAACACCACCTCACACGACACGTTGATGACGGCGTCGGAGTCATTTTCGCCGCTCGACCATTCCGCGAGTTCACGGAACAAAGGGTTTTCGACGATGCCGGAGCTGATAAGGTACCGTCTCCGGGATTTTCCCACGTAGACGGGCTGAAGATTGACGTCTGACGACACGTCTTCATAGGTGTCGGAAGCGGCGACTACGGAGCTGGACGCCGGACGGCTTTGCTTGTGGTTGAATGAATTTAGCTTCTTCAGAAATGATTTGAGCTTCATTAGCTTGTTGCCGCCTTTTGCCATGGGGGGTATAAGGATTTTTTGAGAAGGGGGGGTTGCAAAAAAGAGGGTGCTATGGAAAGGGCAACAAGGTTCGATGTTTATAAAGGAAGTTGGGAGTTTCGGAATGGCAAAATCGTAAATTTGGTTATATGAATTGGGCTCGTATGTCAAAGGGGTTGGCCATGAATAGCAAATCTATTATAAAATTCGAATATGTTTGTCATCTACATTAAATTCTATTATTATTATCTGATTTATTTAACAATACTATTATTTGATTTTAATTATGCTATTTACTGAATATTGAATTAAGTAACTAAGAAGTAAAGTGAATAAGATATTCAAATTCGTGGACTCGGATAATAAATATTCGAATATGAATTTATTCTTTCTTAAATTAAAGTAGGCTCATAAATAAATATTCAAGAATTAAGAATTTATTACAAATAGTAATTAAAATATTCAAATCTTAATAATATCCTAATTATCAATATTTAATTATAAAAAATAAATTAAATCTTAAATTTGATTTTGAATAAATTAATCACTTTAAAAAAATGAAGCAATTTAATCTTTGTTAATATCAAAAGTGAGCATCTAAGGACAATTTATCACAACATTAATATTTTTTCATTAACTTTATATAATTTTAATTGGTATAATATCAAATTTAGCCTCAAGATATACATATCCTGTTTATTTATTATATGTTTTTGAAGCTAAAATTATTTATATATATTCTTCTTTTTTTTAGATTTTTAAGAACTTTATACGTTTTTTGCGATAAATTTTTAGAATCCAAACATAATATATAAATATTATGAGCTTAATTTGTTATACTATCAATAAATATTATGTACAATTGATGAAAAATATTAATTTTCATAATTAATTAGCCTTAGTTGCTTACTTTCAAAATTGACAAATATTAAATTACTTTGTTTTTTTGAAAGGGATTAATTTGTTCAATATCAAAATCGAGAAGAACCAGAGAGGTGTTTTTACCTATTAAATAATGGGCTTGCTCCTTTTTCGACATCTATCATGGGTACATTTAGTATTCTTAATGTGATATATTTATGTGTTCTTTTTTTGTGTGTGAATAAAAATATACTACTATACTAAATTACGTAGAAAAAGACGAAGGGATACATATACTTCTTTCCCTATCTACTTCAAGAGATATATTTATGTGTTTAAATTCCATTTTACTCACAATTCAATCTAATCTTTTATTTGAACATTGTACATGTTTTTATGTGTTATTATTAATTAGTTTCAAATAAATTGTATGTTAATAGAATGTTTTTTGGTTGAAATTTTTAGATTAAAAAAACTTTATACATTTTTGGGATGGTTTTTTTAAATTTATTATTATATTAATAATGATGTATAATGGATAAAAAAATATTAATTTTCATTGTTAATTAGTTGAAATGTTTTAAAAGGAGGAATTTACCTTGGAATGGGTGTTTTTAAGCTGTTATAAAATGACAACGGGCCCACCCCTTTTTCGGCGTCTATCGTGGGTGCTAACAAAAACCCCTTGTTTTAATAACTTAAAATATGATGGTAATCGATTCTAAAGATATTAGGAATTTGTCAAATGTTTTCTTAGTTGAATGCACCTTAGAATAATAATCCATGTATCATATCTTCACGTTGTATTTAAAACTATCAAAACAAATTATAAATGGTTGGTTAGATGTGGAGTAGCCTTACCTATTTACACAACAAAACAAACTAGTTATGTTTTAGAACCAAAAAGTTAAATGGTTTCAACTACTAAAATGACCACTATGGTTAGAGATGGCAACCAAATCAGTGGGATGCTGCTCTCATCCTTCACACTCAATTTTGTGTTTTAGTGGTGAATAAAATTTTGAACTGCACCTGTCTGTCAGTTGTTTCTGGATGCTTATGATTTTTTACTGTTTCTTGGGAAACAAACAATACATGTCTTGTCATTTGCCTAATGAATTCCACTTCCAAACCCTTTTCTTTTTTTCTTAATAAACTTCAGATTATTAATTATATATGTATTAAATTTTAAAAAGAAAGGAGAAAACCGTCAATATTATAAACAATTTTTACTTCAATTTTGATCAACTGTCATGAGATGAAAAAGAGAAAAAATGGTCCTCATAGAAACGAGGTTTTTACTTTTTTCCAGCTTTTATGATTCACCACCCTGTTAGATTTCAAACGTACCCTCTTACAAGGCACGTTTAGGGCACTTTGTTGTTCAATGCTATTGTTGGTATTTGTTTGGATTATATGTTCCTGTGCAATCAAATTTATTTTCTTTTTGTTATATATAAAATAAAGAGAGATAGAGAGAATAAATAACAGAGAAAATATGAAAGTATTTGAGAATGTATTTTTTTATCAAGATGGGTGATTACAATGCTTCATCAGATTCTCTAATTATAAGCATAAGAAGTATAAAAGAAGTAAAAATTTAATTCTAATAACTATTAGAATTTAAAGTATATTAAAAATTTAATTCTAATAACTATTAGAATTTAAAGTATATTAAAACTTTATTTTAATCATGATGGACATCCACTTAATAAGATATTCATAACACTCCCCCTTAGATGTCCATTGGTAGATAATGTGCCTCATTAAAACATTATTAGGAAAAACCCTGTAGGATAAAAACCTAATGAATGAAAAAGAGTACACAATCTATAATGCGCATAATATGCTGCCTCGTTAAAAACCTTACTAGGAAACCCCAATAGGACAAAACCTCGGTTAAGGAAAAAAGAGTGCAACACGTATTTACTCCCTCTCATGAAAACATCACATATTTTCTCATATTCTACGTATTCAATCTTGAATACTAGTTTTTCAAATGACTATTTGAATGTATTTGATAAGCATTTGTATTAACATTCTTTTAAAACTCATGAGTGAGAGAAAATTTTGGGAAAATATATTTTGATCTCTTCAGGAGTTTCAACAATAATCATAGCAAACTTTAAACATGATCCTTCTATAAAAATACAAATAGGTATTTTGGATCATTTTCTAATCCTTTTTCAACTATTATTGACTAAGTCAAATTTACCATATATGTTCAATTATTTCAATTCATATAAATGAATAATTCCCGAGAATTTCAATATACTTCTAGCATTCTAAATCCTTCAAGGATTTTAATATAAACTTTACTATTTAGTGATTTATAAAGGTTGTAACAACAACTATTAGATGCAAGTTAAATCTTTTATGAATTGTCCATTTAATAATATATCTAAAGGTTATTACACCTACCACAAAAGAATATTATATCTTTTCATAATCAATACCATTACTTAGCGAAAAACTTCATATTTTTATTCCGCTTTTGCAAAACTACTTCATTTGCACCCTCACTGACTTTATACCTTTAGAAATTTGGACTACTGGTCCAAAAACACAACGAATTTAATTTTACTTGAGTTGCGTCTTTTTATTTTGATCAATTTATTCCATATCTATATTTCTCAATAAATGTATTCAAGATCCTCCTTTTATTTCATTATTTCAATAATAATATTGCATGCAAAATCATTGTCGACCACTTTTATTATTCGGTTTCACATTTTCTCGAATTGACATAACTTATCAAGATCTCTTATTTTCATTATTTTAAAATTCAGTTTTAGGTACCTGAATCTCTTTTAGAGTTCTACTTATTAGTTATGTCTTGAGTTTCTTCTGGAACCCCCGCCTCCACTATATGACCATCTTGAATGATTGCTCCTTTACTTTTACGAGGATTTTTATCTTTGGAACCGACTGGTCTTCCACGCTTCAAGCATGAATTACTTTCTTTTACACTAATAGTTTGCCCTATTAGGACATCAATTCGTATTGGAGCATTTTCAGCTGGTATGTGAGATTTAATGAATCTGGCAGTTGATTTGTAAAATGAATCATCTGTTGAACTTCTGGTTCACATTGCTTTGTACGAGGATCTTAGACATTGATAATTCATTTCAAATACTTTATTAATCCAGCTTTTTATTCTCTCCCCTAATGTTGGGAAAACTGACAACTCATCTCATAACCAAATATCGATTTAATAGCTCAAAAATATTATAATGAGACTCATATAAATATAGATTCCCAATCTCTTATGATGACCCATCTTTGTGCATTGTGGTGGAGCAGTTGGAACATATACCGCACATCCAAAAATTGTAAGATGGGAAATATTTGGTTCTTAACCAAAACTCAATTGTAATGGGGAGTATTTATAATTTATTGGCTTGATGCGTACAACATGTAAATCAATACAATCTCATGCTGAAATAGAAAGTTTTGCTTTCATAAGTAATGATTTAGCTATTAGTTGGAGGCATTTGATAAACAATTCAGCTAAATCATTTTGTGTGTGAATATGAGCTACAGGATGTTCAACTTTTATCCCAATTGACATGCAATAATCATTGAAAACTTGGGATGTAAACTCACCAACATTAGCAAGATGAATTGTTTTAATTGCATAATCTGAAATTAATCATTTAAACAAGCAATCTCGCAAATGACAAGTTGCAAGTTGATAACGCATGTGATTATTTTGTAGATGCATCTACCAAAATCATAAAATATCAAAACCATCCACATGGTGGATGAATAGGCCCATATTCATTTCAGAAATGTAAGACATTAAATCTCAACTTTAGCTAGTGAGTTTCTAAGAATCAATTTTCATTGGGAACAAGCAACAAATGAGAATTTTTTAAATTAATGAATCATCTGGTTCTTTAATGAATGTCCATATGAATTCTCAATTAATTTTCGCATCATATATGATCCAAGATGGTCTAACTGGTCACGCCAAGTATTAAATGCATTTGTATTAGTAAACTTCTGGTTTACTTTAACATGTGTTTCAATTGTACTAAATTGTAACAAATTGATAATTTTATTATCATTCTTTTTAATTTGTATCCACATATAAGTACTATTGTGACATTTACTACTGGAAATATCTAAATCAATGTGAAGTCTATAATGTCACTAAGTCAATAAATATAATTTCTAAATAATTATATGCAGTATTTGCTTTAGAGAATATGCCAAAATCTTCAAATGCCCAAAAATATATTAATATCAAACTTTGATAGTGGATCATATTTTCCAGTTGTACAATAGGTACATAACCAATGACTTTTCATACATAAGTTTTCTCTCTTGCAAGTTCTCTTCAATAATATTTTACCACGTAATTTTAACTGAGAACTTATTCTGAATACTGTAGAGTTATATTCATAGTTTTTAAAAAACTTGCAACTTTAGGTGCATCCAACCATAATAAGCTTTAGATAGAATTATCATATTCTATTACTCATAAGTAAATCTTTCACAGTTAAATATTTTACTTTCAACCCTTTAATGGGGATGATGACAAAAGAAGATCACAAATATTATAAAATAAATATAAATTAATAACTTAATCCTTTTTTTATTTATATGAAATATAATATTTTCCTCATTCACAATCTCAATATGAGATCCATTAAAAATATCTTTGAAAAGTAATGCATTAACCATCATAAATTTTGTGCTTTTTAAATAGTGATATATTAGCTCTTCTAGAGCTTTCAACTAATTTTGTACTATCAAATATTGGAATAATATTTGTTTGTTTCAGTACCAAATAAGATAAATATTTTCTATCTGTAATAATAGAATTCATTACTGCATTTTCATATCATGCCTCAAAGAATATTAACAGAAACAAAATATTTAGGCATACGCCACATATGTGGCCAATAATCTTTCATATCACATTGATAATGTAACACCCCAAACCCAGACTAGACATTATGGCCGTATCTGGCAATGTCACACGATAGTGCTTTTGAAACCTCGTTGTTACGTTGAAAACATTCCATGTTATTATCTTTAGTAAAATTTTATTAGAACTTAGGAAGACGTCTTTATTCATTTAAAATATTTGTTTTGAAACATCCCTCGTTGCGGAAGCTTTAATAAAATATTCTAAGTGATCATCCGTTTAGAAAATACTTTAACTTTTTGAAAACTGAATTTCCTACGACCAGCAGGTATAAATCCATAAAGTAAAATAAATAAATAAAAATCCAAAATTTAAAACCAAAGTCCTAGAGAGTCCATAAATTACAACCCAAATAATCAATAATAATCAAATCATAAATCGTAAATTGAAAACCATGAAGTCCAAATATTACTGTGTTCACCACTGAGTCCTCCGTCGCACCGATCCGTCTAAGTCTAGGGATTACCTGTGCACATTAAACAAAAAGGATGAGTTTACGTAAACTCAGTGTGTAATCCGGTAGAAACAAACAAACAATCAGTATTCACAATGCACAGTTGAACAGTCTTGGGCATAAGCCTTTTTCAGTGACAGTTTGGGCCTTAGCCCATCTCAGTACAGTGTCAAAAACATAGTAGGGCCTTAGCCCATCACAGTATTAGTAGTAGTAACAGTTATGCAGTAGCAAAATCCTACCCATCCAGCCTCTACACACCATCTCCGTCCAACCCTGCACTCCATGTGGGGATATAATCAACTCACCCATCCCTACACTCCAAGTAGTACCGAATGCAGCACAAAACAGTAGTTTGCAGCTGAGCTGCCAGTAAATAAGGCTTAAAGCCTTTCAGTACACTTCCCTCGAATAATAACCCCCAACCCAATGCAATGCAACATACAATGGATGATATGCTATTATGCAATTTCAGTACATATATTTAGTTCAGATATTAACATGCTCGTTACAGATATCATTCAGTCAATTTCACACATTCAGGGGTTTAAGTAGCGCTTACCGACCTTACATTAGGTTCACAGTCGACTTAGGCGACCCGTGCAATCTTAGAAATATTCTGGTAAAAATGGGCCCACACGCTCGTGTGTGCCCGTGTGGCCCACTCGGCCCAAATTGACCTTGGCCTTGTGATCCATTTTTAATGTGATCCATTTTTAATGTAACCCATGCTAGCTAAATATTCATATATGTTTTCACTATTTACTTGTATATTCATTCAAAGTTGTCTACTTGAGTCATTGTCACTAAATTATTTATATCTTGAGCTACAGAATTCCAAATTAAGATTCACTTGATGTTTTCGAAACTAGACTCAAATATCTTTCTACCATAAAATTTCAGATTTTATAGTTTATCAAATAAGTATAGTAAAATCTTCAAAATTATCCCTATTCTACTATTTGACAGCTTCAACCTCTCATTACAAAAAATTATTTATCTCTTAGTACGGAATTCGGATGATGTTTGTGTTTGTTTCTCTTAAAAATAGACTTATTAAGGATTTAAAAATATAAATTTAACCCCCTAATTATTTTTTTACAATTTTCGATAATTTTTCCAAAGTCAAAATAAGGGAACCTGAACCCATTCTGACCTTATCTCACAAAATTCATTATATCACATAACTTACAATTTCATTGCTTACACTGTTTCTTCTATGAAAAACTAGACTCAATAAACTTTAATTTCGTATTTTATTCAACCTCTAACTTAATTTCCACTATTTTTGATGATTTTTCAAAGTTGGACTACTTGTACTGTCCAAAACTATTTTAGTGCAGAATGTTGATTTCCAAGTTTATAACGCTCTTATCTTTCTCTACAATTTTTTTGCATCATTTTCTCTTATTTCTCGACAACAAACAATTTTGAATTTTCACCGAATCTCATTTTCTACATTTCGGGTACACACCTGTATCATTTTCGTTGCTTATGCAATCCCGAGATCACCAAAAACCTTCTAACTTCACACAATTCCACCACTACTCAACACGAGGGAGATCGCAATTGAAATGATTCGCTACTGTAAAAATAACCATTCCTCATTAACGAAGAGTTCAACAAAGTTAAGAACAAATTCAAAGCCAAAACCACTTGCCCAAACAACACAAGAACGCATACCCTATACGCTTACCAAATGATCACCACTTCGAGTCAAATCGACGAATGTTAATTCCAGCCTCACGATCGACTCCTAAACAGTCAACAAAACACCCATTAATCCCTTATCCAGAGTAACATTCGAGTTTAATAAAATGGAAACTTACTGTACAACACAATTGCACGCTTGCACAAAGGGGAAAAGATGAAGAAAGACAACGAAAACGGAAGGGGAATTCAAAGGAAATTTAGCAGCAAGGATTTATTATTTAGAAAAAGAGGAAAACCAAAAATTAAGAGTGGGAAAGAAGAGAGAAAACGTCAGAAAGGTGGAAAAGAGTCCGAAATTTGAAAAAAAAAACTAGACAAAAAGATAATGCCTAAAAATCTGGCAACTCATCTCCTTAATTCTCTCCCTAACCTCCCACAACAACTCCACTACTCGAAATTTCAATTTTACTAGGACTCCACCACACCACACGGCCAAGCAACAAAAAATAATTCCCTTGCTCACATAGGGACTTGAACTCCAAACCTCCCACCTACCAACACACACCTTAGCCACTAGACCAACAAGCCCATTCTAATATATTTTTACCAACTTTTAACTATAAGCCTACTGACCAGAGATAAGGCTTTATTCATAAAAAATACCAAAATTTGCCCAAGTCAAAGCTTGAACTTGGGACCTCATACACACACCCAAAACACTTAACCACTGAAGCAGACAGATATTTGTGTCATATTTTCACAATAACGAAATTAGAAATTTTTTAGCGTTATAGATAGCATAAGTTATCTTTTAACCTTTAAAAAGTTATCTTGAGAAATTTCATTGTTATCTTATTTTATTACCATGTTCCCACTTTTAGTGGTCCATAAGTATGTATTTTATTTTCTTTATATTTACATTCACTTCGAAGAATGCAATAGATTTACTACGACGAACTTATAAACATCCCAATAGATTCTTTATTTCATAATCACCATTGCAAACATGCGTAGATTTTAAATTAGAATCTATCTATTCATGTTGTCATGATTAGTCTTCAATTATAATAAATACGATATAATAAATAAAATATAGTAAAATATACCTGAACATCTTTAACATCATCATTATCACATTGACAAATCTATTCTTTACCCATGCTTGTACAATTATAAATCAAAGATCGAGAATAAAAACCACAATCCATTTTGAGATTGAATCTTTCAACATCCTAAAGATGAAGTTGTAAGCGAGAAAGTTTAAGGTGAAAAGGAATTTGATTTGTCAGACGACTTTGCAAGATTTTGAAAAAATAGAGAATCATTGTGCTGATAACGTGTTATAAAATAAAGAGAGATGGAGAGAATAAAGAACAAAAAAAATATGAAAGCAATAGAGAATGTACTTTATTGATCAAAAGGGGTGATTACAATGCTTCATCAGTATCTCTATTTATAAGTATAAGAAGTATAAAAGAAGTAGAAATCTAATTCTAATAATTATTAGAATTTAAAGTACATTAAAACTTTATCTTGATCATGATGGACATCGACTTAATAAGATATTCATAACACTTTTGTTTTTTTTTTTTTGTCCTTTAATTGGGAATTTTGCTCTAGTGAAATTTCACGAACGTAATTTATTTTATTTCCATCATTTATAACATATGCAAGAAGTTATCTTTTTTGTTTTCACTTCATCCACTTGGTAAAAGTTCACTTTATTCGCTTAATTATCATAAAAACTAGGGTAAACTATTTTATTGGTCATCTAATTTTTAGGGCACTTTTATTTCAGTCACTCAAGTATTAAATCTTTAACGTCAGTTAACTATACATGTCACATTATGTTTGCACTTTCATTTTGGTCACCCAACTTTTATGTCACTTTCATTTTGGTCACTCAAAAAATATCTTTTTAAAGCATTAATTGGGGTAAAAACAAATTTGTGTATTATTTTAGTTTCTACCACTTTTTCACTTTAAACATTTTTTTTACCCGAATCAATACTTTTAACAAATATTTTTTAGGTGACCAAAATGAAAGCAACCTAAAATTTGGGTGACTAAAATGAAAGTATAAACATGATGTGGCGTGTACAATTAACCGTCGTTAAAGATTTAACACTTGAAAGACTAAAATAAAAGTGTCCTAAAGTTGGGTGACCAAATTGTAAGGATTTCTCAAAATGAAAACGCCTTAAAAGTTGGGTGACCAACTAGGTAGTTTACCTTAAAAGCTAAGAGAATTATAATAAGAATAAAACAAAAGTGTTGAGAAAAATGAAAAGATAATTCAATTTTCACTTGGGATACAAAAAGCTTATACATGCACACTATTTTTTTGGGTCTCAATCACCATAGGTTACAAAAACATAAACAAGAGAATTAATGTACCATATAGATTTTTTAGGGGTTACAAGAGAATAAACCTTGGAGGTTGTGGAAGTTATATAGACATCCATTTATCAATGAATTTACAATACTCCCTCTTGGATGTCCATCAACGAAAATGTGCCTCGTTAAAACCTTATTATGAAAAACCCAGTAGGATAAATACCTAATGAAAGAAAAAGAGTGCACAATATCCTATTGCAAGTTATCTTGTTAGAAACCTTTATTAGGAAAATTAAGTGAGACAAAACCTTCATTAAAGGAAAAGAGTGCAGTGTGTTTTAGACTCCCCTAATAGAAACATCATAATACATCTTTAAGCTTACACATGCCAATCTTGTATACTAGTCTTTCAAACATTATGGTCGGCAATGCCCTGGTAAAAAGATCTAGCAAATTATAATTGGAACAAATTAGTTAAACTTCTGTATCATCTTTCTTCTCAATATCATGATTGAAGAATAATTTTGGTGAAATATGTTTCATTTTGTCACCTTTGATGTAATCACTATTCAATTGAGCCATATATGTTTCATTATCTTTGTAACACCCCAATGTCTGACCGATCGACCGGAAAACCGAGGTGTTACTAGAAGAACTGATTGACATGAAATTAAAAAAAACAAATTCACTGTTTAAGCCATATTAAGAATGGTAGGTAGCGAGCAGAGACTAATGACAAACACATACGACATAAAGAATGTTGAGATAGTAGTTCTCAAAGGATTCTACGAACTTTAGAATTATTAACTCCAACCGAATGCATATATAAATCGGTTAAAACAAAATACCATTTGCAAAGCGAACTTGATAATTGGTGAAGTACTACATTCAATCAACTTATAAAAAACTTATCTCGAATAAAAACAAGATACAACGAAGTATAACAAAACCAAGTTACTAGCTGGCCAAGATTAAGAGTTGCCTCGATATGTACATGTTACAAAAATATTCAACAAAAGAATGGCTCATAAAATACAACTCGCATGTTAGCATAGATTACACATACATTAAAATACAACTCGCACATGCTTTACAATATAGATAGAGTTTCCATACAACTATATTGTAACATTAGTACGCACAAATGTTTCACAAAATCACTCCCCACATACGCTTCTGTGCTAGTTCGCATATAGTACTTTACATAATCAGTACGCATATACTTTGCATAGACATTTCACACATATAACTTTATGTGATTAGTACGCACACACTTTATATAGACAGTTCACATATAGAACTTTACATAATCAGTATGCACATACTTTGCATAGACAATTCATACATAAAACTTTACATAATCAGTACGCATACACTTTCCATAGACAGTTCACATAGAACTTTACATAATCAATACGCACATACTTTGCATAGATAGTTCATACATAGAACTTTACATAATCAGTATGCACATACTTCGCATACACACTTCATACATAGAACTTTACATAATTAGTACGTATATACTTTGTATAAATAGTTCATACATAGAACTTTACATAATCAGTACGCACATACTTTGTATAGCCAGTTCATGGACCCTTCCTTATGCTAGCTTTTGATCCTTTCATTGCTTCAAAGAGCCTATATTTCATTTATACCAACCTACCTCCTTAAATCCTCGTTAATTTGAACACATTTGTGCTCCCCCGTAAGGCCGGGGTCTTTCACCAATCTCGGTTCGCATTTACATGCTTTATATGAGGCAAAACACATATAATTTCATATTATTATTCTCCATTCGATTCTCACATCACAATCACACTTCAATAGTCACCTTCATTTCCAGATATTGAGCTTGTACTCTAAGGAATGAGTAACCATTTGAATCTTTCACACACACATTCAATAAAATTATTACATTTTGCTAACACAAGAATGCTCATCCGAGAGTCAACTCACGTAGGTTGGTAACATTTCTATTAGTCAATACTAACAAATTGTTAGAAAATAAGTTTTACATAGATTAAGGCACACAAGAAGTAGTAAAAGACATAACCAAACCTTACCTGGTTAGTTAACATCTTTAAGTTATATCATCATTATTTAAGTACAACAGTAAAAGAAACTTATCACAAATATTTCAAGAAGCTTTTATCTACTCATCAGGCTTCTTCCCTTTCCATTAGAAGTTTCACCTACTTCTGTACTATTGTTGAATCCAAAACATAAGTTAAATAAGCATCCTAGTTTTTCAAGATCAATCTCCAAGCTGAAACTCTAGAATGAAAATCAATAATCGCATTATGCCTAGCTAAACAATCCAAGCCCAAAATAGCATCAAACTCGTAAAAATTTAATTGCGTTAAGTCAGATGGGAAGATGTGTTTGCCAAAATTTCAAGGGCAGTCTTGAATTACTCTATTTATAATTGTACTTTGACCAAGGGGATTGGTAACCAAAACACTTGTTTTGGTGAGAATGACATTCAAACTCTTCTTATCTACCAACTTAATATAAGTGTACGAATGGGTTGAACCCGAGTCAATTAATGCATGAACCCGCAATATCATCCAGAGCTTCAATGTCTTTCTTAGCTCACATCACATAAGCCCTAGCTGAGGCTTTTGATCTCGGCATAACTGTGGTTCTTCCCAAAGACCCCTAAGTAGAACTCGACTTCGTAGCCATACCAGACCTCAATCCATGATGTGCTTCACGAATTGCTTTTATAGAAAGCTCAGTGTTTTCAATACCTCTCTTCAGACAATATTGCACATGGTGATCTTGTTAACTGCATCCATAACAAGCACCCAAAGTTTTCCAGCAAGTCCCCACATGGTTCTTTTCGTAATAGTTACAGGTAAGGACCTTCATCTTTATTGGCCCATCAGTGCTATTTATAAACGTGGCTTGTTGTCCACCACGGTCCGACTAGGGACCATCTAACTAAAACCCTCTTGATGGCGCAGAAAAGAAGCCTTCGTTGTCTTTGGACCTTTTAGCACCCACAATAAATAGAAAACCAGTAGCTCCACGTTTACTTCTTCCACAATCCTTAATCTTATTCTTCTCTTAGACAATCAATTTCATCCTTAGAGCTTTAGCCATCAAAGCAGTTAAGTCTCGCATTTCAAGTGCTGCCAACATCATTCGAATTTCTTCATTTAAACCCCACTCAAATTTGACACAAAGGTCTTCCTCTGTCAGCATCAAATCTCGAGTGTATTTGCTTAATCTGACAAATTCACGCTCATAGTCAAATACAGTCATCCTTCTTTAGTTGAAATTTAAAAATTCTCTTTTCATTTACTCAAAAAAAAGTCTGTTAATGTACTTTTCATGAAACTTCCGTAAAAAGAATTTCCAATCCACTTGTTTAAATGGAGTGATGCTTGCCATGGTACCTGATAGTACTAGAAAGAACATAAGTTTTCTCCCTACTTATTGGTTAATTTGTCCCCATTTAGTTATCTTTAGAATATATTTTATGTAACAACCCAATTTTCAGTAGTGTCAGAACAGTGATTTGATATCACTAAATCCGATGAAAAAGTTAGAAAAATTTATTAATTAATAATTATAAGTTAAGCGTGATTTTAGAAATATTTTTGAATTAGTGAATTATCGGGTCTCCGTCTTGGTAAAACAGACTCGTAAAATAATTATTAAAAATATTTATAGAATTAGTTATATCACCAATTGGATTTTAGTTAAGTGAATTTAGTTAAATTAAAGTTAATTGAGTATTAGGACTAAATTGAATTAAGTGTAAAAGTTAATTATAAAATAGAAAAAGGTGAAAGGACTAAACTAATAATTAAACCATAAAAAGTGACAAGTGTGTGGTAATTATAAATACATGTGTAATAAATATATGTATACATTTGTAATTAATATATGTACATACTTATTAATTAAGTAAAAGATATTTATTTATTATATTATTATTAATTAAATAAAAGAAATAAAAGATAGAAAAAGAGAATAGAAACAGAATAGCAAAACGAAAACAGGGGAGAAAGGAAAGAAAAAGAAAAAGGGAAGGAAAGAAAGAAAATTTGGGATTTCAAGGTTCAAGGTTTGATTGGTAAGTCAATTTAGTCCCTATTCTTATAATTTTGATGTTTTTGGAGTTCTAGAACAAAATATGTCATGATTTAAGTTGAAATTTTGAACGCTAGTAAATTTTTAGATGTTGTTCATGTTGAATTAATTGATGAATTAGGGGTTAAATTGATTGAATTTCAAGTTAGAAGTTCGTAAAGGGTTGATTTGTAAAATAAAACATAAGTTTTGAATTAATAGAGACTAAATTGAGAGAATTTCAAAATTAGGGATTTATGGTGAAATTAGAGAGTTAAATTAGTTAAAGTGGGAATGGAATGAAAATATGAAATTAGTTTTGAGAATAAAAGTTAGTCTCGGTTTAGGGACTAAACTGGAATTTAGGAAAATATTGAGTAAAAATTAAAATATTTAATGTGAGATTGAATGGTGTTGTATTGATGATTTTTAATTGTTTTAATTCCGTAGCTAGCTTCGTACCGGAATTCTCGACTAAAAAAGGGAAAAATATAGTCGACAAGGAATAGCTCGGAATTCCTGGTTTGTATTTCTATAATCTGAATCTAATTGTTAATTGTTGTATTTTTAATTAAATGTTATGGTAAGTGATTGAGGTGAGGATTATTGTTTTTTTTTTTTACAATTGAAATGGATTGTCTTGATAAGTGATGAAATTATATTGGTTGAATTAAAGTGGAATATATATTATGAATATATATGTGTAAATGTGAAATTGTGCAAATATGGTAATTGAATTATTTTTTTTATATGTATAAAATTTAGTCTTAATGCCCAAGTAGATGGAATTTAGAACTACTGGGATATTAGTGGCATGCCATTAAGGAACTTTAGCGTGCTCTCTGATTATTAGCATGTTGGTGCTCTCTGATTATTAGCACGTTGGTGCTCTCTGATATTTAGCACGTCAGTGCTCTCTGTTTAGCACATCTGTGCTCTCTGTATAGCACTTCAGTGCTCTCTGTTCATTAGTGCATAATAATGCACCTCTGTATTTGTTCCGTATATCTGGTGTGTTCTGTAAAATCTACTTTGGGCTAAGAATAAGAATATGAGATAGTGAATTGAAAATAGAATGTGAAAAAACGATAGTGAATTGAAAGCAGAATGTGAAATATGTTATAAATACATGGAATACACGAGTTATATACTCATGAATTGAATGTGGAAAGCTATTATATATAGCAAGTGATGATAATTGATTATCGTATGGTTTTAAATGTTCAATTGTGCTTAACATTTTATTATACATATTTTATTGTTTTATTTTTAAATATTCGGATTATAGAAATACCACTGAGTTTATACTCAGCGTACGGTTTTGTTTTCCGTGCGCAGGTTAAGTACTTAAGTTTGATCGCTGATTCAGCATCCAACAACGATCCCGAACTCAAATATGGTGGTGTTTATTTCTTTGTGTCGGCATGTACCTAGAGTGTCTAAATATTAGTTATTTTGTGGTTTGATTGTAAATGAAGTTATAAAATCTATTTTAGAGAGTTTATAATTTGGATTAAAATGATGCTTTGATGACTTATTTTGATGATATAAAATGTTTGAGATTTCTGTCTGTTTGATCTGTAATCTCCGGTAATGCTCCATAACCCGGTTCCAGTGAGGGATACGGGTTAGGGGTGTTACATTTTAGCATTTTCATTTAGTAAATTATAGTTTCTAACTCAGTGGATCTTAACCTATTTATCCTTAATTTTGTCATGCTTTGATACTTATGTCGCTGCATGAGTATTTCTAGATTGCGCCCAGAATTATCATCGCACCTGACAGTTGTCTAGATAAGAACAAAAATGTGTGAGCTATCCAGTCTAGTACAACCAACTTATACGTACAGAGGCAGCATGATTCTATTGAA
The DNA here is from genome assembly GCA_008044935.1 of Gossypium turneri. Classification (NCBI taxonomy): domain Eukaryota; kingdom Viridiplantae; phylum Streptophyta; class Magnoliopsida; order Malvales; family Malvaceae; genus Gossypium; species Gossypium turneri. Next base: position 46,734,494 of record CP032576.1, on the reverse strand, counting down.
AGGACACCTATGCTATTTGGATAAATATTAATATTCACATGAAAAGGAAAAAGAAGAGAAGCTTTTTGGGGGGTATTATATACTTCAACCTATCCTTTTGAAGTTTTTCGACTATGGCAGCTTAAGTCTCCTACGGGTGAACCGACATGAAAGGGACGCATATCAGCTCCTGACAAGGAGCCCTAAGTGCGACACAAGAAGGAATGGAGAGATTCAAGTCGAGATTGTCTAAGAATCGTATTCCCCACTTGCTTATTTTATATTTCTTTTCTAAACGATGGTGATTACTTTCTATTTCATGTTTGTACGGAAGTACACATCATTTTTGGGTTAAATGTAATTTTATTCAATCTTGCTTCTACTATTCAATTTTTGGGTTTGAATGTTTTTAGCATGGAAGTGTTATTGCAGTCACTGACATTGGAAAGTGCAGCGACAGTTCAAGCTAACAAGCATGACAATGGAAGTTGCTTGATGATTAAAAGAGTTTAATCCACTTGTTCTTAATAGTGTTCCATTGTCATCACCGAAAGGTGTGGTTAATGTGCATGTTTAAGTCTTAGATTAAATATAGAAGTTAAGCTTGGTAAGATATTCATTGCAGTTTAATGCATCGACAATCACCTATCCTTTTATAACTTGTGAGCACTTAGTATTCTGTTGAATATTCACTTTGGGATCCTGATTTATCATTATCATATTTTATCTTATTATTTTCAAATTATTGCTTCAACAACCACTCTCACAATTTATCTCGTTTCTATCTATTTATTGCACTGACATTGATAGACAAAAGACAACCATCTTCGTGGAATCAATATCCGACAGACTTATATCTGTTTACTATACTTGCATCAACAGTCTATGTTTGCACAGTATTGCTGTGACATTAAACAGTTGATCAAGTTTTGGCCCCGTTGCTGGGATGGCGTTTGTTTGATATTTATTTTTTTTGCACTTTTTTTTATTATATAATATTTAGTTGTCACTAACTTGTTTTTTTTGTTACTATTTTCACATTTTATTTTAGGTGTTTGATGACCCGAAGCAATTAGGAGTTTATTGTCAATTTTGATCTAAAAATTGAAAGAACTGTTTGGAGGAGACTTCAAGAACAAAAGAATACGACTTTACCAAGAAACAATAAAGCCATACCCCAGGTGCAGCACCAAAATGCTAATGACCCACAGTTATCGCAAGACGCGTAAATACAAAACAGGACTATACGAGACTTTGTAGTACCTGTCTTGGATGACTTACAACTGGGAGTTGTTAGGCCAACAATCCAAGCTGGGAATTTTGAACTCAAGCCAGTAATGTTTCAAATGTTGAATTCTAATGGCCAATATGTTGGACTGCCATATAAATATGCACAAGAACATCTTAAATCATTTTTATTGATTTGTGCTTCCTTTAGTCAACAAGACGTTCCTAATGATGCTTTAAAGATGCAATTATTTCCTTATTCCTTACAGGGAAGAGCTCATACTTGGTTCCTTGGGCTACTTGGCATATTAATTGCTTCTTGGAATGCACTAGCAATACAGTTTGTTTTGCTCTTTAACCCGCCAACAATGAATGCTTGTCTCCATAATGATATTACAGCTTATCATTAGCTGATGATAACAATCTTCACACTATATGGGAACGTTATAAATCTTTGCTTCGACGTTGCCCCATGCACGACATGCGACAAGAAACACAAATTGAAATTTTCTATAATAGGCTAAATTCACACACAAGGAATCTTGTTGACGCATCAACCAATGGTCCTTTGTTGGATTGTACTTATAATGATGTTGTTGGAATTCTTGAGAGAATTGCTCAGAATGATTATCAGTACCTTATCTCTAGAGTTGCACAAGCAAAAACTACTGCGGGAGTTATTGAATTGGATGCAATATCTGTACTTAGTGCTCAAGTTTCTTCTCTTGCAAATATGATAAAAAATATGTAAGGGACTAGTGACGTTGCACCTATACAGGTCGCTCAACAAGTTGATGTTCCTACCTTTTGTTGTAAGATTTGCAGTGACAATCATAGCTATGAAGATTGTCTACAACATGTAGAGAATGCCTTTTATGTCAGTGACATTCACAACAATTCTTATGGCAACTCTTATAATAATTCTGCACACGATCAATAATCTTGGGAAACTCAGACTGTTGGACAAAATACTGCGACATTCCAATATAGGAATATATCTACTTAAGACAATTATAATCCAAGACAAGAGAATTACAATCAACAACAGCAAAACTACAATCAGCATACTCAGATGTATCCACAAGAAAGCTAGAAGCATCCACACCAGAATCAAATGCAACCACAACAATAGTACATCCACAAGAAAGCTAATTGTCAAGCTAACTACAAACTCTTCTGTAGCACCTCAAGATACTGGTGAAGTGATCCTTAGTGAGAAAGTTGAATCTAAAGAGCTTATCGATGTACCAGATGAAGAAGTTCCACAAATTGTCACTCATACACCTAATGTCCGACCCTTGAAACTGTTGACGCAATCAAAGGTGTCGGCGCAATCAGATGTATCTCCACCTTTACCTTTTCCACAAAGATTCAGGGAAAATGAAAAGGATAAGCAATACCAACAGTTCCTGAACACACTAAAGCAACTTTAGGTCAATATTCCTTTAGTAGACGCTCTTGTGTGAATTCTGAATTATGGGAAATTTATGAAGGAGCTCGTGTTCAAGAAGAAGAAGCTCAGTTATATTAAAACTATTGTACTCACAGAATGTTGTAGTGCTGTTTTGATAAATAAGTTTCCCCAAAAAATGAAAGATATTGGCAGCTTTACTATCCCATGTTCAATTTGAAACCATTATTTGGGCAAGGCTTTATGCGACTTGGGAGCTAGCATCAACTTAATGCTACTATCTACTTTCAGAAAGTTTGGAGTTAGTCACATGAAACCTACTGCAGTGACATTGCAACTAGTAGATCGATCCTTGGCTCAACCTGAAGGCCAAATCAAAGACATCTTAGTTCGTGTGGATAAATTCATTTTTTCGGCTGGTTTAATCATACTTGACTGCGAGGCAGACAAAGAGGTTCCCATAATCTTGGGACAACCATTTTTAACCACTAGACGAACTCTTATTGATGTTTACAAAGGTGAACTGACTATGCGACTTAATGATGAGCACATTACATTTAGTGTTTTTGAATCTATTCAATGCAAGGATTAAAAAAGAATGCCAGACTGTCGATGTGCTAGATGATCTAATTGAGGAAGAATTCAATGACCAAAGCACAATACTTTCTGAAGAGTTTGCAGTAACATTTGATGATGAATTCTTAGATGATTGTGGCAGCATGGTTGAAGTTAATAATATTGAACTCAGGCATGGATGTCAGATTGAATCCTTAGACTTAGCCAACAGAATAGCTCCAATTTTCAAGCCATCTATTGACGAAGCTCCTACTCTGGAATTGAAACCATTACCTACTCATCTTAAATACGTCTTTCTTAGTGCTAACAATACTCTCCTAGTTATTGTCTCTACAACATTGGATGTAACTCAAGAAGAAAAATTGGTTCATATTCTTAAGCAACATAAACGAGCTATTGCTTGGATTATTACCAATATTCGAGGCATTAGTCCATCTTTTTGTATGCACAAGATCAAGTTGGAAGATGAAGGCAAGCAATCGATTGAGCAACACAGAAGATTAAACGAGAAGATGAAGAAAGTTATTAAGAAAGAAATTATAAAATGGCTTGATGCTGGAATTATTTACCCCATTTCTGATAGCAATTTGGTAAGTCCAATGCAATGTATTCCTAAAAAGAGTGGCATCACTATGGTTAGCATTGACAAAAACGAATTAATTCCTACACGTATTTCTACGGGATGGTGAGTCTGTATAGATTATCGCAACTTTAATGCTGCCACAAGAAAGGACCACTTCCCACTTCCTTTCATTGACTAAATGTTGGACAGGCTTGCTAAAAGAGCCTATTACTGCTTCTTAGACGGCTATTCTAGGTACAATCAAATTACTATTGCACTGAAGGATCAGGAGAAAACAACTTTCACCTGTCGCTTTGGTACTTTTGCTTTTCCCCGTATGCCTTTCAATCTTTGCAACGCACCAGCCACATTTTAAAGGTGCATGATGGCAATATCTTGAATATGATTAAAGATTCTTTAGAGGTTTTTATGGATGATTTCTTAGTCTATAGGAATGATTTTGATCATTGCACTGGCAATTTGGATAAAGTATTGAAGCAATGTGAAAACACACATCTTGTTCTAAATTGGGAAAAATGTCATTTCATAGCAACTGAAGACATTATGTTAGGCCATCGTATCTCTAGTCAAGACATTGAAGTAGGGAAAGCTAAAGTGGAAACCATTAAGAAATTACCTTCACTGATAAATGTAAAAGGTATTTGTAATTTTCTTAGGCATGCGGGTTTTACCAAAGACTTATTAAAAATTTCTCGAAAATTGTAAAACCCTTATACTTATTACTGGAACAGAATCGAAAATTCTTTTTTGACGATGTATGTCTGGATGCATTTATTCAATTAAAGAAGCAGCTAGTAAATGCACCCATTATCGTTGAACCAGATTGGTCTCAACCTTTTGAAGTTATGTGCAATGCAAGCGATTTTGCTGTGGGTGTTGCTCTAGGACAACACAAGGGAAAAATATATCACGCCATCTATATGCTAGTAAAACTCTTACAGAGGCTCAAATCAATTATAACACTACAGAGAAAGAATTGTTGGCTATAATCTTTGCTTTTGACAAGTTTCATTCTTATCTTATCGGCGCAAAGGTTACCGTATTTTCTGATCACTCGATGTTGAGATATCTTTTTGCAAAGAAGGATGCAAAACCAAGATTGATACGCTTTATCTTACTATTGCAACAGTTTGACATCGAGATAAAAAGCCGCAAAGGTTCAGAGAATCAAGTTGCAGACCATCTGTCTCGATTGGAAGTTGGTAGCGAAGATGGAAACATACTTTAAATTGTCGACGCATTCCCAAATGAGAAGTTATTTGTTGTAGATGCAACCCCTTGGTATGCGGATTTGGTTAATTATCTAGTGTATGGAAAACTCCCATTGGGTGTCACAAGCCATAAAAAAGAAATATTTCTTTGTGAAGTAGTGAAGTATTATTGGAACGAGCCGTATTTATTTAAGGTATGTAATGACAACATCATTCGGCGTTGTGTTCCGGAAGAGGAGATGCTTTCAATCTTGAAGCACTGTCATGATGCTCTTTATGGAGGTCATTTCGGTGGCATGCGAACTATTGATAAGGTTCTCTAATCAGGATTCTACTGGCCTTCATTATTCAATGACGCTCACAATTTTGTAAATCAATGTGATAAGTGTCAGCGCACTGGTTCTATATCCCGACGCAATAAAATGTTGCAATAGCCAATTATAGAGGTTGAATTGTTCGATATTTAGGGTATGGATTTTATGGGACCATTTCCAAGTTCATTTGGAAATCTTTATATATTAGTACTTGTTGACTACGTCTCGAAGTGGGTTGAAGCTATTGCAGTCCTAAAAGATAATGCAAAGACAATGCTTAAATTTTTTTTACAAGCATATACTCACCCGCTTAGGAACACCAATTGCATTGATTAGTGATCAGGGTACACACTTTCATTGCAACCAAGTGGTAGCCGCACTGAAGAGATATGGAGTTAATCATAGAATGGCTACTACTTATCATCCGCAAACTAATGGACAAGCCAAAGTATCGAATCGACAAATTAAAAACATTCTTGAGAAGGTTGTGAACCCTTCGAGGAAAGATTGGTCTTCCAGACTAGATGACGTTTTATGGGCATTGCGAACAGCATACAAAACTCCATTAGGGATGTCGTCGTATTAATTGGTTTTTGGGAAAGCATGTCACTTGCCAGTTGAACTAGAGAACAAAGCAATGTGGGCAATTAAGCAAGTGAACATGGACTATGAAGCTGCTGGAAAAAAAAGGCTGTTGATATTACTGAACTAGAGGAGATTAGGCAAAATGCCCATGAAAACACTGCAGTTTACAAGGAAAAGACCAAACGATGGCATGACAGAATTATTTTGCAACAACATTTTATCGTGGGTCAACAAGTTGTATTATTCAATTCTAGATTGAAATTGCATCTAGGTAAATTGGGCTCACGTTAGTCTGGACCTTTCGAAGTTGTCGAAGTATTTCCACATGGTGTAGTCACAATCAAAGATTTACATGATGGAGACCAGTTCAAAGTAAATGGACAGCGGTTGAAACACTATTTTGGGAATATTAATCAAAAGCAGGCTGAGACCATTAAATTGTTCGAAAAATTTTAATTTTTATTGAATTTATCATTATGTGATTTTATTTTATTTTATTTTTTGTTTTTGTTCAAGTTTGTTTTACCTTTTTTTTTTTGCAGAATAATTATGTACTATTGTTAACGCACTTGGGTTTTATTGTCAACGCAGTTTGTACTATTGTAATGTCACTTATGACTCATCAAGAATGAGGGCATATCACCTGAGGAGCGATTTGAGGACCGTGCGAAGCCCAAACAAAAGAATAGAAAGTGCTCCAAAGACAAAAAGCGCAAGAAGGGGGAGAAAAAAGAAGAGGAAGAAGAAACATTGTGTAGCCACATCTATGGTTGAGGAAAACTAAGTTAGTTTAGTTTCAATTTTTTTTAACTATAGTGTTCGTGCATTGCACGTAGCTGTAATTTTTATTTTGTTAGTGCACATTTTCGTTGCATTTCTATTGTTATTGCATTTTAATTTTAGTGCATTGAGGACAATGCAAACTTTAAGTTTGGGGGAATGCATATGGGATTTGGAAATACACCCACATTTCAAAAATTAAAATTTTTTTGAGTTTAATGAAGCATGCAAGGTTTATTTGTGGTTAATGCAAATGTGTTTGAAAATTTTTGTTATGTTCGATGCTTAATTCTTGAATCATGTGAATTATCAATGAATGAGTTGGATAAATTTGACTGAATGATGTATCTTCAATTCTTTGATGAATGATTTAGGTTGCATTAGTAATGGATGACTAGTAGCATTCCTTAAATCTTAAATGAATTTGCCTTTTATAGCTGCTTATATATATAGTTATGAATAAAAGACACTCCAAAGTGGGTGTATTGTGAAATGTTAAAGAGGGAACACTCCAATGCAAGCGTTAGAAAACTGAATTTGGCCAAAGGTTATCGTTGCATGAGTGTGTATCGGCACAATTACGTACTCCTTGGGGGTTTGTTGCACTCCATCATTACTTCTCAGGAACAATTGTACAATAATGCAACGATATCCCTTATTCACAAAAAAAGACAAATATTGTACAATAAATGCTGTATTGGTAGATAAAATTTAGGATTTAAAGCATGATTTTGGTTTTGATAAAGTTGCAATCTTATTCATTCATACTTATGTATTGTCGATGCAATATTCTGTCATCTGAATGTTACTCATTTATTGGGATTTTAGGTGATTCAAGTTGTTAGAATGATCATTTGCCTTAGTGAATTCTTGTCTAGCCTTGCTAGTTTTTGTTTTACTTGAAGACAAGTAAAAACTCAAGTTTGGGGGTGTGTGATAGTACTAGAAAGAACATATATTTTTTTCCCTAATTATTGGTTAATTTGTTCACATTTACTTATCTTTAGCACATATTTTAGTATTTTTAGTTTAGTAAATTGCATTTTATAACTCAGTAGATCTTAGCCTATTTATCCTTAATTTTGTCATGTTTCGGTACTGATGTCGCTGCATGAGTATTTCCAGATTGCGCACAGAATTGTGGCCGCACCTGACAGCTATCTAGATAAGAACAAAAATGTGTGAGTTGTCCAGCCTGGTACAAACAACTTGTACATACAGAGGCAGTATGATTCTGATGAAAGGTTACTTGTGCTATTTGGATAAATATTAATATTCACATGAAAAGAAAAAAGATGAGAAGCTTTTAGGGGGTATTATCTTATTCAACCTATCTTTTGAAGCTTTTCAGCTATGGTAGCTTAAGTCTCCTACGGGTGAACTGACGTGAAAGGGACGCAGATCAACTCTTAACGAGGACCCCTGAGTGCGACACAAGAGAGAATGGAGAGATTCAAGTCTAGATTGTCTAGGAATGGTATTCTCCACTTGTTTCTTTTATATTTCTTTTCTAAACGATGGTGATTACTTTCTATTTTATGTTTGTCCGAAAGTACGCATGATTTTTAGGTTAAATGTTATTTTATTCAATCTTGCTTCTACTGTTAATTTTTGGGTTTGAATGTTTTTAGTGTGAAAGTGTTATTGCGGTCACTGACACTAGAAAGTGCAACGACAATTTATGTTAACACCACCAACTCGTATCCCTCGCTGGAACCATGTTACGGAGCATTACCGGAGTTTACAGATCAAATAGACAGAAATTTCAAACATTTCATATCATCAAAACAAGTCATCAAAGCATCATTTTAATCCAAATTATAAACATACCAAATCCAAATCAATTTGCCTAGTTCATGAGCACTTAAACATAAAATTAAATTAACATGCACCTATCTAGATTTAGTTCAATTTATCATGCCATAATAAGGCTTCAAAAGCAAACACATATTTATATGTATAAAACTAACCAAAATTAAACTTATAACCTCATTTACAATCAAACCACAAATTAACTATTATTTAGACACCCTAGGTACATGTTGACAGAAAGGATAAACATCCCCACATTTGAGTTCGGGATCGTTGTTGGAAGCTGAATCGGCGATCAAAAGTTACGTACCTAACCTGCGCACGGGAAACAAAACCGTACGCTGAGTATAAACTTAGTGGTATTTCTATAATCCGAATATTTAAAGATAAGAAATTACAAATATACAATTGAAATATAAACACATATTAATATTTAATTATTACAACAACCATATCATATTTCATTTGTTTCACAAATATCCCAATTCTCATACTTGCTATATAAATAGTTTTTCATAATTTATTTCACATTTCATTATACAATTGCAATATCCATTCCATTGTTATTTCATGAGTATATAACTCATATATTCCATATATTTGCATCATATTTCACATTCTATTTTCAATTCACTATTTCACTTCCATTTCTCATACCATACCATTTCAATATCAATTATAAAACTTTATTATTCATTTACCCCTATTAACACGACTCGGACTCAGACGGATACACAGATCCAACCAAAACACACTAGTTTGGCACCCAGTGCCTCATCGGATAATTCGAAGTAATAATTTGACACCCAGTGTCTCATTAGTTAAACCGAAGTAAATTGGCACCTAGTGGCTCATCGAATTAATCCGAAGTAGTAAATTGACACCCAGTGTCTCATCGACTCAAAGTCGAAGAAACCCTTGAACTCTTCCAATCCTATGGCATGCCATCTATATCCGACTCAGCTCGATATAGTTAATAGGGTTTTCAATTCACTTTTCAAATACAACAAATATTCATTTCAATTCAAATAATCAATATATTCAATATATATATCAATTCAATCAATATAAATTCAATAAATTCATTACATACTAAATCAATCCATTTCAATTGCAAAACACAATAATTCTCACCTCAACACTTACCATATACATTAAATTGAATTATAACAATTAACAACTAAATTCGGATTATAGAAATACAAACCAAAAATTTTGAGCTATTTATCGTCAACTTTATCTTTCCCCTTTTTAGTCGAAGATTCTGGTATGACGTTAGCTACAGAATTAAAACAATTAAAATTCATCAATACAATACAATTCAATTTCATATTGCATATTTCAATTTTTACTCAACATTTTTCTAAATTCCAATTTAGTCCCTAAACCGAGACTAATTTTATTTCTTCACAATCAATTCTATATTTTCATTCAAATTCCACTTTAAACTAGATTTAACTCTCTAATTGCACTTAAATCCCTAAATTTCAAATTTTTTACAATTTAGTCCCTATTACTCAAAATTTACAAATTATTCTACAATTCAATCCTTTTTCACTTCTAACTTAAAAGTCTATCAATTTAATCCCTAATACTAAAATTATTCAACATTAACAACATTTAAAAACTCAATAATTTCTAAAATTTTGACATGGGTCGGGTAGTATTTAATACCGGGATTCTGAAAATATAAAAATTAAAAGAAAAAGAGACTAAATTGACTAACTAATTGAACTTAAAACTTTGAAACCCTAGTTTTCTCTTTTCTTTCCTTTCTCCTGCTTCATTTGTGCTTCTCTGTTTCTTTTTCTTTTATTTCTATGTTTTATTATTATATAATATAATATGTATAATATATATATACTTAAACATTAAGATATAATATTATAATATTATAATATATATTTTAACTTTAAAATTTTTAATAATAAACACTAATGCCGCCTCATTTATGAGCAATGGCATAATTGCTTCTTTAGTCTTTTTACTTTTTCTTTAATCTATAATTCAACTTTCACCTTATATGCAATATAGTCATTATACCTAATTACTTTTCATTCAAGCAAATTCACTTAATCGAAACCTAATTAACTACACAACTAGCTTCGTGAGTCTGATTTACGGGAACGGAGTCCCGGGAATGCACTTTTTTTTAATTTGATCCTTTTTAATTAATTAACCATCGAAACGTCAAAATTTCTTAACGAAAATTTAATACCGCCTTAATGACACTCCGTAAATATTTATAAAAATATTTACAGTTCAGTTTATAAAAACAAGGTCCCGATACCTTATTTTCTAAAACCACTTGAACTTAATAAATCACTTATATAACATAAATTATCAAATCAAAAACCTTTTTAAAAATCACATTTGACTCGTAAATATTAAATAATAATATTTACGAACTTGTTAGATTTGGTGGCCCCAAAACCACTATTTCCTACACCACTAAAAAATGGGATGTTACAATTCAAGCTAACAAGCATGACAATGGAAGTTGCTTAAGGATTAGAGGAATTTAATCCACTTGTTCTTAATAGTGTTCCATTGTCATCATCATAAGGTGTGGTTAATGTGCATGTTTAAGTCTTAGATTAAATATAGAAGTTAAGCTTGGTAATATATTCATTGCAATTTAATGCATCGACAATCACCTATCCTTTTATACCTTGTGAGCACTTAGTATTCTGTTGAATATTCACGTTGGGGATCCCGGTTTATCATTATCATATTTTAATTTATTATTTTCAAATTATTGCTTCAACAACTACTTTCACAATTTATCTCGTTTCTATCTATTTATTGCACTAACATTGATAGAAAAAAGACAATCATCTTCATGGGATCGATCTCCGACAGACTCATATCTATCTACTATACTTGCATCGATAGTGTACGCTTGCACATTATTGTTGTTACGTTAAACAGTCGATCAGTACCACCATTGATAAGTCTCATCCTCAAGAAAAGATATTGCACAACAGAGATTATCTGGCAGAGTACACTGTAGTTCCTCGGTAACCCATCACATTCGTGAGAGAAAACTTTTAGCCACTACTAGTTCATCGTCTTTTCCTCCTCTAAATTTCTTGGCACTTCTCTTTCAAGTTTCTTTCACTAGGTCACCCCAAGGTAAATTTTGAACCCAAACAGGAAAAGTGGGAGCCATTGGTTGAACAGTCTCACTTTGTGGATGTGGAAGTGGTAGTGGTGAAATAGCCATAAAATAATCAAACCACCGCCCCATCATCTCAAGTATGGCATCTTCGACTCTATGAGCTCCCTAACTCTTTGAGGAACTAAGACCACTAGATTGTGGAGGAAGAGCATTACTTCTATCTTCTCATCAACAGCATCATGCGAATTGATTGTCTAATTTAGTAACACAAACTGAATTTAGTCACAAAATAAGGGACTAAACCAAAAACATGTAACATGTATATTGTGGCTTATTTCATTGTCTAATTTTTCGAGAATCGACTAAACTGAAGCTCTAATACCACTAATTGTAACACTCTAATGTTTGACCGATCGATTGGGAAATTGAGGTGTTACCAAAAAACTGATTGACATGCAAATAAAAAAAATTCACTACTTAAGTTGTATTAAGAATGATAGATAATGAACAGAGACTAACCACAAACACATACGACATAAAGAATGTTGAGATAAAGAATGTTGAGATAACAATTCTCGAAGGATACTGCAAACTTTAGAATTATTAACTCTAATCAAAATACAAAAATTAGTTAGCTTATACAAAACTTATCTCAATTAAAAAAATAGATACAACTAAGTATAACAAAACCAAGTTACTAGCTGGCCAAGACTGAAAGTTGCCCCAATATGTACATGTTACAAAAATATTCAATAAAAGAATGATTCACAAAAGGTCGTATTCTAGCTAAGTCCTTTCAAAAAGTCTGCAACAACCTAGAAAACCTGAAATAGGAAAAGAGGAAAATTGGGTAAGGTCAAAATGAACTTAGTGAGTTCCGAAAATCTATAACCTTTGAGTCAAAGGTTACATAAAACCCTAATTAAAAAGGAACATCACAAACATATAAGAACACAACCAATCATACATGCATGCTTATAGAACAAACACCCATTTCAAGTACACACATGCAACATGTCAAAAGTTAACAAAATAAGACCCAACCAACGCGGTGTGAATTACGTCGCAGCTCACACGTTCCTACGGTTCATGCATTGCTACATTTCACATAATATTACAGCTCGTGCATTGATATAGCTCATGTGTTGGCACAACTTGCATGATGATACAACAATTGTATTCCACAGGTTGCATATTCCACAGCTCATATATTCACGCCGAGCATTGGACAGAAAGGTTCCTAAAGAGATTTGGTCAAGTAATCCTCCTAATTAATCTAACCTTAGACCATTTGGTTGTCTTGCTTATGCTCAAGTTAGTTAGGGAAAGCTTGAACTAAAGGTGGTGAAGTGTACTTTTCTAGGTTTTATTGTTGGGATAAAAGGCTATAAGTTATGGTGCCTAGAAACAAGTGAGATCATCGTTAACAAATATGTTTCATTTGATGAAACATTAATGATTCTATCAAAAAGTGGGTTACCAGGTCAAAACAACACCAAAAAGTCGAGTGTTTCAAGCAAGGTGGAGCCGAAACAAAAATAGACGGTGACATCATGACGTTGCAAAGTCATGATGAACAGAGGTGACGTCTCGATGAAGAGAATCGCCACGTCTCGACATCATGTAAAATTCACAAAACCAACGTCTCTTTGATGCAACATAAGGTTTTCAAAGCCACTCCATCCCAATCAGAGACCTCTTAATCTCAACTTCAAGATTATAAGTTAGCCTGGAACAAAAAAAAAAGGCGAGAGATCAAACTACCACAAAATTACTATGAAGGAAATTTAGTGGCGTATGCTTTAAATATTGCGGAGAGCATTGATTCAACCGACCCTTTGAATTATTCAGAGGTGATTTGAGCTTTTGATTCTAACAAGTGACTTGTTTCTATGGAAGAAGAGATGGAATCCCTTCAAAAGAATGTCACATGTGAAATGATATGCGATTTGTGTAAGTATACAAGTTGAATCAAATAATAAAGTGATAAGTGAGTATCATTCCTACGAGGATCGGATTGAGGTGCAAAATTGGTCAAGTTATTATAATAAAAATACAATTAATGTTATGGCAAAAACAACAATAAGTATGTAGTGGCAATTAACGGAATAGTGATGTATGCAATATGTGGAATTAATGAATACTTGGAAATGCTATGGCAAAACGAGAGTAAAAATGTAATGGAAATTATGAGAATTACTATGGTAATATTATGTAAATGAACAAATAAATAACTAAATATGTTGTGGCAAAGATACTACGACAAAGAATAAGGATTGAGTGATGTTGATTTGAAAGGTTGGGTTACCCAGAATCGACTCTTACTGTCAATAATGCCTTGGTAAAATCGCATCTACTTTACTGCACAAAAGAGTTCTAAAATGGCCTGCCTCTTGCGAGAGCAAAACCCCAAGTTATCTTGTCCATGTCTAAAAACTTTTTAGATATCTTGCATGGGTTCCTTCTATATGATCGTAACTCTATGTCTAAAGTCGACTACAAGTGTTTATCAAATAATTGCTCATTTCATTTAATTTTAATCCAACCAATCCAACCAATCCAACCCTTTTGGAATTAGAATTAGTTTATAAGTATGCGAACAATCTTCTATGTTTAGAGATCGTTTGCATTTTAACTAAGAAATAAGAACAATCAAATGAAATTGTAAAGTAAATTAGATATATACTGCATCCACAAAAATAGTTTAAGGTTTCATCAAAACTAATCTCAACCCTATTAGATTTAGCTCATAGGCTGGGAAATAAAATTCCAAACCAAAATATTATCTGACATTGTGTTCAACTACTTCAATTCAATCTTTCGAAGGAACACTAATGGAATTAACGGAAGAACTTCAGGAAACAACTTTCACTTGCCCAGTCCACACTTTGGTAGCACAGCGTCCTGGGATAACTAAGAAGGACTGCCTTCGACTTCCTTTCCTTTACGCAGCTGAACCCTTATTCACGCCTAAGGATCTCTCCCACTTTTTTTGCTCGTCTAGGGTTTCCTCCTTTGGCTTTTTATAGGATTTTTTCTTAGGGTAAATCCAACAACCCAATATTAGCATCTCCTCTTTTTAAATTCTTTTTTCAACCATCTAAGATTATCTTCTCCTCTTTTTTAAATTCTTTTTTCAACAACTCAAGATTATCTTCTCCTCTTTTCAAATTTATTTTTTAGGATAAAAACCAACATCCCAGTATTATCTTCTCCTCTTTTTTAGGCAAATTTTTCTGGTACAAGTACAATTGTGTTGAAACTGGTATGCGTTGTGCAACGACTCGACAGTCAGGGGTGTTAGAAAGTGTATTCCTGAGACTCCGTTCCCGTAATTTAGACTCGTAAATATTTATTAAAAATATTTATGAAGCCAGTTGTGTAGTTAATTAGGTCTTGGTTAAGAGAATTTTCTTGAATTAAGAGTAATTAGGTAAAAGAAGTAAATTGCATATAGGGTGAAAGTTGAATTATAGATTAAAGAAAAATTAAAAGGACTAAAGAAGCAATTATGCCATTTTTTATTAATGAGGCTGCATAAGTTAAAAGTATGTAAATTTAATATATATTATATTAAATTATACTTACCAAATTATTAAGTATATATATATTATATATTATAATATAATAAAATAAATAAATAAAAGAAAAAAAAAGAAAGACAAGCAAAACGAAACAAAAAGGAAAAGAAAGAAAAGAAAAAGGGAAAGAAAGAAAGAAACGAAGGGCCTTAAAGGCTTCAAAGTTTCAAAGTTCAATTGGTTAGTCAATTTAGTCCCTTTTTCTTGTAATTTTTATATTTTTGGAATCTCGGTGTTAAATACTACCTGATCCATGTTGAAATTTTAGAAATTATTAACTTTTTAAGTGTTGTTAATGTTGAATAATTTTAGTATTAGGGATTAAATTGATATATTTTTAAGTTAGAAATGAAAAAGGATTGAATTGTAGAATAAATTGTAAATTTTGAGTAATAGGCATTAAATTGTGAAAAATATTCAAAATTTAGGGATTTAAGTGAAAATAGAGAGTTAAATTTAGTCTAAAGTGGAATTTGTATGAAAATAAAGAATTAAATGTAAAGAAATAAAGTTAGTCTCAGTTTAGGGACTAAATTGGAATTTAGGAAAATATTAAGTAAAAATTAAAATATTAAATATGAGATTGAATTGTGTTGTATTGATGAAGTTTAATCGTTTTAATTCCGTAGCTAAAGTCGTACCGGAACCCTTGACTAAAAAGGGAAAAGATAAAGTCGACGAGGAATTGCTCGAAATTTTCGGTTTGTATTTCTATAATCCGAAGTTATTATTTGTTGTATTTTTTTTAATGCATATGGTAAGTATTGAAGTGAGTATTTGATACTCTATCATTGAATTGAGCTTAAGTTGATTGAATGGATTAAATTAGTATATATATTGAATATATTGATTATTTGAATTGAAATGAATATTGGTTGTATTTGAAAAGTGAATTGGAACCCTATTAATTGTATCGGCTAAGTCGGATATAGATGGCATGCCATAGGATTGGAAGAGTTTAGGGATTTCTTCGACTTCGAGTCGATGAGACACTGGGTGCCAGTTTACTACTTCGGATTAATTCTATAAGGCATTGGGTGCCAGTTTACTCCGGTTTAGCCGATGAGATATTGGGTGACAATTTATTACTTCGAATTATCAGATGAGGCACTGGGTGCCAAACTGGTGTGTTTTGGTTGGATTCGTGTATCCGTCCAAGTCCGAGTCCTGTTAATAGGGGAAATTAATTGAAATGACATTATAATTGATATTGGATGATATTGTATGTGGAATGAAAATGGGACAGTGATTTGAAATATGGATTAAGGCACATGAATTGTGTATTCATGAATTGGATATGGAATGAACAATATTGTTGTTTAAATGATATGTGTATCATATTGTGAAAAGCTATTATATAGCAAATGATGAGAATTGAGTATGGTATGAAATAATGTATTCATGAATTGAGTATTGCATGATTGATGCCATTGTACGAATAAATATGGTTTGATATGTGAATAACAATTTATATAGCAATTGTGTGAATTAAGATATTATTTAACAAATGAAAAATAATAGTTATAATACTAGACATTAATATGTCCTTATAATTTAATTGTGTCTATAATATTATCTTGTTTTTAAATATTCAGATTATAGAAATACCACTGAGTTTTTTACTCAGCGTACGGTTTTGTTTTCCATGCGCGGATTAGGTACAATGATTTTAAAGAGTTGGAATTGAGGTTGTGAGCATCCATCTCATCACATCTCCAAGTGCCAAGAGGGTACGTTTCAAAATTTTGAATAGAATGGCATGTACATTAGGAAGATCAAGTGTGTTCCAAGTAGTAGGGACTAAAATATAAGTTACAAAAATTTATTTTCTTTAGGTTCAAATTTATTAGTGTTTAGCCAAAATCACTTTGGCACCAAATGTAATATTCTTATATCAGGCTCCTTGGGTCGAACTGGGCATAGGGGTGTTACATTTAGTGGTATCAGAGCTTAGGTTTTCTGATTTTTGAGTAAAGAATGAGTCTAGAAGTACATGCCATATAGGATATATTGATGTGATGAGATGTGATATCAATATTAGAAGTATTGATAAGTTTGAAAATCTGAATTGTTACTAATAAGGAAATGATTTTGAATTAGTTAGTAATGACTTAAGAGGGAAATAGATAAATACTAAAATTTAATAAAAACTTATTTTCTATTATAGATATTGGAAGAAATGGCAGTAAATCTGATATTGTCTGATGAGATAACAACTTCAGCACAAAAGGAGAAAGTTGATAGGATGATGAGAGAAGTGCAAGATTATAGAATAAAACTAGAAGAAGACATTGTTCAACACCTTATTACTGTAAATCGAATGATGGAAGAAGTGTTATGGAAGGGTCATGAACTGATTAGAAAAAATAAAGTGCAATACTTGACCTTTAGAGAGACATTAATAGAACGAGAGAATCAAATGATTTTAGACCAACTTTGAAAGACATTGTTACCACGAACTTATTGGAATATAGTTATATACTACGTGAAGTTTATAATCTCTTATGGAGTAAAGAAAATAGCGAGACAAAGTGTAGGTTCATGAAAGTTGACTAGGAAGCAAAATGTCTTTGACATGCCATGGATGGAAAAATTAGTTGTTACGAAATTACCAAGAGAATTTATAGATTCAATACCCGTTATAAAGATGGAAGAGGAAGAAGATCCTGAGGAATTTCCAAATTGGATTGTAGAAGATGAATTTGAAAAGAATTTAGAACTTAATATAGAGAATTTTCCGGGGAAAGATACAGAATCAGAGATGGAAGGAAACGCAGAAATGGATTTAAGTGGTTAAAAGTAAAGACAAAGTAAAAGCTAGGGACTAGTGAATGTGAAGGAAAATGAGTATATATGTATATATAGTTGTACTTAGAAAGTCAGAGCTTTTAAATGAAAAGTTTGGTATATTAATATAAGGTTAGTCTTTTGGAAATAGAAGAAATAATAGAAATATGAGTAGTGGAATAGAATAGTAATATTTTCCAATTATGAAGAAAAAAAGTGAAAATTACCAATAGTAATATTTTGAAGGTATAAATCTTAGTGAGAAGATGAATTGGTGATTTTCTTGAAAAAGTATGAGAAGAATAGAGAAAAGAATTAGGTAAAAGAGTGATGACAAGTTCAATTCTATCACGATCAACTAAGAAAGGTAAAGAAGCTTGAGAATTTGTACTCGTATACGAACATAAAGAGCAAGATAAAATAGGGTCTCAGATTATCTCCTAGGCAAGTATTAAAGGTTTAAAGAAAAGAACTATTCGACCTTGTGATAAATGGGAAAAAGAAAATCTCATTGAGGTGAATATTGGATATTTTCTGAAAGATGCTTTAAGTATGGCTCTAAAAGACATGGAATAAAGGATTGTTCAGAATTGTTGAAAAAACCAAGAAATAGTCTGTAATGGGTATTAATAAGAGGATAAATTGAATATTAAAAAAATTCAAAATAGCTTATAAGAATAGAATTTTGACCACGAAAAATAGTGCGAGTACTTTAGAGAACATAAAAAGGTAGCGAAATGATTTTAAGAATTAGTGAATAAAGAGCGATATAAAGTATGAAAAGAAGAAGAAGAAGAAGAAATAGTAAAGCTGTAAATTATGTAATAAAATAGGCGAACTTTGGAAAGAACAATTACCTTGAGGAGACTGTTGGCATCGGCCGGTCCAATAGATTTCTAAGAGGTTGGATTAAGAGTAATAACTTTGATCCACAACTGGGATAATCGTTGTTTGCCTCGAAAAGAGAAAGAAAAGAAATGAAATGAAAATGAGAATATAAAAGTATAACAAAGTAGAGTCTAAAAAAAATGATAAATGGATAGTGTCATGATTTGTATGAGATAGTTGTGATAAGAATAATAATAAAAAGAAATGAAAAGAAATGATAGAGAATGAACACAAATGATAAGCTAGGTAAATATGTGCGTAAAGGAACTATAGAATTATAGAGATGATTTTAGGAAAACTAAATGAAGAAAGGACTTCTGGTTAAGTGGAAAGAAAAGAAATAAGAGACCAATTGAGTAAAAATGAAATATAAGATTATAAGAATAACTCCAAAGGTAATCTACTAAAGGTCTTTGATTCTTATGCAAAGGATTTTGCTGTTTATAGTGATGCTTTCTTGAGCGGTCTTAGTTGTGTTTTGATGCAAGACAGGAAAGTGATTGCTTATGCATTTCGTCAGCTAAAAATACATGAACGCAATTATCCGACACACGATTTAGAGCTAGCTACTGTGGGTTTTGCTCTAAAGATTTGGAGACACTATTTGTATGGTGAAAAGTGTTATATTCATACTATCATAAGAGTCTCAAATACCTTTTATCTCAAAAGGAATTGAATTTGAGGCAGTGTCGTTGGGTAGAACTTCTAAAAGATTTTGATTGTATTATTGATTACCACCCTGGTAAAGCTAATGTTGTAGTTGATACGTTGAGTAGGAAAGCGGCAATTGAATTACGAGCAATGTTTACTCAGCTCAGTATCAATGACGATGGAAGCCTATTGGTTGAATTAAAAATCAAATCGGTGATGTTTGATCAGATTAAGTCAGCGCAGTTAGAAGATGAAAAATTGGCGAAGAAAAGAGAAATGGTTCAGAATGGTATATTAGAAAATTTCAGCATCGATAATTGTGGTTGCTTGAGATTTCATAATTGAATTTATGTTTCGGATGTTTCTGAATTGAAAGAGTTGATACTTCGCAAAGCTTATGATAGTCTTTTTGCTTTTCATCTTGGAGGAAAGAAAATGTATCGTGATTTGCAAGAATCTTATTGGTGGTTAGGAATGAAAAGAGATGTAGTTCGAGTATGTGACTAAATGTTTAACTTGTCAGCGAGTTAAGGCAGAACATCAAGTTCCTACTGGACTACTTCAGCCTATTTCTATTCCTAAATGGAAATAAGATTGTATCACGATGGATTTTGTAACGATGTTACCTTTATCGACAAGTAAGAAAAACGTTATTTGGGTGATTGTTGATCGAGTTACAAAATCGACTCATTTTATTTCAGTCAGGAATGATTGGTCACTTCAAAAACTTGTTGAAGTTTATATTCAAGAAATAATGAGATTGTACGGTGTCTCTATGTCAAAAAATTCTGATCGAGATCCGCGGTTCACTTCAAGATTTTAGAAACAGTTGCATGAATCTCTTGGTACGCAACTTAATTTTAGCATAGTTTTTCACCCGCAGACTGATGGACAATCTGAGCTTGTTATTCAGATTTTGGAAGACATGCTTCGTACTTGTGTTATTGATTTTGAATCAGGTTGGAAACGTTACTTACCTTTAGCTAAATTTGTATATAATAATAGTTTTCAATCACGTATTCAAATGGCTCTGTATGAAGCTTTATACGGTCAAAAGTGTTCGGTCACCTGTTTGTTGGATGGAATTGAGTGAAAGAAAAATGACCGGGCCGAAATTAATTCAATAAACGGAAGACATTGTTAAGAAAATTCAAGATAGATTGAAGACAGCTTTTGACAGATAGAAATCATATGCAGATTTGAAATGTCAAGATACTGAATAATCTGTAGGCAATAAAGTATTTCTTAAAGTTTCGCCTTGGAAGAAAATTTTGAGATTTGGTCGAAAAGGAAAACTGAGTCTTCAATTTATTGGACCGTATGAGATCAAGGAAAGAGTGGGTCCAGTTGCGTGTCGTTTAGCTTTGCCTACGAAATTATAGAAAATACATGATGTTTTTCACGTTTCAATGTATAGAAGATATCGATCGAATCCATCTCATCTTATTTCGATGGAAGATATTGAGATTCAATCTGATTTGTCATATAAAGAAGAACCAGTTGAAATTTTGGCACGAGAAGTGAAAGAATTACGTAATAAGCTAGTTCCGTTAGTGAAAGTATTATAGCGTAGTCATAGTGTTGAGGAAGCGACTTGGGAACCAGAAGAAACTATGAGATCTCAGTACCCTTACCTTTTTTCAGGTAAATTTCGGGGACGAAATTTATTTAGGTGGAGAATTTTAACGACCCGATAGTCAGGGGTGTCGAAAAGTGTATTCCTGAGACTCCGTTCCTATAAATCGAACTCGTAAATATTTTTAAGTTAGTCGTGTAGTTAATTAGGTCTTGGTTAAGAGAATTTGCTTGAATTAAGAGTAATTAGGTAAAAGGATTAAATTGCACATAGGGTGAAAGTTGAATTATAGATTAAAGAAAAATTAAAAGGACTAAAAAAGCAATTATGTCATTTTTTATTAATGAGGCTGCATAAATTAAAAGTATGTAAATTTAATATATATTAAATTGTACTTAATTATTAAGTATATATATATTATATATTATAATATAATAAAACAAATAAATAAAAGAAAAAAAAGAAAGACAAACAAAACGAAATAGAAAGGAAAAGGAAGAAAAGAAAAGAAAAAGGGAAAGAAAGAAGGAGAAGGAAGGAGACAAAGGGACTTAAGGGCTTCAAAGTTTCAAAGTTTAATTGGTTAGTCAATTTAGTCCCTTTTTCTTGTAATTTTTATATTTTTGGAATCTCAGTGTTAAATACTACTCAACCCATGTCGAAATTTTAGAAATTATTGAGTTTTTAAGTGTTGTTAATGTTGAATAATTTTAGTATTAGGGATTAAATTCATAGATTTTTAAGTTAGAAACGAAAAAGGATTGAATTGTAGAATAAATTGTAAATTTTGAGTAATAGGGACTAAATTATAAAAATTTGAAATTTAGGGATTTAAGTTAAAATAGGGAGTTAAATTTAGTCTAAAGTGGAATTTGTATGAAAATAAAGAATTAAATGTAAAGAAATAAAGTTAGTCTCGATTTAGGGACTAAATTAGAATTTAGGCAAATATTGAGTAAAAATTGAAATATTAAATATGAGATTGAATTGTGTTGTATTGATGAATTTTAATTGTTTTAATTCCGCAGCTAAAGTCGTACCAAAACCCTCGACTAAAAAGGGAAAAGATAAAGTCGATGAGGCGTAGCTTGAAATTTCTGATTTGTATTTCTATAATCCGAACTTAGTTATTTTTGTTGTATTTTTTTATTTAATGCATATGGTAAGTATTGAGGTGAGTATTTGACACTTTGTCATTGAATTGAATTTAAGTTGATTGAATGGATTGAATTAGTATATATATATTAAATATATTGATTATTTGAATTTAAATGAATATTGGTTGTATTGAAAAGTGAATTGGAACCCTATTAATTGTATCGGGTTAAGTCGGATTTAGATGGCATGCCATAGGATTGAAAGAGTTCAGGGATTTCTTCAACTTCGAGTCGATGAGACACTGGGTGTCAATTTACTATTTCGGATTAGTTCGATGAGACACTGGGTGCCAATTTACTTTGGTTTAGCCAATGAGACACTGGGTGTGAATTTATTACTTCGAATTATCCAATGAGGCACTCGGTGTCAAATTGGTGTGTTTTGGTTGGATCCGTGTATCCGTCCGATTCTGAGTCGTGTTAATAGGGGAAATTAATTGAAATGGTACTATAATTGATATTGGATGATATTGTATATGGAACGAAAATGGGACAGTGATTTAAAATATGGATTGAGGCACATGAATGTGTATTCATGAATTGGATATGGAATGAACAATATTGTTGTTTAAATGATATGTGTATCATATTGTGAAAAGCTATTATATAGCAAATGATGAGAATTGAGTATGGTATGAAATAATGTATTCATGAATTGAGTATTGCATGATTGATGCCGTTGTATGAATAAATATGGTTTGATATGTGAATAACCATTTATATAGCAATTGTGTGAATTAGGATATTGTTTAACAAATGAAAAATAATAGTTATAACACTAGACATTAATATGTCCTTATAATTTAATTGTGTCTATAATATTATCTTGTTTTTAAATATTCAGATTATAGAAATACCACTGAGTTTTTTACTCAGCATACGGTTTTGTTTTCCATGCGCAGATTAGGTACAATGATTTTAAAGAGTTGTAATTGAGGTTTTGAGCATCCATCTCATCACATCTCCAAGTGCCAAGAGGGTACGTTTCAAAATTTTGAATAGAATGGCATGTACATTAGGAAGATCAAGTGCGTTCCAAGTAGTAGGGACTAAAATATAAGTTACAAAAATTTATTTTCTTTAGGTTCAAATATATTAGTGTTTAGCCAAAATCACTTCGGCACCAAATATAATATTACTATATCAGGTTTCTTTGGTCAAACCGAGTATAAGGGTGTTACACGTTGAGGGTTGACTCGATCTTCCTGGAATTGCAACGACATTCGTGCTGACAAAATGTCCAACCTTTTACCCCGGCAAATCTTCACTCCTTTATTTCTCATTCTCAACCTTCAGCTGCCAAACCACTAAACACAGTCCTATCACAATCAATTAAAAGTACCTAATATTTAAACACAGTCCAAGCTCCTAATGAAATTATGAAAATGCGAATGAAATGTCCTAAAATGAAACTAAATGTACCTAAGTACAAGCAATTAGCTAGGTCTAAAGGCATGAAATATAACTCTTTTCAAGAGTTACCAAAGAATGAGACTTGGCAACTCGTTAAACCACCCACCAGAAAGAAAATAGTGGGTTTCAAATGGGTGTTCAAAAAGAAGGAAGGATAGCGTCAAGGTGACATGAGATAAAAGGTGAGATTGGTTGCAAAGGGCTACAGTCAAGTTGATGGAGTTGATTGTCATGATTTATTCTCTTCTGTTGTAAAGCATACGTCTATTCGGGCACTATTAGATCTTGTTGCATTACACAGTCTCAAATTAGAGCAGTTAGATATGAAAATTGAATTCATTCATGGTGACCTTGAGGAGGACATTTACATGTAGCAACTAGAAGGCTTCAGGATCGAAGGTAAGGAAGATCATGTATGCTTTTTACAAAAATATTTGTACGGCCTAAAGTAGTCTCCTCGATAGTTGTATAAGAAGTTCGATTCCTTCATGTTAAGTATCGGTTTCGCTTAGAGTAAGTAAGACAGTTGTGTGTATCTACAACTTTTAGATGATGAATCATTTATTTATTTGTTGTTTTATGTTGATGATATGTTAATTGCGGCTAAAGATCCATAAAAAATAAACCGACTTAAAACCATGTTTAACTCTAAGTTCGAGATGAAGGATCTTGGTGCAGCCAAGAAAATTTGTCACTCTGGCAAGCTATTTTTGTCACAACAGAGATACATCAAAAAAATTCTCGAATGGTTTGGAATGTAAGATTCTAAACCAGTTAGTACTCCCTTAGCTGCACACTTCAAACTTTCGGCTTTAGAATCACCACAAACCAAAGACGAAGAAAGGTACATGTCCTCAGTTCCTTATTCCATTGCAGTCGAAAATTTAATGTATGCTATGGTTTGTACTCGTCTCAATTTTCACATGTTGTTAGTGTAGTAAGTAGATACATGACCAAACTCGAAAAATTACACTGGCAAGTTGTTAAGTGGATTCTTAGATATTTGAGGGGCATCCAATACTTGTTTGGAATTCGGAAGATGTTCAAGGAGATTTTTAGATTCACAAAATCGGCACAAAAAACAATCCAACCATTATGATAAAAAAAAAAGTCTTCCAATTTCCAAGTTCAAGCATTGCTTAGACTTGGTAAGTATTTGACAAAGATTGAATTAGGCTCTTGACGGGGCTCAACAAAGAAGACGTTTTGAAAATATAAGTCAAGGTGGAGATTTGTGGAGTGTACCTCGTATTTCAGATGAAACAGAGCTGATGTCATGATGAGGAAGAGCCAATGTCACAACAACACGACATCGACATCCTAACGAGAAGAATCGTCAGATCTTGATGACGCGAAGAATGACATCATGACGAGGCAATATGCCACGTCACGATGTGGTGACGTGTTCCCCACTAAACTGGGTTTCTTCTCCAAGTTAAACTTTGCTATCTTTTTTTGAACTCTAATAACTCTAAGATATTCTAATCAGATTAGTCACGAATTTTAGCCTATAAATAAGGCTTTTAGCAATCTTAGGGAGTTGAATTCAACAACATAATTAAGAGAGTTTTGTGGGAATTTTGGGAGAACTTTGTAATTTTGGGTTCAAGTTTGTTTGTTCATCCATCTTGTACTCCTTTTTCGGTATTTGTCATTTTAGTAAAGCTTTTTTTGCCTGTGGTTTTTTATTCTCTTCGGAGGGGTTTTTCCACGTAAATATTTGTGTCCAATTTTTTCATTTTTTGTTCTTGTTCATTGCATAATTTGAGTTTAACCCAAAATACTGTATAAAAAAACACAAGATGTTACGAATTCAATAAATATCATAAAATATAAATATCATTTGGTTTTTAAAATGATTTTCTTTTAATCCTATGGTATCACAGGCTAATTATTTGTTAAACGAATATATAAATTTTATGTTGTTTTCTAAATAATCTTTTTAAAAATCCCAAGACCGCATGAACTTATATAATTTATAAAATATTTTCAAATTATTTTCATGTTATGAGTTTATATTGTGATGTCTTAATTGGCTTTGTGATGTAATTTTTCATTTTGTTTCATTGTGTACTGGTGTGTTTCTCTCTTTGCAATTTATATATTGATTCGTGTTATTCACATTGATCGAGTTTATATTCTAATACAATGATAATTTTAGGTTATCATCAGGATGCTACCAAGATACTCAATAATTATTTATCATAAACGAATATCATTTTTCATGAATGAAACAAGATATTTCTAAAGTTTTTTTGTTACAAGTTTCCATTAAGGTCCCACTAGAATTTTTGTTTTAAAAATAAATTCGTTTCATTCATAATAAATTAATTTTTATGACAACATTTATTTTTAAATATCAAATTTAAATTCGTTATTTTAAAATTGAGAATAATACATTATTAAATGATACCATTTTTCTTAACGAACGTTGTAAGGGTGCTAATACTTTTATCACACGCAATAGTACTCCCGAGCTCGATTTTTGTTTTGCAAACCAAAATTATCTTTTTAATTTAAAATTTTTATTAAAGAAATGTGTTTTTAGGTAATCAATCACACATAATAAAAAAAAATTAGTTTTCACTTCATATTTTTAAATTTTCTTGTAAAGGATTTAAAAAACGGTTACCACATTAATTATGTCCTATATAAATATGGTTAAGCAAATTAATGATCATCTTTGCAACATTGTGGATGTCACCTATTGTATGATTAGCATTATCAATATTTGATTAATAACATTAGTTGTCTCACCTATTAAATTATGCTTTTAAGTTGACATAATTTTTGTTACATTTGGATTTTCTTTTTACTTTTATTTTTTGATTTTACGATTTAGGTCTAATTATTAATATCATTAGTTTTTTTTTTTTTGTTAAATCTGATAGTGCGACATTTATAAATTAAAAAAACTCACTTAATAATCATGTAATAGAAAATGATATTGTAATAAATTTGATTTTAACACAAAAAATTTAATAATTTTACTTATATTTTTACATTTGAAAAATAAATGAATTAAATTAGGAGTAAAAAAATTAAATTCTAAAAGTCTGAATAACATAGAGATATTTTAACTTATTAGAGGCCCCTGAATAGTTACATAATGTTTATGGGTTCAACCTTTTTAAGGCCCAATTCAAGGCGTTGATGCTTTTAGTAAACGTTAATTGCCTTTGCTTTTTCTAGAGCTAACAAACCGACAGGCTTGGATCGAGCTTATTTTGGGCTCAGATCAGTTCGGGTTCGGGGTCTTTTGGACCCTGGTATTTTCATATTCCGATTTTTATAATTTGGGCTCGGATCGAGCCGGACGGTTCTGACAGATTTAGATAATTTTGAATTTTTTAAGTTATAAATATTTTAATTTTGAATGTAGTAATTTATTTAACTTTTATAAAAAAACATAAATTATATAGATTTAATAAAGTTATTTTCTATAAAATAATTTAAGTACTTGTTGTATGTAAAATTTATTATTCTATGATATTATAAAAATTAACAAAAATATATATTATTGTTTTTATTATATTTTATTGACAATTGAATAACTTTTTATCTTGCTTATTAAATTTATAAACCAAATATTCATATTCTAAAATATTTATTCCAAAACCCCAAATATATTATACTAAGTCCAAACCCAAATAATATACTCATTATTACCCAAACTCAAAATAAAATAATTATAGCCCAAATCTCAAGTCCAAAATAAAAAGAAATTAAACTCAATACCTAAATATATTTTGTAAAAGTTAAAGCCCAATTCAAATCTAATTTAAAATCTAATATTTTTATCTAGATATTAAAATTTTGATAATATTTTATGTATTATTAGTTATAGTTATAAACATGTATTTTAATATACTAAATTACACATAACTATTGATGCTATATTTTTTATTATAATCTATAATAATAATAGCTATTATATTAATACTTATCAATTATATTATTTCATTAATATTATATCACATACTATAATAGTATAGTAATACATAATATATTAATTATTATCATATATTATTGTTTATTATATTGGTTGAAATATTTTCTAAGCCCCTTTACTTTTCCTGCATTTAAAAGTTAGCCCTCCTAATATATTATATAATGTTATGTCATATCATATATTAATAGCTTATGTATATGCATCATTGATTAAACACTATAATATCATATAATACTATATCTTTTATTATATTTTATAATATAATAGTAGTACATTATATATTAATTATTAACATATATTATTGTTTATTATTATACTGGTTGAAATATACTTTAAGTGCCTATACTTTTTGTACACTTGAAAGTTAACCCTCATACTATACTATATAATGTTATGTCATATCATATAATATATAATATATTAATAGTTTATATATATATGCATCAATATATTAATAGTATATATATATATATATATATATATATATATATATATTACATATTATTGTTTATTGTTGTACTAGTTGAAATATGCTCTAAGTCCCTATACTTTTCGTACATTTGAAAGTTAGCTCTCCTACTATATTATATGATGCTATATCATATTATATCATATCATAATATATATGCATAAATGATTAAACATTATAATATCATATAATACTATATCTTTTATTATAATCTATATTATAATAATAGTTATATATAATAGTAGTACATTATATATTATTGTTTATTATTATATTAGTTGAAATATGCTCTAAATCCTCATACTTTTCGTACATTTGAAAGTTAGCCTCCTATATCATATATTATCATTAAAGTTTAATTTTATAAATTTTAATGATTATTAATTTTATATTTATTATACATATATAATTATAATATTAAAATTATTTTATATTAAATTAATGTTATTAAAAAATTATTTCACATTATAATTTAACATAAACATTATTATTAATTACTTTTCCTATCAATAAACTTTTAACATAAATATGCCATGGTTATGAATACATTTAAAAAAAAAAGTAAAGAATTGGGTAAAATACCAAAAAAAAGCCACTTTTTTTTTTAATTTACCGAAATGGGCTCGGTATTTTATTATTTACCGGAATGGGCCCTTTTCCCCTAAATCGCGTCCACGTCACCACGAAGTCAGGGGACGTGTCAGCAAATCGAGGCCACGTCAGAGCGCTTTGCTGACGTGGCAACAAAGAGCGTCCACAAAAGCGCGATTTGTATGCACGTCAGGAAAGCGCGCTAACGTGGCCGCGCTTTGTTGCCACGTAGCACACCCCTAGGGACGCTATTTGCTCCACTCGTGAACAGTGCAACAGTCATTTTTTTGACCGTTGGCCCCCCAACGGTAAAAAAAGAATCTATAAATACCCCCACCTCTTTTTTTTTTTACAAACTAATCCTCTCTCAAATTTCCTCTCAATTTCCTCTCAATTTGCTCTCAAATTCCTTCCAAATTTCTCTGAAATCCATATTTAATCTCAATTTGCTCTCAATTTTCTCTTAAATTTCTCTTAAATCCCTATTTTTAAATAATTTTAAATAATTTTATTTTTTAAATTTTTTTTTAAATCGTAAAAATTTATACGATTTCAGCAATGGCCAGAGAATTGACTCGTCTTGATAAGCAGCACATATCCGTCGAACAAATGAAAATGGTAAGTGTTAAATTTAATTTTTAAATATTATTTAAGATTTTTTTATTTATGCATTTTTAGATAATTATTAATTTATTATTTGTTATAAAAGTCTGTAGATCGGATATTGGAATGCAATATCCGGAATATGCATGCTCCTCCATCACCGTTGGTAGAGAACTACCAGTATAAAATCTACATAATAATTGTAAAATCTAATATAAAATTTACCTCATTATGAGTGGGAATGTATATGGGTAGTCCACTCGAGGACGTAGAAATGGAAAGCGAAACCGTGCCCATGACTGCAGTAGTGACAGGCAACCTTCGATTTTTGCTTTAGTTGGTCGCGTCGCCCCGCACATCTCCCGATATAATGTCGCCAAGACGGCAGACCCCCAACTCAATTCACCAGCTGCTCTAAAATCAACGAGTTTCAGTAGCCATCTTATATGTACGCGGCTCCGTGACAAGTCCGGCATCAGATAACCTCCAATAATCTGAAGAATGTATGCCTGAGCATATCAGATTCTTTCTACTTCGGTTGAATCATCATCCGGATCCGGGAATGTGTCTCGTAACCAGCCCATCTCGATCTTACCTTCGTCCATTTTCTCCGGAATAGCGCCCAAAAGCTCGTAGCACACCACTCTCCAATCGCTAGATTGGGCAGACCCGGTGACTGGGTACTCGTCCACCGGTAATCCCAATTGCAGACTGACATCTTCCGACGTGATAGTGCACTCCCCACATGGAAGATGGAATGTGTGCGTCTCGGGTCTCTACCTCTCGATCAATGCACTGATAAGTTTCGGGTCCACCTTGCATCCCCGGCCTACCGTCGCCACGTGCCAAAAACCCGCTTCCCATAGGTAGTTCTCTACCAACAGTGATGGAGGAGCATGCATATTCCGGATATTGCATTCCAATATCCGATCTACAAACTTTTATAACAAATAATAAATTAATAATTATCTAAAAATGCATAAATAAAAAATCTTAAATAATATTTAAAAATTAAATTTAACACTTACCATTTTCATTTGTTCGATGGATATGTGCTGCTTATCAAGACGAGTCAATTCTCCGGCCATTGCTGAAATCGTACAAATTTTTACAATTTAAAAAATTTAAAAAAATAAAAATTTTTTAAAATTATTTAAAAATAGGGATTTAAGAGAAATTTAAGAGAAAATTGAGATTAAATATGGATTTCAGAGAAATTTGGAAGGAAATTGAGAGGAAATTGAGAGGAAATTTGAGAGAGGATTAGTTTGTGAAAAAAAAAATAAGGGGTGGGGGTATTTATAGATTTTTTTTTTACCGTTGGGGGGGCAACGGCAAAAAAATGACCGTTGCACTGTTCACGCGCGGAGCAAATCGCGTCCCCAAGGGCGCGCTACGTGACAACAAAGCGCGGCCACGTCAGCGCGCTTTCCTGACGTGCACACAAATCGCGCTTTCGTGGACGCGCTTTGTTGCCACGTCAGCAAAGCGCGCTGATGTGGCCGTGATTTGTTGACATGTCCCCTGACTTCGCGGTGACGTGGACGCGATTTAGGGGAAAATGACCCATTCCGGTAAATAATAAAATACCGGGTCCATTTCGGTAAATTTAAAAAAAAAGTGGCTTTTTTTTGGTATTTTGCCCTAAAGAATTATCATTTATTTATATTTTAAGTAATATCATAAAATTATATTAATTATTAATGTTTATTATGGTTGTTCAGCTATAAAGTCAAGCTTTTTTGGACTTTGAGTCGGTTTTATCTCGGGCTCAAGCCAGATCAATCTCGGGGTTAGGTGTGTTACAGACTCAGGCTTTATCGAAATTAGATTCTATCAGGTTCAAATCTATTATGGACTCGGATTTTCTCGAACTCGACTTGTTACAAGTTTGGATCGACAAGGATTGACTTTTGGACTAGGGCCTATTTTGCTAGCTATAATTCTTTATAGATCATAACCGAGAAATTTTTATCATTGGGAAAAAAATATTATATTGGGTTACGTTTTGAAATATTGTTTTGAGGAGTCTAATTTTTCAATTATTCATGTCTGATTTAGAGGGAAAAAAAATTCACCGTCTCGACATAGGACGATTACTGAAGTTCCTTTTAATATATAAAACTTTTATTAATATTAATTAATAATTTATATTTGTTTTTTTATAGAGTTAAGGTATTTATTATGTTTGCTTTATAATCCATAAAGGTTAAATTTTTATTGGTGATTATGGAGGTCCATCCAACAATTTTATTTCTTTGGATATTCACTTTAGAGTGAAATGTACATTAATCATTTCACTCAACACATATTCATATAATACCTTGTTAATATTTGCTCTAACATGATAATACTTGGAAAGCAATTAATAAATTATTTAAAAATTGATAAAAATATAAAAATATCGAGTTGATTTTAGAGCCAATAGATTAATATTTAATTTTGGTTGGAGATTATTGGCATATCGTGTTGGGGTCGGAGCTAGACTTATTTATGAGTTGGGCCACTCGATCTAGTCCAAAAGCTTATTCGAAAAGTGGGAGAGTTTGGGTAAAAATATAGCCCAAAAAATAGGCTTAGGCAAAAAAATAAGGCTCGTTTAGAAAATGGGTCAATCTTTGGATAATGATTTTTTGGCCTGGCCTGGCACGACTAAAAGTTGCAAAAAGAAAAAAAAATTGTTGTTTTCATATTTTCCTGTTGTTTTCTTACTGTCTTGTTGTCATTTTATTATTATGTTATGTTGCTTCTATTTTATTGTTATTATTTAAATATTGTATAACTCTTATTTTATTGTTAATTTTATTACTATTTTAAAAACATTTACTTGTTAAATTGCACCTATCTTAACATTATTTAAGTATAAAAATTTTTTTTAAAAATTATTTTTAATTTGTTGAAAAATATTTATTTTAATATTTTTAATATTTTTAATGTATTATATTTTTATAAAATAATATAAAAATTTAATACGAGCAGATTAAATTTAAATTTTAACATTTTTATTCGAGTAGAGTTTAAAAAATTTTAATCTCAATTTTTAAGTCAAACCAAACCAAAACCTATTAAAGGGATCTAAAATTTTATCATGACGTAGCCGAAACTGACATAACCTATAATCAGGTCTAGTCATACCAGGTGGCGTCACTAGTTGGGACTTGGGAGACACGTACAAATAAGAAAAAGAAAATGAGGGAAATCACAATCTTTTGTTGGAATCCAGGGGCGCAGTACCCCCTCCATGTCCTAACAATGCCGGGAAAAATAAAACAACAAAAAAAAAAAAAAAAAAAGGAAAAAGGAAAAGAGATACAAAAGAGGCTTTTTCTTGTCCGACCATAACTATGAAAACAACAAAAGATTATTATTATTTTATTGTGAAGAACTCAGAAAAATCCTCCAGGGAAAACCCGCCTCTTCCTTTGTTTTACTCCTCCTCTGCCAGTGGAACCGATTCAGCCTGCAATGAACACAAACATGGCAACAATGTACTTAGCAGTTTGCAACTTTCACTTGGACTGACATGAACCAAACAAAGGAAATGGAGATGATGCAATCTACCAGCTTGCGGTACTTAAGAGCATAAAACATCTCCAGGTAACGGCGGCTCTCGCGACGGTCAAGGTTGGAAACGTGCTTCCAGAACCCATACACTCCCGTCAGTGTTAATAGCCTCTCCGAGTATATCTGCCATGTGTATCTGATTCCAACAATCCAAACAATCAACATCCTTACAACAAACATTAACCAAAAACTATATGTTATTGACTTGTATGTAATTCAAAAATTTGTGAGCTTACTTCTCCTGGATACGTTTCAAGCCACCCTCAGAGATGTCGTTCCAGTGAGATGGGTCTTTTTTACATTTGTCGAAGAAGTCGACAAGGATCTCTGCAGCTTGATCACCATGGTAAGGATCAATGTTGAACCCAGATTTACCGTGGACAATGATTTCAGCTGGTCCACCATTGCAGGTAGCAAATGTGGGCAACCCGCAAGTCATGGCTTCAACAACCGTTAATCCAAAGGCTTCGTACAATGCTGGTTGTACGAAGGCACCCTTTGTGTCGCAAATGTAGCGGTACAGCTCACCGTTCCTAACTCGGTTCATTTGCGATGATATCCATCTGAATTGGCCATTCAATTTGTATGTTTCTATCAGCTCAAACATCTTCTTCATTTCGGCCTTCTCTTCTAAATCTTTGGATTCCTTTCTCCTGTCTCCACCTACGACTACGAGGTTAACCAACTCGCGAAGCTTTGCATTCTTTCCGTACCACTCGACGAGTCCGGTTAAGTTCTTAACACGGTCCAGCCTTGCCATTGTGAATAGTATCGGCTTGTTGCGGTCGTTTAGCACACATCTGTTGGGACAACGATGAACAAATCATTAGTTCAAATAGGAATTTGCTAATAACATGTAGGTAAAACATTTTGGTGTGTTGTACTTACAAGTGTTCTTCGTTCTCCACTTTGCTGTAAAGGAGGTCTTCAATCTCGGGGTGGAAATGCTTCAACCTCCTCTTCTCCTCGGTGTAAGGGAAGTATATGCTCATGTCAGCACCGGGAGACACGATGTTGAATTTGGGATCAAATACATCGATACCGTGTACGACTCGGTATAGACCAGGAAGAGTGAAAGCAGTGTGACTCTCATATTGACCAACAGTGTCCTTGCTGAAATCATCACAATATTGTGTGTTAAAACTGTACAAAAACGCATATCAAGAATACATATACACACTTATATATACCTTCCTGCAATTTCTTGGAAAGTACTAGTGATGATGAAATCTGTATGGTTCATTGCAAAAAGATCAGCTGTAAATTGGCAGGAGAAATGGTATTTATCCTCGAGCTTCTTCCAGTAAATATCGGAATCTGGGTACTTTGTTTTCTCCAAAGCATGGGCAATGGTACACTGCAAAAGAATGAAATAAAATCAGCCATTATACTGAAATATGATAAAGGGAAAACAAAGTGAATTAGTCTCTAAAAAACCTGTGTGA
This sequence comes from Gossypium turneri, assembly GCA_008044935.1. Classification (NCBI taxonomy): domain Eukaryota; kingdom Viridiplantae; phylum Streptophyta; class Magnoliopsida; order Malvales; family Malvaceae; genus Gossypium; species Gossypium turneri. The sequence goes on along the minus strand of CP032576.1, from coordinate 46,700,218 downwards.
CTCCCAATTTATGAGCCAGCAACGAGGCAACAATGTTGCCGTCACTATAGTTTCCGATGATGAGATCGGGCTTGCCTTGCAACTCTTTGGAAATTTCGTGAGCAACATCCTAAAGCCAAAGAGATTTTTACTTGTAAATATTACAGATTATCTATAGGAATTGGATACAAGAAGATCAATGGTTCACCTCAGTGTAAGTTTCCAAGTAGGGCCAGACTTCGAATCTCGAGATCCATCTACGTACAATTCCCTTCTCTGTTCTAAAGGGTACTCGGAGGATGTCTGAGTATTCCGTTCCGTATACTTTCTCGACTCGTTGACCACAAGTTGTTCCAACGGCGTCAGGGAGAAGTCTGGTAATCTGATAAGCAACAACAACCAAAATCAGATATTGGAAGGAAACCAAAATAAATCAATAAAAAGTTCATAAAATACTAATAACCAACAGCTCTTACAATTAAGATTCGAGGGGTAATGTTGAGTCCTTGCTGCTTGATACGGAGGAGCATCTCGTTCTCCAAGGCACGGACTTGATCCAGGATGTATACAACCTATAAGTAATAAGTTGAAGGATTTATACATTTACAAACTTAGTTTTATACACAAATTATACCAAGGCTTGGAAGGCTAACCTGGCCACCAGTGTCGGGGTACCCCAAAACGTTGTCTTGAGCAAAGTATCCGTGAGGAGTAAGGATGACAACATTGAACACCATGGGGACTCTCCCGAGGAACTTCTCAAGGGTGCAAGGATCAGGGGCCTCGAGAAGATCCAAAAGGAGTTGGATCATCTCCAGCACACGCCCCGCGGTATCACCCCAACCTCTCTCTAAACCGATTTCCTGGAACTTGTGTTCGAGTTCAGCGTACGGTGTCTCAGCTGGCAGTGTACCAAGATATTCTTCTGCCTTCCTCAATACATGTTGAAGGGAATTCAGGTTTTGAATTCTGTCATTCAACATCATGTTCTGCAAAAACACCAACTAAGACAGTCAGGACACTAAATCCATCATTTAAATCTTATGCTAAGAAATCTATGTTTTAGTATATGCAGATGTCAACTATAAAACACAACTGGTGCTTTACGTTGCATACCTTTCCTTTGTGGCAATGGACTTTGAGGAATTCAAGCAAAGGGTGCATGCTCTCCTTGTCATGGAACAATTTAGCCGAAAGGTGGCGGTTGAGGAACTCGACACCATTACCGATAGACTTGGAAAGAGTTGAGCGAGGGAAAGATGCATTGAAGGGCTCAAAATCCAATTCCAAAACGAAATTGCCATTTGCACTGCAAGAAAAATCAAAGAAACAGTGTTAAAACGAGCATTTACGAGTGAAGTATACAAAAAATGAACATTTTTCAAGATACCTTCCATCAACAAGCTCTTCCTTGAAGTGAAGATACTCAGCAACAGTGAGTTCCTCAACAACAAGGGCGTGGACATTCACTTTAATATACTCCCAAACACCAGGCCTTGGGCGAACTGCAAGTGCAACCCATGGTGGCAATACGATCGCTTCCTACAACACAAATGTCACTAAAATCAACACTAGTGTCACAATAAAACCCATAAGAGAGAACACAAAAAGGGTTTGTTTTATACCTGACTGGCTCTCAATATTTCAGAAAATGCTCCACCAGCGAGCTTCTTTCTGGTTTCTTCAGGGATGGCTTCAAACTCTAGGATAATTTGATGGTGTTGCAGAATCCCTTTTCCCTTACCCTCGATCCTACAATAGAAAACAACAAAACTAAGCATTTGCAAAAGGAAAAGCAATTGTTGAAGGGGTTATATTTAAATTACCTTGTGAGCAAGGCCAAAACCTCGTTTCTATGGGCAATAAGGGTGTCATCCAGACGCTCCCGGAGGCTGTGTACTCGGGTGATCACACGCTCTGCCATTTTTCCAACTAAAAAAACAGAGCAAAAAACAGAGTAAGTGATGATGTAACATGATTATTAGTAACGGAGATGGATAAGCACCAAAAAAAGTCAAAACCAACATAGATCGTATACAATTCTAGAAGACATTTTTTTTTTCTAAACCTACCACCTTAAGCCACCAACCACATGGAATAGACTTTAATGTTAATCAAACTATGGTTACTGTTCAACTTAATTTTGTTGCATTAGGAGATCTGATTTTTATTCTTCTTCTTTTTTATTATTTAATTAATACCCATTAATTGAAACAGAAAGATAATATTAATGGAGTTGAAAGAAAATCCTCAGAACAGCCATTTATTAAGTGGAGATGGCAGTGTTTTTTGTATAGAAATTCAAGCAGAGTAACCCCTCTGTTGGTCGAGAAAACAGAGTTTTTGTTTCAACATTTTGAGTGGAGAAATTGTGTTCCTTGGCTGGCGAAAGAAACTAGAGCCCAAGTCTCAGAAGCAGAAGGTGAAGAAAGAAGAGCAACATGGGGATGAAGAGAATTCAAAGGCAAAGAAAGTAAAAGAAAGAGAGAAACAGAGGAGCAGGTAAACGAAACTAACCAAAGGGAGGGGTTTAACAAAACGAATGAGAATGGAATGAGAGAAGCTGGAGTTTCAGCCCGAATTTATAGAAGAAGAAAGCTGCAAATGCAAACAAATGACACACAGTAACTGCTGTTTAGAAACATAATATTTGCGCTACAATGCCAGTAATAATCGATATTTGTCTTGGAGGGAAAATAGTGCTGTAGATTTATTAAATAAGGGTTAAGCTGGTAATTACAGACACTCAATTTTTTATTTTTAAAGATTTTAAGCAAATGTTTTCTTTTCCAAAAAGCGGAGAATGAAGCACTGTTACTGCACTCAGCAATCGTTCAACAAAGCAAATTTCCTTAATCAATTCAAGTGGAACTCTTAAATGAAATTTGAGAATAAAATATTAATTTTATTTTCTATTCCACTTTAATTTTTAATGAATTTTCATCCGCTAATTAAATTATTAGGTTGGTTTGAGTTAGGCATTTCAACTATATTTTAAAGTTGGTCAATCATCCTCTCACTAAAATATAAATAAATATTAATATTAAATAAGAAAATTACCTCCCCACCCATCCCTAATCTGAAAATTTTAAGTGTAGGCCATTTTCAACCCGAAGATCCAGAGAACATATACAGGGCACTTGTTGCTCTACCTGGTTAGCAATAATAAACTTGTGCCAAATCACAATTCATCAATGTATCGGATGAATGAACTTTCCAAGATTCATAACTTATATGGTACAGGGGATTGTGGTTTAGTTAAATTCCAATTTTCTATTTTATTTAATAATTATGTGTATTTTAATGAGATGATGATGTGACGAAATTTAATTAGTTGACAATTCCTTTTAATGATAAGTGGAATTAAAATTTAAATATTTGGATTGATTAAAAAATACTTAACCAATAATTTAGGTAACTCATATTGAATTAAAAGCATAGGTTAAATGTGTGCGTTGTAAAGTAAATTAATAAATTTTACATTTCTATTTACTTAAAAAGTTGGTCAACTATTTGCATGATAATATAAGAAATGAAAAGGTGGTGGTCAAGTGTAGTGACGGTAATCAGAAATTGCAGAAAGGGTGAATGGTGAAATACAGGTGCTTGTGATCAGCACTTTCTTTTCTTTGTTTTTCTTATTATTGCAATAATATAAATAAAAATGTAGGCTATGTTTATAATTATTGTTCTGATATTAATAAGTATCAGTTTAAGTATGTTTGGATGTATTATTTTAAATATATTTTAAAATTATTAATTTAAATGGATGATTATGTTTTATTTTTTAAAGGAAATTATTAAAAATAGATAAACGTTTAAAATATCAAAATGTTGTACCAATTAATATAATTCGATATTGTTTGAAACATACCGAAACAAAACTTAAACTATTTAACATTGGTTTAAGATCGGAACAATATTATGATTTTAATTAAAAAGTCAATCAAGGCATTGATTTAATAGAAAAAACTTGTGTGGAATTTGATCTCTATATAACACATTCACCTTCATGTTTATAAAAGAAGATGAAAAAAGAGACAAAGAATGCTCATAGTATATACCAACAAAAGCACCCAACTCAAAGCTTTGTTTTGGACAACACAAAAGAAGCAACGAGAATTACCTTGAGCTTGCAACAATGAAGGAAAACTAAGCAAGAAATTAAATGTATAGATAAAAGTTGTACTAAAACGAACAAGAATGTTAATGGGATGGGAGAAGAGTTGGTATTAGACGATTTCTTAATCTTGTTAAAAAAAATGGTAACGAACAATGTAGTTTTCTCTCCCCCTCAATCCAACTTAATTCTCATCCGAATCTAACCTTAAAAAATAAAACCTCCTGTTGGATCTTACCCAGAATATTAAATATATTTTTTTAATTTTTACCTGATTAATAAAATACTTATTATAAAAATAAAAACATTGACTAAAATATATATAAAAAAATATTGGGATCGATTTTGTAATTACGATTTTTTTAAAATTAACTCTTTGAATAACTTAGAACTTAATTTATTTTTCATAATTTTGATTAATAAAAATATAAGTAAACCTTTTCTGTTTATAGACAATGGCTGATTCTTGTGGTTTATTATTGTATATATCTAAGTTCCTTATTTTCTTTCTATGTTTCGTGTAGTCTTTAGACTTAAGAATAAATGATTTTAGATATTCTTCTGTTTGTTTTTGGTTTGGATTTTCTACTTGTTTTTGATAAAATAAAATCCTATGAATAATTTGCACTGTCAGAATGAGGTGTCACAACTCGCCAGTTAAGGTACGGGGGTGGGGTCACAGTTGTCCAAAAGAGAAGTGAAAACAATGAAAAAGATCCTAGGTTGAGCAACCTGTTGCGATTCTATTGGTTTGTTGTGAAAAGCGAGGTGAGAAATAAGTCTAGCTAGCATGTTGGGTCCAGTGGAATCAAAGTGGGAGACAGCGAACCCTAGAATTGGATGAGCAGAATCATCGATATCCGACGTGGCTTAAGAGCATCGGCAAAAAAACCTTACGAGAATTACTAAATAAATTAATTTATTATTTTATGCATATAAAAATTATTTAATTTAATTACATTGCATCGATAATAAATTTTAATTTTTTATAAAAATTGCTGATGAACATTATTGTTAATGCATAAAATTATTGTTTTATGAGTGTGTTGAAGTATATTATCCTCTTATTTATAAATTGAGATGATTTTAAATATTGTGTTAAAAAAATTAAATATGATCAAAATCTATAATAAATTTATTAAAAGATTATAAAAAAAAACAATAACAATAAATTTTAACTTATTAATCTCGAAGATTGGTATTTATATTTAAATTCTCACAATTTGTAAAAGAGAAGTGGGATGCGAGCATGGGTAGCAGGTTTTATTAATTTGTATTTAAATAAGTTTTTAATGTTTAATCTATATTTAAGTGAGTTTTATTTTTTTAATTTGTATCTAAATGGTTTAATTATGCTTTTTGTCTCACATTTAATCATATTTGGTATAGCTTCATCTCTTTATTTTTTATAATTTCATTAATCAATCCAAATAAATAGTTTTTTTTAATTAATTCGGTTATAAATTTAGAAAACACCCATTTCAATGTAAAAAGCCCATACCAACATAATGAGTTAGAAGAAATATTTTTTTTTAAAAAATACATAAACATTTAACTAAAATAGTTTCTAATATTAACTATTTGATTTAACCACTACAGAATTAGGGATCAAATTTTTCCCAACTAAAACATAGGGACTATAGTTTAAATTCAAGCATAAATAGAGGGATCAAAACCAAAATTTTAGCTATCTAAATAAATCATAAATATTCTAGCCAAAAAAAATTAACCATAAATATAGGTTACTTCATTTCAATTAAGGTTTTCTTATGTACAATTTAAAAGAAAAAAACATAAAGCCTCATTTGAATATAATAAAAAAAATAAAACTTATGTAAAATATTTTCATAAACTTGTTGATATTTTAGTTTAGGCGAAAAAATGAAATTGTTGATAGATTGAGTGGAATATATGTTAGTAAGAAGAATGAAGAAAATGGCCTTTATCATATGTTATTGCTTAGAATCAGTAAGGCGGTTCGTTGAGAAATTTAGGTAAACAAATTGAAGCTATGAAACAAAAATGACCCAACAATTGGGTTGGTTTGGTTAATTACCATATAAATTCATGTTTTGCCGTACAACTTGCATATATTTGCCAACTTGGTCAATAAAAAATCATTACTCACCACCTTTTAATGATTCGTCTTCACTGTACTTTTATGAATAAATTGGTTTGTTTTACTTTTTGGAATTAAGCAAAATCAGATTGTTAAAATCAAGAAAAATAAGACAAGAAAGGATAAATTTGGAATTTAAAGATATAAAGAAATGTGGTGTCTCATACACATAACAAATTAATACTTTCTGCTTTAGTTATTCATGCCTTAACATACTTAAATTTATATTTTTTTTGTACTGATGATAATATCAATACTGATTGAGTTAAGACTCAATCAGCAATCCTTGCTATTATTATTATTAACCAAATACGCTCTTATTCTATTATTTTTATTTAGGGAAAATTTTATTTAGTAAGTAGGTAGCACCATTTCATGCTATTATTAAAGAAAATTTGCTGATTTCGACACGTATATAGTTTTATTTATTTATTCTAGTTTGACGTATGTCGTAAATTTATTGGATATAGAAGATTTAATCTAAATTTGTAATTACATGGTTAGAAATACTTAAATTGAATAGGATAGTTTAATATCTTAACATTATTTGTAACTTGAATATTTTGGTTTCTCTAAATGTATTATACTTTGGTTAAAATAAAGGGTTTCCACGAACAAAAATCAAAGAATAAAGATTTATTTTATTAAAAAAAAACATAACAACTTAATGTATAATATATATAAAAGAACGAGTTTAGAAAAATTTTTAAACTAATGAAAATATCGTCATATTATTAAATTCATATTTAAAAATAATTATAATATTTAATTTAAAAATTTAAAATAAAATAAAAATTATTATTATTATAAATTTAAAAATAATTATAATTTTATAGAAGTTGGGATAATTACACAATTAAAAATAATTAGAATTTAAGTTACAATTGTGCTAATTTTAAAATAGAATTATTGCTCGAATAGAAATCTAAGCATAAAATATAAGAAAAAGTTGTGATAATTATAACTATAATAACAAAAAGTAATATTAATTTGAAAAATAATTTAGTTAGATAAAAGTCATGGTAATATTAGAATAAACTTATTATTTTAAATTAATTACAACTTAAATTACTATTACAATTATATACAGATTGAAATTAAAATTTAACTTTATAAATAAATACATTTATATTAAATTACCTTTATTATTTTAGATTAATTATAACTTAAAATCCTATTTTAGTTATATATAGATTAAAATTAAGATTTAGAGTATCGATTGAGTCTTAGCTTGATTGGCATGGGCATTGTTGTCAATGGAGGAGGATCGGACGTCAGTTTCAGTGCGCTGAAGTCATTATCCTCCTATTAATGGGTTGGGAAGGAGCTATATGTAATTCTAGACATCGTGTCTAAAAGAACAAATATTATCTGAACTTATAATGAGATTTTAAAAAAAGATTTAGAGTTATAAATAGATGATTAGCATATCTGCCCGAAAAATGTCATATTTTTTTGAACATTAATTTTATTATTGGTTCTTGTCATATATATATATTTTTATATAATGCTTAGAACTACTAATATTCTTTCTCCAACTCTTAAAAAGGAGGGTAATGCATTTTAGCACACTCGAACCCACGTCCTCCTACAGTAATAACAATATCAATACCAATCAAGCTAAGACTCAATCGACTAACCAAAGTAATATTTATTTCTTATGTTAATTCTTTGTATAATTATTTTTACCCAAATTGTAATGTAACAAAATTTAGTATAAATTATATGAAAATAATTTCAATAAATGCATGTATACTGAATTTGTTTTAAGATGACTAGCTCTACCTGTTTAATTTTTCCAAAATTTGGAATTTTTCTTTATAATTATTATTTGAAATTTCGGATAAAGAACTAGGGTTGTTACCAAAATAGACAACTAAAAATCTTTAAATTATTGTGCCCCCATAAAATTAGTTAGGAGAAACTTTAAGATTGTTTCATAAATTATAAAAATAATGTTGAACTATTCTCCCCCCTTTTGAGTCCATCTTCATATTTATTTATTTATTTAATCTGAAAAATAATTTGAAAGGCCCAATTAATTATATTTGCCTAATCTTCTAGTAAGATTATTTACGTAACATTATTTTACGTTTATATATTATACATATAAATAATTATATGAATTCAATATGAAAGTAAATAGACTTATTTATTTCTTTAAATGTATACAATTGAATCAAAATCAAAGTTTAATGTGTATAATTGAACCACAAGTAAAATTTCATATGCATCATTGCACGAAATCAAAATTTATATAGCATTGAAGTTAAATTAATATTTAGTTTTGATATTAATTCCCTTGAAATTTCGACTAATGTTTTCGTAATCTAATTCTCTTTTCTAAAATATATGTCACCCAATTTGTTTAACAAAAAATATTAAAAGTTAGAAAAATAACACTATTTTTTTTAATATCTATTAAAAACAATAAAAAAAATACATTCTAACAAAACTCATTTAAATTTTTAAATGAATAGTTAAAACATTCATTTTAAAACAAATTTAATGGGAATGTCGAAAATCATTAATAGCAGCTAGAAATATTTGGAGACTTATAGAATTATTTGGATAGAGTTTAGATAGCACATATATTGATTAGACTCGCAGATGAATGTATTTATGAGGTGTGGTGTGATAATTATTCACTTCATCTTTTAATTATGTGGTCGGGAATTTGATCTTTCTTCATGAGAACGGAGTACATTTCATTGTCAGTCGATTACCTTTTCAGGGAGCACTATTGGCATCGACGAGGGGATTAGTTATACTACTGGCGGTGGATACCCTGGTTACGATAAAAAAGAAGAAGATATTAGTTAAAATCTTCTTAAAATGTAGGATTACTATATGCGGAGGTACCTTGTAACACCCCAAACAGAAGTTTTAACCGAATTTTGAAGGTCACACTAGCCACCGAAATGGCTCAAAATAAAACATTGATTTAGAAATAAAGTTCATTACAAAAAACATTTTTACTCGCAACTTACTGAAACTGAAAACAAATTTTACCAAAATATTTTGCAACATCGAACTTATTTTTCGATTAAAATTTACTTGGAACCAAATAAGCATTTAATGAACTAAACATGTTTGCAACCAAAACGAAGATGATAAACCATTATGTTATAATTAAGTGACCCGAATCCTTATTTAAATAAAATACAGTGGTAAAATAAAATAAAAGTAAAATCCCTATAGAACTATACTTCTTTTATTTTATTTTAGAATAAGGTTTTTTAAACCTTATTAAACTTCATCTATTTGATATTGATTAGAATAAGGTGTTTCAATCTTACTACACTACTATTAGAATATGGTTTTACAAGCCTATAAATAGACATAGTCTACTCCTCTTGTAATTATTCGAATTCGACATAGTGAATTATCTTCTCCTCTGCCCGTGATTTATTTCCCGAAAGGGTTTCCACGTAAAATTTGTGTGTTCTTTATTTTTCTCTCTTTTTCTTTTCGATAAATTGTCATTACCGACGTTCTATTTTTTATAAATTGGTAACCGAGCTTCCGGGTTGTTCATCTTAATCATGGTAATGGCGTCTTTGAAGTATAAAATTCCGCTGTTGGATCGCAACACCAGATTCGCGTTGTGGCAGATAAAGATGTAGGTAGTTCTTGCATAGATGAACTTAGAGGAAGCCCTGTTAGGGGTAGATAAGATGCCTTTAACATTGACGGAGGAAGAGAAGAAGTGCAAGGATCGAAAGGCGTTAACACAGTTACATCTGCATTTGTCTAACGAAATTTTAAAGTATGTGATGAATGAGACGACCGCCGCTGGATTATGGAAGAGGTTGAAACAAATATGTATGTCGAAATCTCTAACTAGCAAGCTACATATGAATTAGCGTCTTTATGCTCAACGTTTGGAGAAAGGTGCATCTGTGCACGAAGACTTAACAATGTTTAAAGAAATTCTCTCAAACTTGGAGGCCATGGAGGTTCAGTATGATAAGGAAGATCTAGAGTTGATTCTACTTTGTTCGTTGCCCCCGCCTTATTCAAACTTTAGAGATAAGATTTTATATAGCCGCGAGTCTCTCACAGTTGATGAGGCTTATGATTTTTTAACCTCGTATGATAAGATGAAACATCTTGTGGTTAAAACTAACTCTCAGGGAGAGGGTCTCATTATTCGTGAAAGACAAGATCGGAATGCTGATGATGATCGTGGAAGGACACAAGAACAAAATCCTCGCGGTAAATCTAAGGGTAGATCGAAGTCTTCAAATAGAGGTAAAACTTGTAACTTTTGCAAGAAGAAAGGACACATTAAATCTGAGTGTTATAAGCTACAGAACAAGATCAAAAGGGAGGCTGCGAATCAAAATAGAAAATAACCAGAAAATTCTAGTAAAGCTGATGTTGTAGAAAACTACAGCGATAGTGAACTTCTAGTCGCTTCTATCAACAATTCTAAAGTGAGCGAGGAGTGGATCCTCAATTTGGGTAACATCTTTCACATGAGTCCCAATCGGGATTGGTTTACAACTTACGAAACAGTGTCTGAAGGTGTTGTTTTGATGGGAAATAATGCTTCATGTAGAATTGCAAGTGTTGGAACAATTAAAGTTAAGATGTTTGATGGAGTTGTTAGAACACTTAGTGACGTCCGACATGTTCCAGAATTGAAGAGAAATTTAATTTTGTTGAGTACTCTTGATTCAAAAAGGTACAAATACACAGCTGAAAGTGGGGTTTTGAAGATTTCCAAAGGTTCTCTCGTTGTGATGAAAGGGCAGAGAAAGACTGTCAAGTTATATGTTTTGCAGGATTCTACTATTACTGGTGATGCAGCTGTCGCATCCTATTCCTTATCAGATGATGATATTACTAAACTTTGGCATATGCGCCTAGGGCATATGAGTGAGAATGACATGGCAGAATTGAGCAAAAGAGGACTTCTTGATAGGCAAAGAATTTGCAAACTGAAGTTCTGTGAACACTGCGTTTTTGGGAAGCAAAAGAGAGTTCGATTCACCAGAAGAATCCATAACACGAAAGGAACGTTGAAGTATATTCATTCTGATTTGTGGGGGACATCTAGAGTGCCTTTGATAGGTGGAGCTAATTATATGCTAACTTTTATTGATGATTTTTCCAGAAAAGTGTGGGCGTTCTTCCTGAAGTAGAAAAGCGATGTGTTTTTCGCATTTAAGTCTTGGAAAACTATGATTGAAAAACAGGCAGGAAAATAAATAAAATACCTCCTCACAGACAATGGCTTAGAGTTCTATTTTGATGAGTTTAATAAGCTGTGCAAGTCAGAATGGATCATGAGACACTTGACAATTTGTCATACTCCACAGCAAAATGGTGTTGCAGAATGAATGAACAGAACGATCATAGGGAAGGTTCGATGTATGTTGTCAAATGCCAACTTACCAAAGTCATTTTGGGCCGAAGCAGCCTCTACTGTATGTTTTTTAATCAATCGATCTCCATCCGTTGCCATTGAGAAAAAGACTCCATAAGAGGTATGGTCTGGTAATCCTGCTGACTATTTTGATTTAAAGATCTTTGGGTGTCCTGCGTTTGCTCATGTTGATAATGGAAAATTGGAATCGAGATCCATTAAATGTGGTTTTCTTGGTATAAAGCTGGTGTAAAAGGGTATAAGTTATAGTGTCCTGAAAATAGAAAAGTTTTGATTAGCAGAGATGTTGTTTTTGATGAAACTGCTATGCTACCTAACTTAACTCTTAAAGGCTCTTCCAATAAAGAAAATCAAAAGTAGGTGGAACATCAGATTAATCCATAATCTACAACAGAGTCGACTCCTCAAGCCAGTACATAAATTCAGAATAGAGTTGCTTCTTCACCACAATACTCTATTGCCAAAAGCAAAACTAGAAGCGAAATTAAACCTCCAAAGAAGTATGTTGAGGCTAATCTAGTTACTTATGCTTTAAATGTGGCTGAAGATATAGATGCAAACCAAGAGCCATCTAATTATTCTGAAGCGGTTAGTTGTGAAGACTCAGAAAAGTGGAAGTTTGCTATGCAATAGGAGATGAAATCACTCCACAAAAACAAAACGTGGGATCTTGTGAAACTTCCTAAAGGTAAAAAGTTTGCTCATTGTAAATGGGTGTTTAAAACGAAAGAGGGGACTCCAAGAGTTGAAGAACCCAGATATCAAGCAAGGCTTGTTGCAAAAGGTTACAGTCAAATTCTAGGAGTGGACTTCACAGATGTGTTCTCCCCAATTGTGAAGCATAGTTCGATTTGAGATTTGCTTAGTATTGTGGCCATGCATGATTTGGAGCTTGAGCAGTTAGATGTAAAAACTGTATTTTTGTATGGAGAACTTGAGGAGGATATTACATGCAACAACTAGAGGGTTTTACAGTCTCAGAAAAAGAGGACTATGTTTGCTTGCTGAAAAAGTCCCTTTACGGTTTGAAACAGTCACCAAGACAGTGGTACAAGAGGTTTGATTCCTTTATGACTTCTTATAATTTTAAAAGAAGTAGCTTTGACAGTTGTGTTTAGTTTAAGAAAAACAGTGATGGTTCTTTTGTGTATCTACTCCTTTATGTTGATGACATGTTGATAGCAGCGAAAGATAAATGAGAGATAAGAAAGGTCAAAGCCCAACTAAGTGAAGAATTTGAGATGAAAGATTTGGGACCAGCAAAAAATGATACTTGGTAATTCTTAGAGATAGAAAAGTAAGTAAATTGTACCTAAGTCAGAAGGGGTACATCGAGAAAGTTCTTTGCAGATTCAATATGCAGAATGTTAAGCCTGTTAGTACTCCTTTAGCAGCCCATTTCAGACTTTCATCGGTTTTGTCTCCACAATCAGATGATGAGATTGAGTACATGTCACATGTTCCATACTCTAGTGCAGTGGGATCTCTCATGTATGCTATGGTTTGTTCATGTCCAGGTTTATCATATGTAATTAGTGCAGTTAGTAGATACATGGCGAGTCCCGGTAAAGAACATTGGAAAGAAGTTCAGTGGATTTTAAGATACTTACGAGGTACTACTGATGTTTGCTTACAGTTTGGAAGAACTAGAGATGGAGTCATTGGGTATGTTGATGCTGATTTTGCTAGAGACCTTGATAGAAGAAGATCTCTCACAGGTTATGTCTTTACAATCGGAGGTTGTGCAATTAGTTGGAAAGTCACTTTGCAAACTACAGTTGCTTTGTCTACCACTGAAGCTGAGTACATGGTGATTATTGAGGCTTGTAAAGAAGCTATCTGGTTGAAGGGACTCTTTAGTAAACTAAATGAAGACCTTCAAATCAATACAGTATTTTGTGATAGTCAGAGTGCCATTTTCCTTACAAAAGATCAAATGTTTCATGAGAGAACAAAACACGTTGATGTTCGGTATCATTTTGTTTGTGATATTATTGCTCGTGGTGATATTGTTGTGGGGCAAAATTAGTACTCATGAAAATCCTGCAGATGTCATGACTAAGTCACTTCCTATAACCAAGTTTGAGCATTGCTTAGACTTGATTGGTGTTCATTGTTGAAGTTAGATCCTTAAGGGGCTTTATGAAAGAGGTAAAGAACTTGTTCGTTGAGAGTTCGCGATGAAGAACTTGTTCATTGATAATTCGTGTCAAGGTGGAGATTATTATAATTAAGTGACTCAAATCCTTATTTAAATAAAATACAGTGGGAAAATAAAATAAAAGTAAAATCCCTATAGAACTATACTTCTTTTATTTCATTTTAGAATAAGGTTTTTTAAACCTTATTAAACTCCATCTATTTGCTATTGATTAGAGTAAGGTATTTCAATCTCACTACACTCCTATTAGAATTTGATTTTACAAGCCTATAAATAGACATAGTCTACTCCTCTTGCAACTATTCGAATTCGACATAGTGAATTATCTTCTCCTCTGCCCGTGGTTTATTTCCCGAAAGGGTTTCCACGTAAAATTTGTGATAAATTGTCATTACTGACGTTATATTTTTTACACATTAACTGAAACTTTAGTTCAAATTTTGTAATATAACAAAATGTTCTTTACCTTGCAAGGGAAAAGTTTCAATCTTAAAACTTATGATTGAGCACGTAATTTGCCAAATAAGTCAAACCAAAATCCCAGAGTTTTTATGAATGTTCAAAGTCCAAATGAAACATATACCACAGTCCACGAAATTTATTTATAGTCCGAATGAAAATAGTTTATCAAAATTTATGAAAAACTTTATTTAAAACCCAAATCGAATTGAGAAATTCTGAGACGTCCGATTTGCTGAGTCCAGCTCCTAATCACGAGGAAAGAGGAAATTAAGAGGTGAGCTACAAAAGCTTAGTGTGAATCTAAAACATACATAATTAAATGAAGCTGTACAAAATAGTAAGTGCAGTAACATACATTAACTCAAACTCACAGAGACAAGATTCAAACAATGTAAAATTTCATAACAGAATAAAACAGAGTGTTTCACAAACAGTTGTGCAAATATTAAATTACAATGACGTATGTCCCAAACCTACCTATCCAGCCTCTACACACCATCTCCACAAATCCCCCCCACACACCAATAAGGGTTTATTGAACCCTTTCCAACCTCTACACACGAATAATTGGGTTATGATGGACCCATCCAACAGAACACACCTTAATGTGGTCATATGCCACTTTTATTATAGCAGTTATACCGCTAAAATATATTAATGCAGTAAAATTGCTGAATCAAACTTCCTTCTCTTCAATGTGAAACCCAACCACAATGAATATGAAAAATTCTCACAAATTAGATATATACATTTATCAAATATCAAATCAGACATTTTCCAATCCAATCACAGATGTCAAAACAAATAGTGCAGAATTTTTCGATTATCACATTCAACCTTTCATATTGCGAATTTGTCAAACCACATCTCATACTCATTTATACGAACGAAAGTGCTTAAATCACAAAATTTTAATATGCATAAATAAATTCAAACAAAAATAGTGTCGCAGATACTCCTATAGAGGCTTAATCATACAAGGGAACACTGAGGGACTAAAACAAAACACTTAGCAAAACAATGGAAAATTTGCGAAATCAGGACAACATAGCCATGTGGGAGGGTCCAAATTGTCTAACAGGAATACACGATTGTGTGACTGAGGCAAATACTCGTGTGACTGAGGGACATGGCCGTGCGGCTGAGAGACATACCCGTGTGACTGAGATACACGACCCTGTGACTGAGATGCATGGCCGTGTGGGCAGACCGTGTAACTCTCTGAACCCATGTGTTAAAATTTCATAAGTTAGGAGCAGATGAGACACGATCGTGTGGCTGGATAACATGCCTGTGTGCGATCGACAAAATTCCCCAAATAGAGGTCATATGACCATTTGACTCATAAACTTACCTTATTTCTAAGTGGCACATGGCCGTGTGGACCGCCCATATGCGGCTGACGCCTGTGTGGCTACCCATGTGGTCGATAATCCACCACCAAATTTGCTTCAAAATCATGAAAATTCATGAAAATAGGTGCTCGATTACATATGTTTAAGGAAACACACCTTAAATTGCGATTCCAAGCCCAACGAATGATCAAAACGTCTCAATTCAACCAATTCTGAAAATTCATTTACAATTACACACCGACCTATAAGTATTTAACCGTATTAATAAACAAGGTTCGGCCAAAACTCTTCTAAAAATTAGAAAAACAATACTTACACTACTTCCGCTTCAATTCCTTGTAGAGTGCAACCCAGAAGACAGACAAAACTCTAAATAACACACAAAGACGAAGGCTTAAAACACACATTGAGGGAAAAACGCCACAAACTTCCTAAGATCTCTGGTACATCAATTTTCAAAGGAAAGAAAGACAATTGAAGAAAAGGAATAAAAAAGAAAAGAAAACAAAACTACACATGAGAGAGAGTGGGAAAGAAAGGAATGGTTGCAAGAGGAATTT